>JAXQQM020090479.1:0-374077 GCA_034641835.2 Pinus albicaulis
AGAGAAGATGGCGAGCGATGGAAAGATAGAGATCGAGAAATTTAATGGTTAGAGTTTTGAGTTGTGGAAGCTCAAGATGGAGGATCTGCTGGTGGATGAAGATTAGTGGATCGTGGTAGATCCAGGTACTAAGCCAATAGGAATGTCAGATGAAGACTGGAAGAAACTGGATCGGAAGGCTAAAAGCACAATACGGTTGTGTGTCTCAGATTTAGTATTGTTGAATGTATCCGGGGAAGCTACGATGAAGACCTTGTGGGAAAAGCTAGGGACTTTGTACCAATCTAAGTCTCTGGTGAATAAGTTGTTCCTATGGAAAAAGCTGTATAACCTGAGGATGAAGGATGGAGACTTGGTGACAGAGCATCTGAATGCCTTCAATACTGCGGTAAGTCAGCTGTCATCTGTTGATATTAAAATCTCAGAAGAAGATAAGTGCATCAGTTTGTTGTGTTCTCTACTAGACTCGTGGGACAATCTGGTTATTGCAATAGGTAGTAATACAACTACCTTGAACTTTGATGACATTGTCTCAGCCTTGCTGTCAGAGGAAATGAGACGGAGAAATATGGAGGGTTACAATGGAGATGCCTTATCTGTACGAGGAAGGTCCCAGAACAAAAACAAGAATAAGGTTTTGAGTGGGAGATCCAAATCTAGAGGGAGATCTAAATCTTCTGGAAAGTTTGTAAAGGTGTGCTGGAAATGCAAAAAGGAAGGGCACTACAAAAAGGACTGCAGATATAAAGCTCATGAGAAAGGAAAGGGATCTGATGATGCTCCTTTTGCAAAGGAAAAAACCACCTCGGATGAAGGTGGGGATGTGTATTTGGCTTCTTTTTCAAATACACATGTAGATCATGAGTCATGTTTGATTGACTCAGGTGCATCCTTTCACTTCACTCCCCATAGGGAGTGGTTCTGTGAGTATGAGAAATATGATGGTGATGTCTTCCTAGGGGATGATAGGAAGGCCAAAATCGTCGGACGTGGAAAGGTAAAGCTGAGGCTACAAGGTGGAAGGATTAGAACACTTCCTGGTGTTCTGCATATTCCTGCATTGGCCAGAAATCTGATTTATGTAAGCAAGATGGATGATGCAGGTGTAAAAACAGTGTTCGAGAAAGATGCCTGCAAGATGGTTCGGGGAGCACTGGTATTAATGCGGGGAGTTCGGACTGGAACTCTGTACAAGCTACAAGGTAGTACTGTTATTGATGGGTGTAATAGTTCTGTGGTTCCTGAAAGTGGGACGGAAAGCCTAGCTGTCTCTGGAGAAAAGACCATGCTATGGCATCAAAGGCTTGGACATATTGGGGAGAAGGGCCTTCGGATACTGCATAGAAATGGTATGGTAGAAGGTATGTCTAATTGT
This sequence comes from Pinus albicaulis, assembly GCA_034641835.2. Lineage (NCBI taxonomy): Eukaryota > Viridiplantae > Streptophyta > Pinopsida > Pinales > Pinaceae > Pinus > Pinus albicaulis. The sequence continues at coordinate 1,376 of JAXQQM020090479.1, forward strand.
TCTCTGGATTTCAATTTCTGTGAACATTGTGTATATGGGAAGCAGAATCGGGTGAGTTTTCCTTCTGGTGCTAAGAGGGCAAACAAGATATTAGAACTTGTGCACAGTGATGTGTTTGGGCTTGTGTCAGTTCCATCACTGGGAAAGTCTGTGTACTATGTTTCATTCATAGATGACTTCTCAAGGAATACATGGATATATTTCTTGAGGAATAAATCTGAAGTCTTTGACAAATTTAAAGAATTTAAGGCTCTGGTGGAAAACTAGACAGAGAAGAAAATAAAGGCATTGAGGACATATAATGGTGGGGAGTTCTGCAAGAAGGAATTTGAAGAGTTCTGTAAGAAGTGTGGTATAGCACGGCAGAAGACTACTCCATATACACCTCAGCAAAATGGAGTTGCAGAAAGAATGAATAGAACACTGATGGAAAAGGCAAGAAGCATGCTCAGTGGTACCGGGTTAGGACAAGAATTCTGGGCAGAGGCAGTGGAGACTGCATGTTACTTAGTTAATAGATCACCTTCATCGGCGTTGGAGGATAAGACTCCACATGAGGTATGGACTGGTAAGAAACCCTCTCTTTCACATCTAAGGGTATTTGGATGTGATGCATATGTACATGTTCCAAAGGAGAAAGGGACCAAGTTGGATAATAAATCTGAAAGGTGCATCTTTATTGGGTATAAGGATGGTTTAAAGGGTTACAAGCTTTGGAACCCAGAAACAAGGAAGGTTGTGTACAGCCGAGATGTGGTGTTTAGAGAAGTGAAAGATGTTGTTAAACATGAAGTCCTACCAAAGGAACCTGAGAAGATAGAGTTTGAGCTAAAGGAGGATGAATCGGACTCTACAACAGAAGAAGACTCAGAAGATGAAGAGCCACAAACTCCAGCTTTGAGAAGATCAGTTTGGGAAAGAAGGCAACCAGAAAGGTATAGTCCATCTGCTTTCTGTTCAGGTTTTGCCTTAACTATAACTGATGATGAACCCAGAACTGTCAGGGAGGCAGTAGATTCAGAGGATGGAAAACTACGGAAGGAGGCCATGGTTGATGAAATGGCATCCTTGCACAAAAATGATGCATGGGATTTGGTGGAGTTTCCGGCTGGAAGGAAGCCCATTGGGAGAAAATGGGTGTTTAAGAAGAAGATGAATGTAGAAGGCAAGGTGGAGAAATACAAAGCTCGGTTGGTAGCGAAAGGTTATTCACAGGTGCCGGGAATTGATTTTGGTGATATTTTTTCTCCTGTTGCCAAAGTTACTTCTATTAGATTACTTTTATCTGTTGCTGCTGCATTTGATTTTGAGATAGAACAGAAGGATGTGAAGACAACATTTCTTCACGGGGATCTAGAAGAGGAGATATACATGAAGCAACCTGAAGGCTTTATGGTGAAGGGTAAGAAAGAACTAGTATGCAGGTTGAAGAAGTCTCTGTATGGGTTAAAACGGTCACCAAGGATGTGGTATCAGAAATTTGATACCTATATACGGGGACTTGGCTTCACCAGAAGCAAGGAGGATCACTGTGTTTATTTTAAATTAATTGGTGACCGTGTTATTTATTTGGTCTTGTATGTGGATGATATGTTGTTGATTGGAAATGACAAAGAAATTACCCAAGATTTGAAGACCCAACTGTTCTCCAAATTCGACATGAAGGATCTGGGTGCTGCAAACTATATTTTGGGCATGGAAATTAAGAGAGATCGGGCAAAGAGGAAGCTATGGTTAAACCAGAGGAAGTATGTCGAGACTATATTGCAGAGGTTCAATATGCAGGATAGTAAACCGGTGAATGTTCCTATTCCTGTAGGTGTAAATCTGTCTGCTGAACAGTGTCCCAAGACACAAGAAGAAGAGGAGTATATGTTCCGTGTTCCATATGCAAGTGCAGTGGGTAGCCTGATGTATGCAATGGTCTATACTAGACCAGACATTGCACATGCAGTGGGAGTATTGAGCAGGTTTATGTCAAACCCAGGGAAGGAGCATTGGACAGTAGTGAAGCGGGTTTTCGGATATTTACGTGGCACTAGTGATTATGGCTTGTGCTACCAGGGAAGACCAGGATTGGAAAGAATGTTGGACATTCGTGGTTTTGTTGATGCAGACTGGGGTGGAGATCTGGACCAAAGAAGATCTACAAGTGGGTATGTGTTTAGCCTATTTGGAGGCGCAGTCAGTTGGATGAGTAAAAGACAGTCTGTAGTGGCTCTTTCAACTACAGAGGCAGAATACATAGCAGCCACTCATGCAAGAAAGGAAGCAATTTGGTTGCAGAGATTGTGTTCAAGTATGGGGTTGGTATAGCAAGCTATAAGGATAGACTGTGATAGCCAAAGTGCAATTTTCTTGGCTAAGAACCCTGCTTATCATTCAAAGACAAAGAACATTGATGTTTAATATCACTTTGTTAGAGATATGGTTGAGGCTAAAAGGGTGTTGCTGGTAAAAGTGGACACTTTGAAGAATGTTGCAGATGCATTAACAAAGTCTGTGAGCACTCAGAAGTTCTCTTGGTGTAGAGAAACAATGGGTGTTGAAGAATTGACCAATGACTACGCTCTCTTGTGGCCCCATGTGGAAAGAACTCATGCAAGAAAGGAAGCAATTTGGTTGCAGAGATTGTGTTCAAGTATGGGGTTGGTATAGCAAGCTATAAGGATAGACTGTGATAGCCAAAGTGCAATTTTCTTGGCTAAGAACCCTGCTTATCATTCAAAGACAAAGAACATTGATGTTTAATATCACTTTGTTAGAGATATGGTTGAGGCTAAAAGGGTGTTGCTGGTAAAAGTGGACACTTTGAAGAATGTTGCAGATGCATTAACAAAGTCTGTGAGCACTCAGAAGTTCTCTTGGTGTAGAGAAACAATGGGTGTTGAAGAATTGGGCCAATGACTAAGCTCTCTTGTGACCCCCTGTGGAAAGAAAACAACAAGTGGGAGAATGTTGGGTATGTGTTATATTCTTTCCTTAATTTCCGGTGGGTAGTCCGCGTCCATGGTTTTGTGCATGGTTTTGCACATGGTTTTGGGGTACGATGGTTTTCGGCCCCTGGTATTTTTTGTAGATCCGGTCAAGGGAACTACGGTTATGTTCTAATCCAGGGTTTATGGATTGGGTTTTATGTATGCTTCGGCATGTATATATATGTGTGTTGTAACACTAAAAGGAATATAATGAAAAATCAAGCTGGTCGTCCCGATTTGGGATCCAGGGGAAAATCTCTGTGTTTATCTGTTTTATGTTTTATGATCTCGCTATTGTTTATTTTCTGTTATAAGATTCGTGTGTAGATAATTTCTGTTCAGGGTTAAAACCTACAGCTTTGAAGTTATTTGTAGTATGATTAAGGAATTTTAGGAGTTCCCTTCTCTTTGATCATTATTATATGTTATCTTGAATGTCTTCTTTGCCTGAAGGTGAAATCACTAGAGAATTTACAAGTTTGTTTCTCTCTATGGTTTGCTGAACTATTGTCTTGATGTTTACTTGCTAGGTTTAGTCAAAGAAGCTAATGGTATGCCCTGTCTTTGGTTATTTCTTTATGCATGGTATTCTTAAAGATTTTTCTTGTTATAGTACATGTTAAAGCATAATTAACTTCCCTTTAAACCTACTTATTTCAAAAATTAATGTTCACTTCACTCACATAAGTGTTAAAGATCCATTTGGCTTTGTTATGCTTTCCCTCCGAGACACCCTTGACCTATTGTTGTACTTATCAAGTCCTTTTTTATACTCCATAGCTCAATGGTCTAAACTTCTCTTACTCTATCTGTTTTGCTTGACAACCTACCCAACCAACCAAACAAACAAAACCTAATCCTTATAACTAGCCTAAAATCAAAACCCTAAAATCATGCAAGTTACATATTTCACACAAGTATAGAGAGAGCCCTCTCTGAGTCCAGGAAGGTGTTGTGGCTAGCAACAACCCCCCTTCTTATTTAGTATTATTACTAATACCAAATAAGTGGGGACCCTTAGTTTTAAAATCCAAAAAAAATTAATTAGTGCTTGTTTTCTTTTTCAAATAAAACTTACTATCAAAAACTTAGGTTTATGATAGAATATAATAAAGACTTTCCTTGAAGAAATATCGCATCCATCGCAAAAAAGTGAATAATATCTTTTGCAAGTAGAATTTTCTAAATTGCGATAGCGCGATCCAAAACTATGCATTAAAATATTCATCGCATCACATACTTCAAATATCATATCTTACGCTTCAAATCATTAATGTACGATAACAGTTATTGCAAATCGCATATCGCAGAAAATATATTAATGGATATTTTTCATATGTTATATTTTTGCGATATTGCGATTTCGCGATATTGTGATGTTACGAATTTGCGATGTTACGAATTTGCGATTTGCGATAGTTGCGATTTGCGATATTTGTGATATTGCGATTTTGTGATATTGCAAAGCAAATCACAGATCACATTATCGCAGATTCTTAAAGCTCGTTGTACGAAGAAAATCTTTCCATAAATCGATATTCGTTATGCGCTTTGATGTCAAATTAATGAATGGATTGTCAATTATTAATGAAAAGGATTTTGTTTTGATTGAAAGGTTATTTCACGTTAAAATAATATATTTCATACGCCTTCAACATTTAAAACTATCCCTTCACCTTTCTCATATCATTATTCTCACTTAATTCGTAAAACCGTAGGTGCGAAGAACAGGAGACTATACAAAGCAATATTCAGAGTATTATGGGAAAGAAAGAGAAAGCTCCGAGTTCTGAAAGTAAAGAGATGGCATCCTTGTACGCAGACACTGCTTGCAACAAAGACGCTGGTATCACCACTTGGGAGAGTATGTTTAATTTGCTTGAAGAAGAAAACCCAAGAGTAATGGATGTTGTGGCTACTGCAGGCTCAATTAATTCTTCTGAAGCACCTCTTACAGAGTTGGCTTGTTCATTTTTGCACCGGATAGCAGCAAGACCTAGAATTCTTCCATATACAGACATGGTAAAATGGGTGCTGGATAGCACTAATATTACGGACAGGCAGTTTAGAACTCAAGGTCAAGAGCTCATCAGGTCATTTACTCCAGAAGATTTGAGGCTTATGTATCATTTGCCGGAGCCTCAGGCAACTTACAACAAACAATTTATGGAGAAATTTGCCAAGGAAAATGCAAATTTGGTGGAATTCACCAAGGAATGATCCAGAAGAGATGAACCACTGAAGAAAGATAAACACGGTATGTACAGTACTGGTTCACTCACTTCTCCATATTGTTTTGCTGCTGCTATTTTATGTAGGCTTTTTGGAAAGCTTGACATTAATAAGTTTTTGCCTGAATGGCTTCCCTTATTGAATGCTGCTGTTAATGCTACCATTGTGGACTGGGCTAAAATGTTGTCTGATAACTTAGCCACGACTATTTTCAATTACCGGTCTAAACGGACTGTCTCTCAGAGGATTTATCCTCCTTTTTATCTATTTGCCTATGTTATGGATTCAATATGCTTTGTTTCTAAATTCCCTTTAATGGGTTGGCAATGGACAATTCAGGATCCCCCACCCATTCACGTTTATCACAAAGAATTGTGGGAATCAAAGTTCATTCCTCAATTTTGCAAAATTTTCCATGGCATAATGTTGCCTCTGTACAGAGTGTTGTATAATAAGGATGCTCCAAGGTTCTCCCCCGAAGAAGAAGTAGACATTCTCCCTGTCGCAAGATGGTTTGGAGAAGAATTGTTTACCTACGTGAGGGTTTTTGGAAGCTTTGCTTCTCCTCATGTTTTACCCTTGTATGTTCCGGATAAACTCATAGCTCGGGAAATTGCATATCAAACCTGTGGAGAGGGAGGTTTGACAAAAGAATTAAAGGATAAAAAGAAGGCCATCTGGCCACAATTTCCTATATCCTGCGGAGCATTTTCATTATTTGATGTTGGTCATGCGTTTAAGGAAGTAAACAATATTACATGTTTACAATTGTTTAAGTTTTCGAAAAGGCTATTCGACCCATATGATGTTGTCAAGGATTTCACCACTGCAGTCAAAGTAAGAGTATTTTCTGGAGAAGAAGATCTTTTTGATGATATGTTTCAAGAAAAATGTTCATTTAAAGAAATTTTGCATTTAGCTCAAACACGGTTCTCCCCAGAAGAATTTCAAGAGTTTAAAATATACAGAGAAAGAAGATTGACCACTATTCCTTTGGATAATTTGTGCTTGGAACCCACAAGGGAACCAACTCCTAGTGTCAGTCTCAGTGGCAGCTCAGATACAGAAAGGTCTAAGTCAAAGTCTGGCAAAGAAACTTATGAATGTTCTAAAAAATTTGATAATGATAAAAGTGAAGGCTCAGTGAAGGATACAGCTCAATCAAAAGAGCTTTCACAACAATAGAGTTCAACCACTCCACAGTTGAATCTTCCACCTTTTAATGTACATCGACCATCCATCAGCACTCAGTTAGATAAATAATGGGAAAAATTTAATGATTTGATTAATGTTGAAGGATAGAACATACAAACTCCTGTACAGACAACAAAAGGTTTAATCACAGGAATAAGTGGCAATGTCACAGAAACAGAACATATACCCATTACTCCCTCCGCCGAGCTTGTACTTAAAATAGAGGAAATTCCTCCTCTGGATATATTCTATAGCCCACAACATAAAGCAGTAGTAAGGAAGCAAAGAAATAAGAGGAAATTAGAAAGTGTGCTCTCTACTGATGCAGAACAATTAGATGTTTTATGGAAAGATCCTACTACGGATCCAACTAAAAATCTTACTAAATTATCTCAGATTACAGGAGCTTATGCCTCCGCAACTATTGACAAAGCATCTGAGGTAAGACTATTATTAAATGAAAAAGAAGATCAAATACAAGTTTTGCAACAACAATTGCAACAAGCCCATGCTAACAGTGAAGCACAGATAAAACTTGAAAAGTTACAACAAGAGTTTCAACAAATGCAAATCGGATATCAGAAAAATTTGGCCGAAAAAGAGAAACAAATACAGATTATCCAAGAGATGCATAAATATGACCCCAAGCTTACAGAGTTTATCTCAGAGTCTACTTCATTGAATAATCAACTACTGCAACAACAAGATATATTATGCCAAAAGATTTCACAGTGGAACTCTTTTTGTCAAGAAAGTGATAAAATCACTAATCATGTCGTAGAATTACGACATGATTATGATTTAATTAATGAAAGAGTTACTAATTATTTGGCATGGAAAAAGATAGAGGAAGGAAAAAAAGTAGGAGCACCAATCATCAATGCCATTCATAAAGAAATGCTCTTCAATAATTGGGATATACAGATTAGAGAAGCAGAAAAAGCAGCAGAGGAAGCAGCTACATCGGCAAGCAATATTATTGATTTTGTAAATGAAAATTTGCATAAGGTTAATTTGATTTCAGAAACTATTCCAAGATACCTACCACAAGCACAACAATTGCAAACAGAGTGGAAACAAAAAGCTGAATAAAATGCAAAATCAATTGAAGAATTGACAAAGTTAAATTTGGATTCTTACTGGAAATGTCTGGTAAAACCACATAGTCAATGCAGTGCTCTTAATTGCATCATTAATTCTGCTGAGAAGATTGCGCTAGCACTTGCCAATTCTGTTTTTTCAGGACAATTAAAATCTGAAGTCAGCTAGCCTCCTCTTCTCAAATCAATGCTGGATGCTTGCAAATTCAAAGATCAGATTCATAAGTAGTTAGTTGATAGTTCTTAATTTTAGATTTAGTTTTAGTTTTACTTTATTTTTTCCTAGAAAAAGGACGGTCATTTTAAACCGAATCCTAAATTTTTGTAATAAACTATTTTTAGACTTAGTTAATAGTATTTAAACCCTTCTCATGCATTTAGAGAAAGGTCCTGAAATTTGTCAAAAACTTTTCCTCAGAACATGCACTTTTGCACCCTCAGAGGAGGTTTTGATGAATGAATGGAATGAGATTTATTGATATCTGTGTCTAATATCTGCTACTAATGTTGCATTTCTGTACTCTTAGTAGATGTTGGATTAAGAAGAGATAAGTCATTATTGCTTCTAGTTCATGAGTAGAACCAGTTATAAATGGTACTTTTATCTCTTAACTATTTCTGCTTCTGTGTTAAAAGTGATATTTATTTTCAGTTATTTATATATTGATGCTTGAATGCTTAAGTTATCATTTGGCACTTTTGTATGGTGATAGTTATCTATTTATGCTTAATGTATGAATAGCTTATTATGCGATATGTTTTTCACAACTGTTTCATCTAACTTTTTATATGAAGTGTTTTATCTTTATTGAATTCTTTTCTCATAACAGTTGAATAATCTTTATTATCGATTGTTATTTGAAATCATTTTAGATCGCATAAATAGAAAGATTACATCCCGGGTTAGTTTAGAATTAGATATTTCTGTTTAAATTAGAATACAATTTGCATATGATTAGATTAGAAATAGAATAAAAGCATTTCACTTAGGAACCTTTTTAGAAAGGAAATATCTATTCTCAACACACACACATATTGGGAAACTGGTCCCATTATCCCCAGTCGGACCCACTACACCAAACGGAAAAGGAGCTGCTAACCAAGGTCTGGACTGGGTGGGTATTCCCTTTGTTGTAGACCCGATTTTCGAGGCTTCAACAGAAGGCTAGGTCTTAGGAATCCAAATATTGGTTTGATGTTACTCTTGTCTTTTTGGTCATTGCGAATTTGCCAAAATTATGGGGACCTAACATAATGGCGATCACGGTGGGACTTCTGAGTAAGTAATAGCCTAACTATCCCTTAAGACTCACAAATCCTCTTTCAAACTTAAAAAATCAAGTGCTAGCCAAGAGTAGTATCTGATTGTTTCACCATACTAGTAACATGATGACTCAACTGGAGAACACTCATTAAATACCTTAGGTATTTCATAAAGAACTCAAAAAACCCAAAAACGTCTCTAGATTTAATTGCTGATGGTGGACAACAAGCAATCCTCAAAGCAGTAAACATCATCCACCTAGCGACTCCACTGACCCCTAGAAGGCCTACTAACTCTACTAGTCCTCATAGACTCCTTTAGGATTTTGTAAATCAGTCCTGATAGTTTAGAGCCTAGTCACACACTCTGTGATTTCAGTAATTACTTAGAGAGGTTTGTATTTTCAAAAAACAGTCATAAACTTTCAACCTCTCTATGATTCAGTTCAAAATCTGGCTTCACAAAGGATCAACACCAGATCTCACCCTGACCCAAACCCTCCTACCATAGCTGATGACCCAGAAAATATCTTGTGGAAGACTTCTAGAGCTGAAGATTCAACTATTGTTAGACCAATTCATAGAGCAAGTTCTGTCCCCGAACATCTTACAGACTTGCAAGATACCAAATTTGACTTACATCATCAAAGAAACCTATTCAGAACTAAGTCTCAAAGTGGGATAGACCAGACAAGCTTTGAGCCTACCAGCACACAACAGAGCCCTAGTAGAGAAGCCTCTCCTTCCACTCCTCCTGATTTTCAGCTTCTCCATCACTTTGGCTCCTTTCATTCCAAGTCTGCTCAAAATCAGTTTGCTGGTCCAAGTACTTCTTCCACACCCACTCATACATCCACTGTGCAAACCAATCCACTTCATCCTCCACCTCCTCTCACAAACCCCCCTCTTGTAAATCCTCCTTGGATTCCATTACCTCCCTTTATGGCAGCATGGTATGCCCCTCTGGCACTACCACAACATTTACTACCTATGCCAAATGACTACCAATCCAAAATCCCCCACTTTACTGGAGCCGACTCTACCACTACCCAACAACATGTAGACAAAATGAATGATGCTTTTGACTACCAAGAAATAGAAGAGGAGACCATAAAAATGAGAGCGTTTGCCCAAAGTATAGGAGGAGAAGCAAAGAAATAGTTCAAAAAATTAACTCATAACAGCATACACGACCTCCCTTCCCTTTATCAAACATTCATAAACAAGTGGGAGATTAAGAAAAATCCTCTTCAAATCCTCTCAGAGTATAACAACCTTAAGATAAAGGTTGGGGAAAGTGTCCAAGACTACTTCACTAGGTTCAATTGTGTATGTAATGCACTCCCACCTCACAAGAAACCCCCACAAGGCCTAGCCTCAGTAAAATTTCCAGAGGGCTTTGATCCAAACATGGCCTACCAATTGAGAGAAAGAGATCCCCTAACCTTAGAAGACATGCAAAGAGGAGCTGTGAGCGTAGAAGCCAATCTAATTGAGAAGAGGGCTAGGATGAGGACAGAAAATAAAGTTACATACAAAGAGGAAACTATAGCCTCCACATCTGATGCTAAAATTGACAACCTAGTTAGGACAATGGAAAGGATGATGGAGAGGATCAATTTGAATGAAAGATCACCTCCTAGGGAAAACCAAGAAAATCCTCAAAACAGGAATAGAAACAAAAACTTCAGAAGAGACCCACTGCAGATTAGACAAAGAGAAAATGACCAGCAAATCATGCCTCCCTTCCAAGAAAATTATGTAGACGAAGAGGAAAGAGAGGCTGAAGAGCCAAAAGAAAACCATGTAAATCTAATAGGCTCTGATAATGAGGATAATATTTTCTCACAGAAGAAGAAAAAGGTCTGTTTTCCTCAAACAAAAATGAAAGGACATATGAGGATTCTAAAGAATACAAACTAGGATTTGAAAACACTATTATGGAGTTTCATAGGCAATATGACCTTAGGAGTAAGAAAACCCAAGATGCCTCCAAGAAAAACAAGCTAGAAACTGCTATTAGGAAAACCCCTGAAAACACTCCTAAGAAGACAATAGAAAACACAAACACCATGGTTGAGAAATCTAATCAAAACAAAGACAAAACCAGCCATCATAATGGTGACCAAAGCTGCCCTAGTACATCAACTAGTGGCCCTGGAAAAACTGCTCTAAATGACAGTCCAAATAAACTCAGCCAACTAAGGTTGCTGAAAATAATATATGTGATATAACTGATGTAAATATTCCAAAAACACCAACACCTTTAGTTTTGAGGGAGAGATTGCCAAGTTCAAAATAACCATACCTCTTACTGAACTGGTAACTCAAGATGTGTATAGGTCCCATGTTTTGAAAGTTTTGAACATAGGAAATGACACTGACACTCTAAACTTGACTAATGACAAGCCTGAACTATTTTTTGGACCTAAGGTAGAGGGAAAATACCAAGAAGGGGCAATACCTCCTTTTTATGTTAGCTTAAACATCCATGACAAAATTCTACACAATGTTATGCCAGACTCTGGTGCTTCACACAATGTTATGCCAAAGGTAGTGATGGAGAGATTAGGCCTCGAAATAACCAAACCTTACAAAGAATTGTACTCTTTCGATTCAAGTAGAGTCAAATGTTTGGGCCTAATCAAGGATCTGTGTGTCAATCTGGCACAAATACCAGCTAAGAGCCTAGTCATGGACATAGTAGTTGCTGACATTCCCCCGAAGTATGGCATGATTTTATCTAGATCATGGGGAGCCAAACTTCAAGGAAACCTCCAAATGGACATGTCATATGCTACCATCCCGGTCTTTAACAAAACAAGGAGATTGTACCGGGAATCTCACAAGAAATACATGGTCAACAACCAAGATAGGCAAAACAACACCCCTCTCTATTCTATCCATTCAGACCTTGAATCATTTATCTTGTACAATGAAGATGACATTAATGAACAAGTAAATGAAAATGAGAAAGAGTTAGGCCTACCAGAACAGTCAAACCAGACACAAAACGAAGAACATGACAGCCAAAACTCTAGCAACCCTGAACAACAACATAATGGTGAATTTGAACTTTGATGGATATTGTGGCAAAGATGGTTCAGAAGTTGGTGTTTGGATACACAACACCAATAAAGGTCACTCCTACAAACTATATTTCCAATGCAAAAACAATATTGCAGAGTATGAGGCTCTTCTCCTTGGTTTACATTTGCTAAAAAACATAGGAGCTAAGAAGATTTATGTTCTAGGAGATTCTGAGTTAAGCATTAGGCAGATAAAAGGAGAATATTCAGCCAAGAATCCTAGGCTAAGGGAATATAGGAATGCTACCTTATACCTTTTGAAAACATTTCAGAAAGATGAACTTACCTCTATCCCAAGAGCTCAAAACAACCTTGCCAATGAACTAGCCTTTACTACCAGCACTTGCCAATTACCTCATGCAAATGAAAAATACATGGTAAAAGTCAAGAGAAAGCCTATAGTACCTTATAACATAGACTAGTGGCAAGTATTTGAGGGTGATGAACAAATTGAGGACTTTCTACAATCCAAGAATATATTTGAAATGCAAAAACTAGATTTGAATCATGAAGAAAACTGCCCTAATGAAGAACAAACCCACAAAACATGGCTGCCTTGTACTGCTGATATAAATCTGCTAGAACATCCTCTTGAGGCAGAATTGTATGAAGATTTATATAAAAAATACTTTGAGGCATTTCAATGCAAAGATAACTCATTACCAAGAGGTTTTTATCCCTTAGAAGAGCTGTTTGACTTCAATGATGTTGCTAGGAAGCCAAAAATAGAATCCACCGAGACTGATGTAGAGGAATGCAACATAGGCAGCATAGAAGAACCCAAAATGATAAAGCTGTCCAAAAATCTACCACCTCACATAAAACATAAATAAATTGTGCTATTCAAAGAGTTTAAAGATGTGTTTGCATGGGGCTATGAGGACTTGAATTCCTATGACACAAGCATTATTCAACATAAGATTCCTCTCAAGGAAAACGAAAAACTATTCGAGCAGAAATTGAGAAGAATAAACCCTGTCCTAGTGCCTCTAGTTGAGAAAGAGATAAAGAAGATGTATGATACTGGGATCATAGTCCCACTCAGGTACTCAGAATGGGTTTCAAACCTTGTTTCAGTAACAAAGAAAACGAGGGATATTAGGCTATGCATAGAATTTAGAAACTTAAACAAAGCCTCCCTGAAGGAGAACTACCCTTTACCCAAGATGGATCATATACTGCAAAGGGTGGTAGGTTCTAAAAGAATATAATTTCTTGATGGCTTTTTAGTTACAATCAGGTACTAGTACTTCCAAGTGATCAGCACAAAACTGCCTTCAGTATACCTTGGGGCACCTTCATGTATGCCAAAATTCCTTTTGGGTTAATGAATGCAGGGGCCACTTTTCAAAGAGCCATGGACATAGATTTTTCCAAAGACATAGGTTACTTCATAGTCATATACCTTGATGACATCACTGTCTATTCTAAAATTGATGAAGAACACCAAGTTCACTTAATAAAGGTCTTTGAAAAGTGTAGGAAGTATGACCTATCTTTAAATCCTAAGAAAACACTGTTTGGTCTTCAAGAAGGAAAACTCTTAGGCCACATCATATATGAAGAAGGGATTAAGATAGACCCAAAAAGGATCGAGGGTATATTGTAAATCAACCACCCTAGGAACATTAAAGAGCTGCAATCTTTCATTGGAAAGATTAACTTCCTAAGAAGGTTCATACCAAACCTTGCTGAACTCCTAAGAAACATTACAAACATGCTGAAAAGAGAATTAGGAGTAAAATGGACCATGGAAGCAAAGAAATCCTTTGAACTGGTAAAACAAGCACTTACCCAAACACCAGTTCTAATTAGCCCCGACTTTACCAAGGAATTCTTCATCTTCTCATTTGCATCATAACACACTATTGTTGCAGTATTGCTACAAAAAAACATGATGGGACAAGAACAACCCATAGCTTTCTTCAGCAAGGCATTGAGAGATTCACCTCTAAAATATAACATCATGGAGAAACAAGCCTTTGCCTTGATCAAAGCCTTAAAGGATTTTAGAGTTTACATTTTGCATTCCCATGTCATTGCTTTTGTTCCACATACAGTTGTTAAGGACATTCTAAATTGGGACCATGATGGTAAAAGGGGTAAGTGGATTGCTAGCATCTTAGAATATGATCTAGAAATCAGGTCCACTAAACTGATCAAAGGACAAGGACTTGAAAAACTGATGGCTAAAGCAAACTTTCAAGCCTTAGACATAAACATGATACATTCCTTGGATGAACAAGAGGAGCTAGCGACTCCACCTATTTAAGAAGCATTTTTGAACTCACTCTGGTATGCTAACATATTGTATGTACTTGTTAATCTAAATGCTTCTCCTGCTTTTTCCAAAACAAAAGCTAGATTCTTGAAACAAATGGATTTAAATTTCTTCATTCTAGATAGAGCTTTATATTGGAAAAATTCTATTGGTATCTTGCTTAAATGTTTGCTTGAAGATGATGCAGATAAAATCATGCATGAGTTTCATGAGGGAGAGTGTGGAGGTCATCTCTACTGGAAAACCACTGCCAATAAAATCCTTAGAGCTGGTTACTATTTGCCCACCCTTTTCCTTGATACCCACAAGCTAGTGATGACTTGCCATAAATGCCAAATCTTTGATGGCAAGAGAAAACTTATGCCTTTACCTTTACATCTTATTAGTGTTGAAGCTCCTTTTCAACAATGGGGTTTCAGATTCATTGGAGAAATCCACCCTACCTCATCTGCCCAACACAAGTGGATCTTCACTACAACTGACTATTTCACCAAGTGGATAGAAGCCATCCCTTCCAGGAATTCCACCGACTTAGTCATCACCAAATTCCTTGAAACCAACATCTTGTCCAGATTTGGTTGGCCAAGAAATATCATCACCGATAATGCTGCTGAATTTAAGTCCAAGATAATGGTGGAATTTTTCTATAAGTACCACATCACACTAGGGCGTTCTACAACTTATTACCCTCAAGGTAACGGGCTGGCTGAGTCCTCTAACAAAATTCTGGTGAACATGATCAAGAAGCTGTTGGAAGAGGACCAAAAAGCATGGCATAGCAAAATAGTGCATGCACTATGGGCTGATAGACTGACAACCAAGAAATTAATCAGTATGTATCCCTATCAAATAGTGTATGGCATGGATGCAGTTTTCCCAACATCCTTGGGAGTTCCAGTGATGAAGCTCCTCCAAGAGGTACACCCAGAAGAGAACGATATGCAAAGGAGGCTGAATCAAACTATTCATTTGCAGCAGTCAAGGGAAGAAGTTTACAAAAGAACACAAGCAGTGCAAGAAACCATAAAGAAGATCTTTGACAGAAGGACCAAGGCTAATGATTTCCACATTGGAGACAAGGTTCTGAAGTGGGATTCAAGGAGAGAGGACAAAGGCAAGCATGGAAAATTTGATTTTTTTTTGAAATGTCTATACATCATCCATTCATTTAGAGGTAACAACACATTATTTTTACAAGAGCTCGATGGAACAAAGTTATTTGGAGGTCCTGTCAATGGTAGGATGCTCAAGCACTATTTTTATCAAAATTCCTAGTTTGAAGCTTTTATTCATTGTACATGACATTGCTTGATGAAATATCAGGGAAAAAAAAACAAAAAAATAGAGAAAAGATGAAAAAAGAGGGCATGTTTAAATAATAGGTACAACTCCATACCAAAAAAGAGTATTGCTGAAAGTGTGCAAGCGTAAATGCCACTACTTGTTAAGAAAGAAGAGTCTTGTTAAGTCATCTAGCCTAATCATGATTGAACATGTTTTAAATTTCTGTTGATAGGTTAGTGAAAGAAGACTTGTCAAGCCATTTAAGCTTGACTTGCCAGTAGATTAGATTAGGAAAAGATGTTAGTTCTCAAAGGTTAAATCTGAACCAAAGAAAAATGAGAGGGATGCATAACCAATTCTGAATCACAACCCTCATATTTTCTAGTTTTTGATTGCACAAAAATAATTTCTATGTGCAGCTTGTACAAATGCCACAGCCCATGGAAAATCAGATTGCTTAATCCTGGTTTGGTCATATTTTAAATTTCATGTAAGTAGGTTAGAGAATGAGAACTTGTCAAACAACTTAACCTTGACAGATAAGTAGACTAGGTAGAGAATAAAAGACTTCATTACCCTAATTTGAACTCTTGGAAGTGATAAGGGTACAAGTAGATAGTTTTTAGGATTTCAAAAGAAAATAATGTCAAGGGTTTGCCAGTCCAAGTGCACCCAAAAGAAGAAAAAATGTTGGGCAAAGTATGATGGGTAGGTAGAACTGATATTGAGGCAATCATGTCTTTTCATATTTTTAAGATCATAGCTTCAAGAGGACATCAACAAATGAAGGAAGAGAGATCTGCAAAATTCAAGTAAGGTACTGGTCTTCAAAACTTAGAGATCTGAACTCCGAGGTCTTGGACACCTCCTGAAAAGGAGCCGCCCTCCCCAAGTGCAGCCACTGTTAGTCATCAGTAATTTCTACTATCTTTAGATGACTATAGATTGGTTCTAGATTTCTAAAACAAAATTCCCTGAATATTGTGAGTTTTATAAATCTCACTGCCTTCATTATCCTTATAGGAAAATTTTCACTATTCTATCAACCTTGCCATTTCATGGTCACCCTGCCACTCCTTAAAAAATCCTTATGGGCTTATGCCACTAATCTCCATCCTTTTTTCCTACCTATGACCTCATCGCTATGTTTTTCCCTTGCCCATAACTCCACTTTCCATCTAGGGCTTCCTATAAGCCTATTCCTTCCCATGTTCACCAAGTTCCTCAAGCATTGATGGTGTCAAAACTATCTCTGTAGGCTCTTTAGATAAATCAAGTACATTGGATTTTGGATCTTCAATACAACACTTTGACCAATACTCTGTTTTTTCACTTGAAGACTCCAAGCCAATTTTCAGTCAAAGACCAGGTCAAAGAATCCTCCCACTAGGTAAATTAGGGTTTCATATGTTCCAAGGTAAATCATTGGTGTTTCAGACACTGTTTTTATTTGTTATAATTTGTTTCAAAGGTATTGGAATGATGAGACATGGTTACTCAAGAAAAGATCTAAAGGTTTCCAAAGAAGACTACATTGTCAAATTGAAGTTCTGCAAAAGGTAAATGGGAACTTTGACACTTCTGCAGGAGTGTTAAAATGTCTATTACCAGACAGTTGGTAAGGTAGGAGGTCTACTCCTGAATAAAGACATTCATAGCAAGGAGAGGGGAAACAATTTGGTTTTAAGGAGAACTAAGGTTTTTGAGCTTGATGGTCCAGCAAAGTGCCAAACAGTGAATCAAGTGGCATAAATGACTTGGAGGAGACACACCAAACCAAACATGAAGGAAGTTTATCATAAACTATTGATGAAATAGGGAAAAAGGTGAGGTGAACTAGATAGAAATGAGTGAACTTGAAAGGGGTATAGAGAACTTCAAAGACAACATTGATGATTGTCTCAAACACTCCAAACATCTAGGGTTTTGGAAAATGACCAGAGAAGGTGAAATGATGATGTTAAACCTCATGGTAAAAGCAAAGGAAAGATTCTGAAGATGTCACTGTTTGATCAGGTTCCATACTTGTCAAAAGGAGTTTGTCATGACAAAATTATCAAAATATGGTTTGAGCTCCATAGTGAAGGTAAAGGAAGATTTTGAAGGAGCTGTTGTGTGCAAACATCCCAAAGTTTGCCAAGGTAAATATGTCATGCCTCAAAGAGAAAAGGTGCGAGGAATATCAATAAGTAAGGTAAATTCAAGGTTTTCCACTTCCCTGCCAAACAAAGATGAGGTTAAGTTTCAAGGTGGAACTAAGGGAGGTTTTTAGGGCTGCTGCTGTGTCAAGATGAATAGGTCAAAACATCAAGATCAAAAGGAAATACAAATTTCATGACTCCAACAAACTTCCAGCTAAGGTGAAAAAGCTAAGTTTCATGGAGTAAATCACACAAGATTTTGAATATATCACTGTGCACTCATCACAAAATTGTCAAATTAAACTTTTTATGCCTCGAGGAGCAATGGGAAAGGTCAAATTCATCTCTTACAAACCTACATACAAACAACATAAAATGTTAATGAGAAGAGGTGAAAATTTGAGTTAACTTGATAATGGAAACCACAAAGGACTTTGAAGCTACTTGTGTGTAAACATCACAAAATCATCAGAATAACATGTCAAGTCTCAAAGGAGTAAAAGCAGAGGATCACCTTCATCTTTTTAAGTCACCTGCAAACCAAAAATGTCAAAAGAGTTAGTGGTAAAGGCAAAAGGAAGTGACTTTGAAAAAATTAGAAAGTGGGTTTGTAAAGCTAAATTTAAATCCTTAAGTATATATAAGGCCATCTAACACTTCAACAAAACATTGTTACCTTGCAAAGTCATCAAAGAATTCAGGAGCAGGAAACTATGAGTTTTAAAGTCAAATTTTGACTAAGTGTTATGGTGCTGCGCGCCTGGAGTTGGGTGCTGCGCCCCTGGCCTTTTTCTCCCATGAAAAATACAGAGGCGCTGCTCCATTGACCGATCTTTCCCGACAGGCTCGGTAAAAAAACCTTGGCACTGTGCGCTTGGACTGAACGCTGCGCCCTTAGCTTCAGCGCTGCGCACTTGGCCATGAAGGTTTTCCAAGCCTTGCAAACATTCAAAACACCTCAAAATTGCTTCAAATCATCACCAAGAGTTATCCAAGCACTAGCAGAGGTAAGTGCAGTACATCAACTCCTCTCCAAGTATTTTTTTCACCATTTGATTAAAGGAATGGAACCCTAAGGAAAAAACCTAAATTTGAACTTAAAACCACTATTTAAATACTCCTTCATCTGCCTGCAAAAGAGAGTCAGTTACAAACAAAGGGTTACATTGTTGGAGGTTATTCACTCACCTAAGGCTCTGCCTACACTCACTCCATTCACTAAATCAGTCCCTCACATTACAAAATATTGACAATTTCATTGCCTTCCTTCATATCCATTTGCCATCAGTACAAGGTGTTTCAAAGCATAGTTTAAACAAGAAACAAAGAGGTTATCATTAAGTTTAGCCTCTCATTCAGTCTGACATACTTACACCCTCACCCATTCATCTCATTCACTTGCAGAACTGCCTCTTTCATCACCATCCCTTAAACTCATTTCCATTTACAGTCTTAGGGTTTTCAAAGGCAGAGTCACCATGTTAGAAGACAGTGGTAGTGAAGGAGAAGGCCAAATGCCAAGGATGCAGGGGCAAGAAGGTGGAAAAATAAATAGGTTTGAACCACTCAACACAGTAGAGCTCAATGCATCTCCCATGACTGTTTCCTGCTTCCAACAGGTAGGCTGCTATGATTTTTGTGAGAAGGTACAACACATGCAAAGTCACCCTGAGCTAACTAGACTTTTCATTATTAACTTGCATGACAAACAAGTTAACCTTGCAGGGGTGACCTTTGAGCTATCTACAGATGCTATTGCCAATGCCACTAGGATACCAAGTGTAGGGGAGAAATGGTTCAAACAGGCCAATCTTGACATGAGCTACTATGAAACCTACCTAAAGCCTAGATACAAAGACCACTGCAAATCCATCTTTCCTTTCTCACATTTGCTGGAGAGATATGAGGATCATTATGAAGTATTTTATATGTGAGGGAAGGTTCTCCCGACTTTACTCCTATCACATTAGGCTACTTATGCATTTTACTAGGCTGAGGATGTTGCACCTACCCTATTACCTCTACCGAAGCATTGATAAAATGTCCTATATTGTACAAAAGAGAGACTATCCTTAGCAGATGCAAAGCCTCTTTCACTACTCACTGATTAAGATGGTTGTTATGCATCAATTGCAGCAGAAGGGTATTCCATGGGATACCTTCATTGCTAATGAGGTGTTCACCAATCCACAAGCCCATCCTCAGCAAGATATGCCTTCATCTTCTTAGCCTCCTATTCCTACTCCTCCATCACCTCCTGCCAATCATGTTTCTCCATCCACACATATTCCTTCACCTCAGGACAACCCTCCTTCATCACCCTCTCACAATACATCAGTCAATGAGGGAAATGACAATGAGCAGTTAAATGTCAATGAAGGAGAGGGAAATGATGAATCAAACAGAGAGGAAAGCAGGAGTGATGAAGGAAATGATGATAATAGTGAGGGCAGTGAAGAAGATGCTCATGATGGAAAAAATAGTGAGGCTCATAACAGTGATAAAGGCAGTGAAAAAAGCAGTGAGGAAAAGAGCCATGAAGAGAACAATGAAGCTCATAGCAGTAAGGCTAATATTAGTGAGGAATAATCAAGCAGTGAAGAAGATGCCCATGATTCAGAAAACAATAAGGCTCATAGCAGTGATAAAGGCAGTGAGGAGGCAGAAGGCAGTGAGGAAAAGAGCCATGAAGAAAGCAGTAAGGCTAATATCAGTGAGGAAGAGTCAAGCAGTAAAGACGAAAAAATTAAAATAGATGGAAGTGATGATGTTGAGAGCCATGTTAGCAGCCATGAGAGCAGCCATGAAAGCATAAATGATGATGGTGATGATGATTGCAGTGGAACTAAGAGCCATGATAACAGTGATGAAGCACAAATCAGTGGATTAGATGAGGGAAATGAGGTAGGAAGCAACAGTGGAACAAAGAGCTTTGATGACAGTAAGGCAAACAATGATGAAGCAAAAATCAGTGGATTAGAGGGCAGTGTAGAAAGTAGTGAAGAAGATGCCAGTGAAGGAGCAAGAAATAAAGAAAAGAGCCATGATGGGGTTAAAATTCCATGAAATTAGTAAGGCTAATATCAGTGAGGGTACTAATAATGATGATAGTCATGGTGACAGTGATACAAAGGGCATTGAAATGATCAAAATTGAACCTTTTCCTTTAACCTACCAAAGGGGAAATAGGCATGTGTTTGCTGCCCTTAATAGTCACGGGGCCATGCCTTCTACATCAGCTAAGCAACTTGAAAATGGTAAGGGGAAGGTCATTGATCAAGAAGAGGAAGCAATCATGAGACTGAACAATAATTCCAACTCATTCACCTTGACAGTGATGATGAGAATGAGGTAAGGATCTCAAACATGCTCCTCCAAAGCAAGGATGCCCAAATCAGAGACCTGCAAGTAGGGCCAAGCTTGTAATCAACTTCTTTGAGGTTGAAAACAGGAAGCTAGAGGCAGAGAAGGCTATTTATGAGGCCAGGGCAATCAAAGCCCGGAAAGGGGCTGAGAAGACCAAGGTCAGGATAGATGAGGTCTTGGGAGTTTTTGATGAGAGTGAAGATGAAGAAGGACAACTCTCTAGGAGAAGGCCAAGAATAATAGGGTTGAGGAAAGCCTTAGCCAAAGAAAGAGAGCAAGAGGCTGCCTTGGCAGAGCATCTCACTCCAAGTGAGCTGCTTGCCATGGAAATTGATTATGATAGGGAATCATGGTTGGAGAGGGAAAATTTTCACCTAGAGGATCAGCTGGAGAAAACCAAGAGAGACCTAGACTTGCAAAAGAAGATGGCAAGGCACTATGCCTTAAGAACCAAAATAGCAAGGGCCAAGATCAAAAGAGCCCTTGCCAAGATCCAAGCCATCAAGGAGGAAAAATAAAAATAAAAACTTGACATCCTTGCTGATGCATCCCTACAGGCATCCGAAACACAATAAGCAAGACAAATTCAGATTTTGGCAACTTTTTGAAAATTTTGGTTTTTGACTGTTTTTGAGGGCCAAGGGCGCAACGCCACTGGCGCTGTGATCTTTTTTGAGGCACTCAATGAGAAAATGATTTACATTTTTGGGTTCAACAGGCCAAGGACATCACCCACACAAAATTTCAGATCATTTGGAGCATAATTGGTCCTCCAAAAGTGCCAAAAACACCCAAAAAACCACCTTTCTGCCCTATTTTCAGAGCTGGTGCTGCACCCTGAGCAGTCTTGGGAGAATGAGTTTTTGGGCAGGAAAATATACACCAAATTTAAAACCAAAGGCATATTGGGAAAATAGACTGGACAAGCTTTCCAATGAGCTATCATGGAGTTCATTTGGACAATTGGAAGACCTCCAAATCGTGGTCACAAAACAAGCAATTTCTCTGGTGTAGGCGCTGCACCCTTGGACCTTGGCGTTGCGCCCTTGCCTGCAAAGTCAACAAAAGACACAAATTTATTGAAAAAAGATATCTTGAGGGTTTTTTTTGGAAAATCACCCTAGATTTAGCTGAGAATTTATGTTTGAAGTTATTTTTCATTTATTAGCTTAAATATTTTGTGCCTTGGGCCTTGCATGGTCTCTTTGGACAAAAATGGCATTTATGTTGTATTATTGACATTTTGGAAACCCTAGTTAGGGTTTTGGTCCTCCTTTCTAGTTAAATACTGCATGGAGGCCTCATTGTACATGTTGGTTGATGTTAGACTTAATACACAGACTTGGAGATTGAAGAGAAATTGGCTTTGGAGTGTTATGAATGCTTTGATTTGGATGACAATGGAGCCAAGCACACTTGCAGGATTCATGAGCATGGCTAATGGTGATTTCCTTCTAAATTAGTGCTTGTTTTCTTATGTTTTTCAGTTTGTTTCATCTTTCTCATGCAGTAGGATAGAAAGTTTAGGCTAAGAAATGTTGTTTAGAGGCACCTTAGCTATGTCTGCTTTCTATTGCTTGTATGTTTTCCTCTGCGAGGTCAGCTTAGAGAATTGTTAGTTGCTCTCTAATCCCACCCAGCTTGTTTATCTCAAAAATGATTTAATAGAGCCTATGTCAAAGTAGTTTATGGTTAGTCCTGCTCTTTGATATAACTGAAACATTGTTTTTTGAGATCTTTCCTTGAAGTATTGCTCATGAAGGTTTAGTTGAAGAGGTTTATGGTTTGCCATGCCCTTTTGTTCATCTTAAATGGTTGCTTTGAAGTTATTTGTAGCATGATTAAGGAATTTTAGGAGTTCCCTTCTCTTTGATCATTATTATATGTTATCTTGAATTTCTTCTTTGCCTGAAGGAGAAATCATTAGAGAATTTACAAGTTTGTTGCTCTGTATGGTTTGCTGGACTATTGTCTTGATGTTTACATGCTAGGTTTAGTCAAAGAAGCTAATGGTATGCCCTATCTTTGGTTATTTCTTTATGCATGGTAGTCTTAAAATTTTTTCTTGTTATAGTACATGTTAAAGGATACTTAACTTCCCTTTAAACCTACTTATTTCACAAATTAATGTTCACTTCACTCACATAAGCCTTAAAGATCCATTTGGCTTTGTTATACTTTCCCTCTGTGACACCCTTGACCTATTTTTGTACTTATCAAGTCCTTTTGTAGACTCCATAGCCCAATGGTCTAAACTTCTCTTACTCTATCTGTTCTGCTTGACAACCTACCCAACCAAACAAACAAACAAAACCTAATCCTTATAGCTAGCCTAAAATAAAAACCCTAAAATAATACAAGTTACATCTTTCACACAAGTATAGTGAGAGCCCTCTCTGAGTCTAGGAAGGCTAGGTCCTATGACTCCAAATATTGGTTTGATGTTACCCTTGTCTTTTTGGTCATTTCCAATCTACCAAAATTACGGGGACCTAACAATGCTCACTCGAAGTTCCAACACCAAAATCATCTATTTCTCCAGATCTCCAAAAAGTCTAGGACAATCATTCCAAGGTGTTTGAATCTCCCAAAGGACTCCCACCTATTCGTGATCATGATAATTCTATTAATTTGATTCTAGGAAGTGTTCCTACATCAGGGCTTACAGATATCCTTATGTCCAAAAGAGCAAAATGGAACGCATGATTAAAGAAATGTTCGAGGCTAGTATAATTCGACCTAGTCAAAGTTCTTTCTCTACTCTAGTAGTATTGGTGCACAAGAAGGATGGATCATGGTGCATGTGTCCAGATTATAGGGAGCTCAATAAGCTCACTATTAAAGATAAATTTCCCATTCCCGTGATTGATGAATTATTGGATGAATTACATGGAGAAATTTATTTTACCAAGTTGGATCTTCGTTCAGGATATCATCAAATTAGAATAAAGACTGAAGATATTCCGAAAACAACATTTCGAACTCATGAGGGTCATTATGAATTTTTGGTCATGCCTTTTGGCCTTACCAATGCACCTTCTACATTTCAAGGGTTGATGAATTCCATTTTCAAACCCTTCCTTAGAAAATTTGTGCTAGTATTTTTTGATGATATACTAATCTACAGCAAGTCTTCGAAGGATCATGTTCAACATGTTGACAGGGTGCTCAAACTATTGCAGGAGAAACAATTATATGCAAAAACATCCAAATGTTTCTTTGGAGTACAAGAGGTGGAATATCTGGGTCATATTGTATCTCACGAGGGTGTTAAGGTAGACTCTAACAAAATTAAAGCCATTAAGGAATGGAAAGTCCCCACAACCATAAAGCAGTTGCGAGGATTTCTCGAGTTAACAGGGTATTATCGCAAGTTTGTTAAGAATTATGGGAGAATAGCAGCACCTCTAACAACATTATTGAAGAAAGATGCATTTTCATGGATTCCTGAAGCAACTAAGGCCTTTGAACATCTTAAAGAGGCAATGTGCCTAGCACCGGTCTTAGCTATTCCATACTTCATAAAACCTTTATTGTGGAATGTGATGCCTCAGGAAATGGAATTGGTGTTGTTTTAATGCAGGAAGGAAGACCCATTGCTTTTGAAAGTCGTCCAATCAAAGGAAAGTATTTACAGAAACCTATTTATGAGAAGGAAATGTTAGCAATACTACATGCACTAAAGAAATGGCGAACTTACCTAATGGGAAGACACTTCAAGTTAAAAACTGATCATGATAGTCTTAAACACTTTTTGGAACAAAGAATATCTTCAGAAGAGCAGCAAAAATGGGTCACAAAGATGTTGGGTTATGACTTTGAAATAATCTACAAAAAAGGAAGCTAAATGTTGTTGCAGATGCACTCTCAAGAAAGAATGAAGAGGTGGAAGCATTGATTTGTGCCATTTCTATTATCCAACCAGATTGGATAACCGAAGCAAGAGATGAATGGAAGAAGGAAAAAGATGTATGGACACTTATTCAAAAGTTGCAGCAAGATCCTAGTACATCTGATACATTTAGTTGGAAAAATGATTCCTTATGGTACAAAGATCGCTTATATCTTTGTAAGAATTCCCAACTAAAGCAAAAGATTCTTCTGGAATTGCACACTTCTCCTTTAGGAGGACACTCAGGATTTTTAAAAACTTACCACAGGGTGAAGAAAGAATTTTTTTGGGATGGCCTTAAATCTGATATTCAAAAGTTTGTGGCGAAATGTTTGGTTTGCCAGCAAAATAAAGTGGAGACAATTAAGACCCCGGGACTTCTACAACCTTTATCCATTCCAAGTCAACGTTGGGAGGAGATTTCAATGGATTTTATCACAGGTTTACCGAAGTCCGAAGGAAAGAGTGTCATCATGGTGGTAGTTGATAGACTTACCAAGTATGCACACTTTTGTGCATTATCTCATCCATTTGAAGCAAGTACAGTTGCTACTACATTTATGGACAGAATTCAAAAGCTACATGGAAGCCCAAGGGTTATTGTGAGCGACAGAGATCCCATTTTTACTGGAAATTTTTGGACGGAGTTATTTTCTTGTTTGGGTACTCAATTAGCTCATAGCTCATCTTATGATCCTCAATCTGATGGTCAAACTGAGATCGTAAATAAATGTTTGGAAGGATATCTTCGTTGTTTTGTATCTGATAAAAAAACACAATGGGTCAAGTGGTTACCTCTTGCTGAATGGTGATATAACACTTCCTTCCATACTGCAGCAAAAATGACCCCATTTATGGCACTTTATGGATATCATCCACCATCCATCACATCATCTTTAAGAGAAAATTCGAAGGTTCAAGCAGTGGAAGATCACATCGAGCATCAGCAAGAAGTTCTCCAACTCTTAAAGGATAACCTGAATTTGGCACAAAATCGAATGAAACAACATGCAGATCAACATCGCAGCGAGAGAAGTTTTGATGTAGGAGATTGGGTATTTTTACGGCTACAACCATACAAACAAATGTCCCTCAAGCAAGCTAAGAAGGATAATAAATAATCACCAAAGTACTATGGTCCTTACAAGGTGTTGCAAAAGATTGGTACTATGGCATACAAATTGGAGCTTCCTGCTTCTTCGCGAGTACATCCAGTTTCCATGTTTCATTTTTAAAGAAGGTTATAGGTGACAAACTTCCAGTTCAAACAATATTTACAAAACTTGATGAGGAATGAAAAATCATATTGGAACCTGAAGCAATCATGGAAACAAGAACTCGACAACTACGAAATTGATTAATTTCAGAGTATCTCATCAAGTGGAAGAACTTACCCACTAAAGATTCCACATGGGAGGATGAAAATTTTATACAGAAGCATCCAGATCTACTCAAGCATTGAGGAAAACACTTTTTTTGAAGGAGAGGGGCATGTTAGGTCCCTATATTACTAGTGTAGTCCTTTATTGTTGTCAGTGTAGCCCCCTTATTGTTATTGCTGTACCCCTGTAGCTCCCATATTGTTATTATTGTGCCCCATAAAAAGCCACTATTGTTATGATTGTGTGCTTACATTATTATTGTCAGGTTGGCTAGGATTATATTGTGACCCCATGGATTCCTATATATAGAAAGGAGGTTTTTTCATTTGAATCATCCAATAATTGTTTATTTATGTAATGTAAAGGACGTTCACCCCTTGAAGTGGTTGATTTCTAAGGCGTTGATCTATCTTTTCTTCTATTTTTGGAGCTGGTTTCATAACAATTTACCTTTCTTTTCCATTCCATCCAAATTCAGTCTCATTCTTTGACCGACCGTAACAGAGTTTTTCTTTCTTGATGGCATCTTCAAGCATCCTTGGCTCATGAAATTTTATTCTATCTTGATAGGAATATGGAAAGTTGCTAAGAAAATATTGTATCTTCACTTTTTCATCTCCGATGTAGGGTATATATATTAACAATTCTATGAATAAGTTGGCATAGGCCTCCATAGTAAGTTGTGCCAACTTATTTTCATGGAACTCCTTGATTTTTGGTCATAATACCTCTAGGATAGGTGTTTCTCCATGAATGACTTCTCAAGTTTACTCCAAGTTATTTTCTTCTCTTAAATCCCCTTGATATTCTTGAGATATTCCCACCATATGTCAAGCTTTCCCTTCTAATTAAATATAACTACTCATGGTTTCATATTTTCAGAGTAATTATGCATTCTAAAATATTTCCTTAAACCAAAAATCCATGCTTTAACTTCTTCATTCTTCTACAATTATCCATTGAAGGTAGGAGGTTTTTCCTTCTTGAATTCCTCATGTAGTAAAATCCTTACAACCTTCTCCTCCTCCTTCTTATGTAGTCTTATTTAGTTGTTGTGTTAGACAACTTATCAAATCTATTTGATCCATCCTTAGTGGTCTATGTTGGAGTAAACTCACTAGTTGTATTTTCATTTTCACTTTTGTGCCTCTTCCTTGATTTTCTTCCTCCTTCTTTTGTAGTTAATGATTCAAATTTTTAAATTTAATATGGAACATGAATTCATTTGGACTTGTGTCTATTTATATTGTTAGAAGGTGGAAAATTGTCCTTTTTCCTCTGCAAGTATGATAAACTTTGCGACACCACGACATTTACTTCTTCTTGTATTTACTGGGCTCTAATGATGAATCTCTCATTGTTTGTATTAGAGTTTCGTATTTCAAGCCTCAAGCTTTTAAGAGTTTCCATCCATACATGAGGGGTTTCTCTTGCTTCTCTTTCATTCGAGTCTTCTTCCATGTTATGTGGGGTCCTCTTTGGGCTATATTTGTCACATACCTGGTTCTTTTAATGACTTAAAGAGGTTACGAGGTACCCAAAATTTTCTAGTCCCCTTTTTTATAGCTTCACAATAAGATCTAATACCACTTTTTCACATACCCTTACTAAATTTATCATAACCACACTTGCAAAAAATTGATTTTCATCTCTCATACATTTTGTTAAACGCTTTATATATAAACATTTATTCAAATAACCTATATAAAACCAATCAAGTAGTCTTTTTTTGTAGATATTTTTCCAAAATTTTTGGATGAAATCAAATAAGAAGCATTTCTTTGATTGCACTTGTGACATATTAACTGAAATATACCTCTCAATCATGCAACTTTTGATTTATGTCTTTGAGGTATTTTACCAAATAGTTTGTATGAAAATTGTAATAAAAGACCTTTAACACATTTCTTCAAATTATTTGCATGAAAATAGGAATAAATCAACTACAACAGTCCTATCATACAACAATTTTAACATATAACAATACTATCCCTATCCATAAAACAACATTTTCATTGGGTAATTTCATGAAATAGTTTGTATACAATGAATCATTAAACCATTTAGGCATTTATTCAAACTCTTTACATGCAAACTATTACAAAAACTTCCTCACGACATATCTCCTAAGTTATAGTAGTCCAAGTTTTGAAAAATAAACCAGATGATCAGAAGGAATACCCCTCACTATGGTCCAAGTTTAAGCTTTTATAACCTTCTAGATGATTTAAATTTGTAGAAAAAATGCCAACCTGACCTGTTTGATGCATGATTTTAGGCGAATATAGGAAGCTTCACTTCCTTTGATCATATCTCCTAAAATTTCATGACCTAAGATCTAAAATATAGACCATAGGATTAGTGGGATTTCCCCTCACTATGGTCCAAGTTTAAGCTTCTAGAACCCCCCCTCCCCCCCACCCCCAGAATAAAAGTTATAGAAAAAATTCCAGCATGGCCTATTTAAAGATGAATTTAGGAAGCCCAACTTAATCTAATAATATTTCCTAAAATTTTGTGAGACAAGATCTGAAATTATACCAGAGATCAATGGAATTTTCCTTCACTATGGTCTAAGTTTAATCTTCTGGAACCTCCCATAAGAAAAGTTATAGTAGAAATACCAACATGACCTGTTTAAAGATTAATTTAGGAATCTTGTATTCCTCAACCAATGTTGCTACAAAATTGAATACACATAAGAAGCTATAACCAAATAGTATAACAACTACAACCATGATAAATTTGTTGAAGGGTAAATACATGTACATATAAGCTTGCTGAAAAAGAGAAATTGAACAATCAAGCATGCCGTTAAACCATCTATGTTAGAAATGTCATTAACACATAAATACATATTTATCTGTTGCAACTAGAAAACTACTAGAAATTGAAGTAGGGTAAGCCACGTTCCACCCTACTTTAGGCTCAATTGTGCTGCAATTTTTCTCATAGTTGGCCACCACCGTGTTGGATTTTGATGCCTCGAGGAGAACTTAACTCAGGGTTTAGCTCACAATTTTCAAACCATTTTTAACACAAAAAATGAAGGAAAATGAAGGCCACTCTCCTCCACACATAGGAAATAATCTCAGTGTTCATCCTTTCCATTCCTCGACCATGCCCATAAACATTCACAAATGAAAATGCATGTTTGCAACACGCAAGGGGGTCCTCCTTTGATCTCTATAATGAATTCACCTTCCCTTATTAAATGCTATTTGTGTTACACCAATTTTTGGTCATCTAACGTGTTACTATTAGATGGACTAAAGTACACCATGTAAAACCAATTTTACCATAGTAAAATTGCTTTCAGTATGAGAAATAATTTAATAACCCATAGTTTATTAAATTATTTCTGGTCTAAACAGGAAACCCCATGATGAATAATTAAAGAAATCCTTATTTGTTTGATTTTCCTCTAGAGATAATTAACTAAACCACTGTTTAATTAATATTCCTGTCATATTTAACCCAAAAGATGAGAATTAATTAGATAAATCATTATTTATCTTATTATTCTGTAGGAATAATTATTTAATTACTTATTTAATAATATTCCTTGTTAAATTTGACTAAATCATTTATAAATAATTGAATAAATCATTATTTATTTAATTATTCCTTAAACTCATCCTTGAAATAATAAATAAATCATTTATTTATTTATTAATTTTATAAAAGGGATTTAACCAATTCTAAATTCCTTTTCCCTCCACCAAAAATATTAAAATTTTCCAAGTATGTTGGATCTAGATTTGGTTAATAATATTTTAATTATGCACCAATATCTAGACTAACTCAATATTTTATTATAAATAGAAGGGTTTTCCATTCATTCACTACCTTTTGTCACATTTTGATCACCTTTTGATCTATGCTTTTGGTCTGACTTTGATCATCCATCATTGTCATATTTTTTACTTATGCTTGTGAGCTCCCTTTGAGTTCCATTTTGTCTGGATTTTATGCACCATCAAGAGAGAGAGATCTTGGATCTGAAGCGTTTAGGACATACAAGAACCCATCCCATTGAGGGGGAATCGTAACATCTTTCTATGTTCCCTTCCCAGGTGTCATAATTAAAAAAATTCTTTATAAATTCTTGTCTTGTTTATTGGATGTATGGAGAAACTCTTGTTTATTTTTGTTGTTTAATGTTTTTAACTGCATAGATTTGGATTTTTGTAGCATTTTTTTCTGATCACCTACTGCAGATATTAGGAAATTGACAACCACATTTGATGTTAGGGATGTTTGTTATGGACAACTAAAGTGAGCTTTTTTTGTACGCTTGCGATTAGAATTCACACTAACAATTTGTTCCACACACAAACAAGACACAACCTTGTTCTTAGAGCTATATAGTCCAAGGAAAAGGAACTAAAACACATTCAATTCCTGTTACACAATATGTAACCAATTCTCATGCCAATTCAAAATCTAAGTGAGAGAGGGAAAAATGAGTGTATGAGAAGAATAATGAAGTAATTCTCAAAACACAAGGGCATAAAAAAAGCTCCAAAATTACTTTTATTTTTCATTTTTATAAACACACCCTGACCCTTCATCTTCTCATCCACCCCATCAAGGGAATTATTAGTTAAAGGTATGCATTTTCCTCTTAAGGCATCATAATCTTGTTGGTTTTCCCCTCTTCCTTTATTTATAACATATTTTATTAACAAAATGAAACATTACATTTCATAATAAAGTTTAAACTGATAGCATCAATCTTATCACCCTCACATTATAACTCTTTAAGTACAAAAAATTAGCAAAATAAAGAAAAAGGTGGGGGGGGGGGTGTCACAATACTGTACTATTCAACTAAACATCCACTATTCTTTCATACTGTTGGGAATTATTTTTATGTGTTGAAATTATACACAATTACTAGTTTAAATAATAATAAAATCCTTTCAGTGTACATATATGTATCTTGGTTACACCAGCATTGACCTTACTAGTTTAAAATTAAGTTTTATTGTTACTGCACCACAAAATCATATATTATAGATAATTATTCATAAGGGCTTAACTCAATAAAAAATATTACAACAAATGAGTAACAATGTTAAATTTCCATTTAAACTTTTTCTTTTGAACCCATTCAATTCATGTATTGAACTTTAGATTTGATACCACTCTATAAGGCACCAAACCCCTAATGCCTGGTTAGGGTTGTGGGGTATTCAGACCGGACCTCCAAGGTTGATTTATGTAGGTGCAGCTAAATAATTTTCCTCTTTCTCCATCCTCCTCAAAACACATCTTTGACCTTGGCATCACCTTCTACTTGTTGATAGCTTTCCATTGATACATAATTTGTTTAAAATAGAGTTCCGGAGACAAATTTATTCCCACTCAAATAATTGACCTTGTAACATCACATGACCTCCATACCACTTCCACATCACAGAATTATGGGACCCTCCTGCCCATTTATTTTCATGGCATAATTCCATGTCACAAAGATGTGGCGGCTTCACTATGTCAACTAGCGTGCCATGTCACTACTCTTTATCAGGTTTGGTAGTTTCGGAAGGAATCCTCCAAAGCATTTCCTCATTCTCTCGAAGCCAGAAAGCTTGACACCCTTCACCATATTGTTGTTAGGTAATGATAACATGCCTCTCTGGTGACAAAGGGGGTTCTGGGTCCCGTTATTTGTGGGGGATCATTGCGATATAAAAAGGTCCACCCTCCTGGGAACTCGATGCCTAACACCCGAAAATGGGATCCTACTAACAAGAATATTATTGTCAATTGATGGAATCATCAACACCTATTAGTTTCAAGAGTTCATGAGGGTTTGAGCTTGATTGGAACCTGATCATTTGTTACTTTGATCCCTGATTCATCAAGTGACACCTCTTAATTACCTCGATACTAGACAAGAATTTCAGGTTACATTAGAATAAAGGGTATTCTATCAATAAAATTTGATGCACTCTTGATCACTGAAACCTGAAAGGTTGGCACTCAAGATTCAAAGGATCATGGGTCCCTTTGGGTTAGGATCTCAGTCACAACTGTGATAACTATATGCTCAGGTTCTGAAGGAATGGTAAGGGATGATAACATCTTTGTCATTTGATAAACTCATTGGGATTGTCAATTATGGGGGGTTCACCTTATGGGTATATTCCTACGACTCCTAATACCATCGAGGCTTAATATATTGACACAATGACGCCAACAACCAATGACTTGACAAACCCTAATATTGTAGCTATTAGTCATGAGCCCTAATGTCCCTTTGAATGAGTCCAAGCAAAATACTTCCATCCTGTTAGGGTCCTATAAATATATGATTCATAATTTTGAATTGACTCTATGAAATTCTTGAAATATTGTACATACCTTTGCTTTCTGCAAATGTATTCCCAAATTAAAAAATGAAAAGAGGGTGTGTCCTAAAAGAACAATCAAAGGACAAAAAGAAACAAAGATCAAAAGAATAATAAATATGAACCCCATCAAAAATAGATCATGAAAGTGTTGCAAGTTTAAATGCCACTACTTTAGTTTACTTTTTGCCAATAAGATTGTGTGCAGCTTGTCCTAAATGCCACAAATCCACGAGGGTCAAACAACTTAAACTTGACATCTCATGCTTTAAATTTCATGTTGTTAGATAGAGAATAAAGATCTGTCAAACCGTTTAAACTTGACAAATCAGTAGATAAGATAGAGAATAAATGAGGAGCTCAATAGTTTAATCTGAGCCCTTGGATGAAATAAGGTTAGAATTATATAGTTTTTATGTTTTGAAAGAAAATTGATTTAGGGTTGCAAGCTTAAATGCACCCATGAAAATGAAGTAAAAAATGTTAGAAATAATGATGGGTAGGTAGAAAGAAGTTATGCAAGCACGTAATAAAGCATCATCGGGCAAAATTACTAATTTCCCCTCCCTTACAATGATTCAGTATTCTAAACCTTCAGTTAAAAAGGCTCAGAGCATTTCTCTGACTTTTGCCGGGACCAGACCCAAGGCTCAATGACTGATTGGTTAAAAATATTGAATTCCTACATAAAACCCCATTTCATCAACCTTTACCCTTCATCCACAATCATGATCCCTTTTCCTAAGTAAAAACCCATTTTTACTTAGTAAAAGTAAAAACCCTAAATAATTAATTTCATTTCCATTTCAAAATCACTCAGAAACCCATAAAATTCATTTTATCCTAAGTTTAAGTGTGAAAAACATAAAAGGGACAAAATATGCTTATTTTTCTATCTTTTACACTTTACTTAGTGTTAAAAAATGTAATTTTCATTCATATCATATATTACCCCTTTATTTCATATTAATTTCTAACTTATGTATTAGATCCACTATATACCCCTTAGCCCGTATTATATTAATTCCACTTTTTATTTTAATTCCCTACCCAAATTTTAATTATAACATATAGTTTTAAATTCCGCACATGTCATATATGTCAGACCTACCTACTATATCCCCCGCCAGTCCTAATATTACATTCACTTGCATCCCCTTTGTTAAAAGCTCTAACTTCTGCCATTCATAATAAACCAAAGTTATGTATTAAAACATTATTTTAATACATAATTATCTCACCGAATTAACAAACCTCGGACCCACTCTGAAATGCCATGCAACTCCACTAGTCAACCGCGACCGTTCGCATTGACCCTTCCAGATCTGACGATCCTCAAGCTATATCGCAAATAAAGTTGCTCGAACATAACATTTCCATTTCCACGTGAAATAGGGGTTTCAACTTTTCCTCTCTCCTCCACGCGACCTAAACCTATTGGATCACGTCCAATTCATTTGAAGCCAATTACCACTCAAAACGAGCGTGATAACCACTCATAGTTTATACCCTTTAAGCCTGAAAACAACCATTGCTTAACTTCATCGCCATTTATTGCAGGCATTAATTAACCCTAAATTTCCTAAAAAACCTTGAAAATGCATAATTTATCCTTGTCAGCTCTTATTGACTATATCCGCCTTTCAGACTCGCATAGAAGAAGCATTTTACACTGTTTTACTCCTAGAGGACCTGAAAAAAGCCATTACAGCTGCTGTTAAAACCGCTTAAAGCTTCCAATTTACTTCCAAAGACTTCAAATAGCCCTTAGAAAACCTCCGCTGACCCAGAGAAACCCTCCCTGTAGCCAAGGTTTCATTAACAATTGTTTTATTTTGCAGGTTATTGGCAAAAGAATAATTTGGATAAACAACTTAATACTAGTTAAAGGCCTGTTTACTCAAAAAATTCACAAGGAAATGAGTTCGAATTGTTTTCCTAAAAACAAGAATATTTCATACAGTATCAGAGCAGAATGAAGAAATTTACACAAGTGGTTAGAACAGAGGATGAAAACATTTCCATCAGTAATTCTTCAGGACATATTTTACTCACTCTTATTGCAAAAGGTAAAAGTGAAAAGGTAATAGAGTAGTCAAGGTAAAATAGTACAAGTAAATACAGAGGCAGTAATAGTTAAACAGAGATGAAAATACTTTCACCAACAACAATGAATTTTATCCAAAGTGAAAGTAAAAACAATTAAAAGAACAATAAGGTTAAAAGATGAAAACAAAGCAAGAAGGGACATTTTTTGTAGAAAATTCCTATTTAAGTCATTGTTTTACAGAAACTATTGTGACCAATCCAAGATGATTTTTTCAAAACTTAAGGAGGTTTATGTTCCTACGATGTCCAACTACAAAAATATCTCTCACTTTTCTAACATCCATTATGGGTTTGGAAATATTAAACAATATTTGAAAGCACGTTTTACAGAAAATTCCTGTTAAGTCATCATTTTACAGAGAAGACTATGGTCAATAAGAAATACATATTACAAAAATGAAGGAGGTTTTTGTTCATAATAGAAACATCTACAAAAACCTATCTCAATTTTTTCACAGGTATTACAGACTGAGAGATACATGCACATATTTACAGCCTATTTTCAGACTGTGCAAAGCTCTGTTTTACATATCTTTTTGCAGAGACAATTGTGAACATCTGGAGCAGAATGTTTGGGAAATGAAAGAGGTTTATCTCAAAAACATATGTATCTACAATAACCTCTTTCAATTTTTACGTATCTATCTCGGATGGAGATATAAAAAGGTATAATTGGACCCCAAGTTTACAGAATTTCTAGAGCAGAATGCACAAAGGAAGGAGACAATTAGTGACTTGGATGTCTCATCATCAACTTAGAGTTGATATAAAATTCGAATTCTCTTCTTTGTCACCACTAATCCATAAGTATAGTGCCAAATATATTCATTAGTTTTGAGTGTCCATTATTTAAGTTCTATTTATGTAAAATAGTTTGAGATATTTGTAAACCAATCTTGATATTTGTTCAAGATATTTTAGTGTAGAATTTGTATATATACTTCATTTTTTGAAGTATTTTTGTGGAATAAAATTGCTGGAGATTGTTATAGTCATTTTTGTTGGAATTGAAAGCTATTGTGTGTCAAATTTTGAGTAGCAGGCTGGATCAAACCAATTGGCATCATACTTCAGGATTCTTGTGATAAGCTACTTGGAGTGAAGTATTTCCTTACTTATCATTGTTATCTTTCTTTGTTACATGCATCCATCTATGTTTGTTCTAAATTTAAATGAATAAATAGGAGTATTACTGCAGTATTTTTTAAGAGCACCCTGTTTTTAACTAGTTATCATTTCTATGTTTTCCTCTGATTTCTAGTGTAGGGAACCCTTAATTTCTCCCTCTCTCGTTTGACCTCTTCTTACTACTTCCTTTTCCAGATCAAAGGATTCTTAATTTACCTTTATCTCGATCATACCACCTCATAAAAACAACTTTCCAAGATCTTCAAGGGTTATCTATCTTTCTCTGAAAACATTTGACCTTTTGGCCTTGATCCCAGTTCTGTTTTCTTGATTTTGACTCCTTAGCCCAATGGACAAATAGATTTCCCACTATCCATCCTTTCAAGTTATTTTTCCCACCAAATCTACCAAAACCAAACCAAAGCTGCACATTCATAACTAGCCTAATATTTACAAATCAAAACAAAGTTAAATTTTAAAGAGAGAGCCCTCTCTGAACCATAGGAAGGCTAGATCCTAGAGTTTGAAGTTGGTTTGTGGTTACCTCGAACAATTTCTTTCTTTAACCTTGAGAAATTACTGAGTGATAAAATATTGGCGACCATACTGGGGAAACTAACATTTTTTTCATAAATATTTTACAGGTTCATATCTGATCTATGATGGTGGACAACGACCAGACACACAAAGGTTAAATTATCCACCTGGCGACTCCAAATCAATTTCACAATCAAGACTCCACTGGAGGAATGAACCTGAAAGAGAAATATGGAAAGATCATGCTTTCAGCTTGGATCTTAATCCAATACATTGTGTTCTTTCTCATTAAGAATTTTTTTCAATGTATATTGTATTTTAGAGAAGATCTTAGATTATTTTTTAATTATTTTCCTTTGAAGATTGTAAGTACTAATTCTCTTAATCTCTTTGAGCAGCTTTCTTCTGAATCTAATGATGATCCTTTTTCAATTAAAAAGCCTCAAATAATCAAGACTGATCTTACAATCCCTGTACATATTCCTGTACCATATAAAGTTCCAGATAGATATAAGCCCCTTATTTTACCTCCTATACTCCATGATTTTCCTAATAAATACTACAAACATCTTCCTAGATTTGAAGGAGAGAATGGTATCACTGCCCAAAAACATATTCAAGGTTTTGAAAATTATCTGGATTTATTTGAGATTGATGAAGATGATGTTAAAATCAGTCTTTTTGCTTTTTATTTTCAAAATAGAATAAAGAGTTGGTTCAAAAATCTGCCTAATGCAAGCATCTCAAATTTCCAGCAGTTTGTCAATTTTTTTTTTGATAGATGGATAATCAAAGTTAATATTTTTGTGATCATTAAAAAGACATCTAAATGAAACAATACAACAATTTTATGACAGATTTAATCAAGTTTATTATTCAATGCTAGAAAATATAAGACCTCCTCATGATTCAGCTCTCTTGCATTATCCAAGTGCCTTTGATCCAGAAATAGAATTTCAGTTAAGAGAAAGAGATCCAGAAACACTTGTATAGATGTAGAACATTGTAGTTGATGTAGAAGTTAATCTGCAAATCAGACAAGAAAAATTGAAAGTAGAAGAAGAAGAGAAGAACAACATTGCAGAGGTAAAACTCAACCTTTTGGTAAGAAAACTAGAAGAAAGGATACAGAAGATCACCATGAAAGATGAATTTTTTGTTCAAGATCATCATGAAGAAATATTAGAGGTTGATAACCATGAAAAAATTCCTGCTAATTCCAATTAACATAGATAAGAAAATGGATTTACAAATCAATATGTGGAAGAGGAATCTGCTGATCTAATGTGTATGTTTGGTGACATTCCTTCTTTTGATGATTTGCCTAAGTATGATCATTATGATGATAGTTATGTTCTCCAAACTCAAGCTAACTTTACAAAGCAATTAGAAGCTAGTTTTTGGGATGAGGAAACTCAGTTTCAGCAGCCAGAATACAATAATCAGCTAATGAAAATAAGCTATGAGAGTGAGGAAGAAAAAGCACAAAATTTGGAAATAAGTGAAGGTTCTTTACCTCTTTGTTTTGCTTCATTTTAGTTCATTAGAGATAACTTTCATGCCATCAATAATCAGCAGTCTTTAGGAATTATGATTGACAACAAAGAAGATAATCAAACTCTTGATCAGGATATTTCAGTTTCACAATTGCAGTTATCAGTTCCCATTGAAATACATGATCAAATAAAACAGGAGAATTCCATACCACTATGTTTTGAATCATTTCAGATTTTAAAGGAAATGTGGTATAACATCATTAAAGAAAAGGATGGGCAACTTGTTGAAGTTTACGAAGTCCCTTGGAATTCCATATCCAATAGATTGCATCCATCCTCACAAGTTTTTCATGATCCAATAATTGATATGTTGGATATGATAAACTAACTATGAGATTCAGAATCAAGATGATAAAGGTTTCAACAGTCAAACATTACAATCAGTAGGAATATCATTACAAAGTTTATCTGAAATTTTGCAGGGAGATAAATATGAAAATAACATTTCAGTTTCATGGCATGGAGGCCATTCAGAATAGATGTACAATTTTTTAGTTCAGTTAAACATTAGTGTATATATCTTGGAAGATCCTTTTGTACAGGAGTCAACAAAGGAAATCAAGTATTTCCTTATCCTCTCATTTGTTAACAAGTTTCTAAGAGGCGACATAATTACAGTGATAATCAACAAGCACATGCAACAAAATATCTCAATGTATATAATGCTTGAATGGTTGCATTGGCTACTTCATTTCACCTAACCAACAGTTGGACAACTGATTAGAGTAAATAGGTAGGATTTTAGCTTATTTCAGTTTTAAGTTTTCAGCTAGTTTGAAATAATTCATTAAGATTTGAAGCCAAGGAAAAGGCTCTAAGATATTGATGATTTATTAGTTTGGTTTGAAGATTGCAACACCTTTTAGTCTCAGATCAGATTTCATTTTGTAGAAAAAGGTGTAAATTCAGTTCAAGTGTTTTCAATCACATCATATGCATGTTTGGGATTGGCCCAATGGATTAGGCTACTAGTCAACGGTGTTCTTGACATCTCACAAGGAGATGCCATCCCCATGTGAAGTCGATGTTAGGGTCCTATAAATATAAGATTCATAATTTTGAGTTGACTCTGTTAAAATCTTGAAATATTGTACATGCCTTTTCTTTCTGCAAATGTATTCCCAAATTAAAAAATGAAAAGAGGGTGTGTCCTAAAAGAACAATCAAAGGACAAAAAGAAACAAAGATCAAAAGAATATTAAATATGAACCCCATAAAAAATAGATCATGAAAGTGTTGCAAGTTTAAATGCCACTACTTTAGTTTACTTTTTGCCAATAAGATTGTGTGCAGCTTGTCCTAAATGCCACAAATCCATGAGGGTCAAACAACTTAAAACCTCTCATGCTTTAAATTTCATGTTGTTAGGTAGAGAATAAAGATCTGTCAAACAGTTTAAACTTGACAAATCAATAGATAAGATAGAGAATAAATGAGGAGATCAACAATTTAATCTGAGCCCCTGGATGAAATAAGGTTAGAATTAGATAGTTTTAATGTTTTGAAAAAAAATTGATTTAGGGTTGAAAGCTTAAATGCACCCATGAAAATGAAGTAAAAAATATTAGAAATAATGATGGGTAAGTAGAAAGTAGTTGTGCAAGCATGTAACAAAGCATCATCGGGCAAAATTACTAATTTCCCCTCCCCTACAATGATTCATTATTCTAAACCTTCAGTTAAAAAGGCTCAGAGCATTTCTCTGACTTCTGTTGGGACCAGACCCAAGGCTCAATGACTGATTGGTTAAAAATATTGAATTCCTACATAAAACCCCATTTCATCAACCTTTACCCTTCATCCACAATCATGATCCCTTTTCCTAAGTAAAAACCCATTTTTACTTAGTAAAAGTAAAAACCTTAAGTAATTAATTTCATTTCCATTTCAAAATCACTCAGAGACCCATAAAATGCATTTTATCCTTAGTTTAAGTGTGAAAAACATAAATGGATTATTCATTTACCTACATTACAACTTTTTTCCATATTAATTTCTAACTTTAATATTAATTCCTTAAAAACTATAACGTCCTGTATAGTATTAAATCCCTTTATATTAAATAAACCCACAAAACCCTTTATTATTACTTTAAACCAATGTTTAAATACCCCATGTGCACAATATTATCCCTGCCCATTAACCCATTGGTTTAAAATTATCAAAATAGTAAAGTATACCCTGCCCCTATAATTAAAACGTTGGCAAATGTTTTAATTAACAAATCAAACTTAGCCCCTCCATCATATAAACTAAGGTTTGAACTTATTAAAATGTTTATTTCAAAAGTTTAGAACCTGTCCTTGCCACATTGATCAACCCTGGCCCCACTCCCCAATCCCGATGCAACTTCCCAATCAAATTGTGTCGTTCACATCTGAACCCCAGATCTGACGCCTAAAAAAAATATCGCGCAGAAAACATGTGTTGACACTCCTTGCTCATTTTTGCACGAAATGGGAGGTGTTATGATTTCCTCTGTCCTCCACGTGCTTGATTCTCATTGGATCTCGGTAATATGATGCTGAGTGTTGTCCTTGATGACAACCCACTTGATGAAGATGATGGCAACCTACTTGATGAAGTTGTCCCTGATGGAATATGTCTTGATGAACTTGTTAAATGATGTAAATCTGATGTGATATGATGTGTCTACCGAGCAACTCAGTTGTAATGATGAAAGGAATTTCAGTATGTGCTAGATCTATGATGAAAAGAGTATGTCTCAAGGAATACACGAATTTGTCTAGGAGAAGTCGTGTATGCACGCGGGAAATAACGTTCCAAGTCGCGTATGGGAAAAAGCGCTCATAAAGTGCAAAACCAAGGGTAACCACCATGGTATTGACCCATTGTATTGAGTAATGATTCGTCTATGTGACCCCGCCCAGGAATACCATCAAAAGTAATGTGGTTTTGACCCATGGTATTGATAAAGGGTAAACCTATATAAGGAGAAGAAAATCATTGTGCAAAGGGGGGGCATGAGTCTGGGCTTTAATGTATACTTCACTCTGAAGTATATCTTCATGGTGGAACTTTGCTCTTAATTGATAGATCCGATTCTATAATGTATCTATGAACATAATGAAGGTCCAAGATCTCTAGATCTTGAAATGGTGAAACTCTTGGATGATCTGAAGAGAAGTGATGAAGACCTGGCGCAAATCTGTTGAAGAAGTTGAAGAAATCTGGGTAAGTTCATAGATCTGGTCTATTCTGCAAAGTTTATCTTTTATAGATCAATACGCAGGTTCGCTTCACTGAAGACGCGTATATACGCGGAGCTATTTCAACAAAGGCGCGTATGACCTGTTAGGGTTTTTCTGAAAATTTGCACGAATGTATACGCGGGTTGTCTTCAGTGAAAGCGCGTATATACGCGGATCCATCTAAAGAAAAGCGCGTATGATATCTGAAATGATGGTTGCTCATGGTTGAATGTATTTTTGCATACTTATTCTGAATTTTGGGTTATCTCTGATATACTGATTACAGTGGTGTCACTGTTCGGTTTGGAAGCATTGGGAAAAGTATGTTTGTTGATAAGTGAAGGGTTGTGTTGGAGTTGTTTGATCCAGTTTGAAAATTGATGAAACGTGGTCTGCAATGGATCTGAGGGTTGAAGCCTTCAGTCTGATAATAGAAGCTTTCTGTCAGCAGAGGCTGGTGCTAATATCAGTGGGTAGTAGCTCCCTTCCAGGTGGGACTGGTAAACGAGAGCAGGGGGTTGAAGCTCCCTTCCAGGTGAGGCTGGTAAACGAGAGAAGGTTGTAGCCTTCTGCAGGTGGGTGCCTGCGTACTGGTATAAGTCTGCACCAGTACATGATTGTAAGAAGTTTTTCTCTATAATAAAATATTGAAGGCTGAGACAACGGCAGCGGTGGTTTTCTCCCGACTTGGGTTTCCACCTAAAAATCATGGTGTTCATGTGTGATGCTTTTGTGTGATGTTTCATTCTATTATTACTGCACATGTCTACTGCTATATAAATATCTGATGAATGAAAACATGCAAGGATCTAAGTGAAGAATTGATTGTTTATTAATATCTCTGTGCATACGCGAGTTCAGTAAAGGGTATCCGCGTATATACATGAGTCTGGTTCAGTAAAGTAGCGTATGAGTTATTAAAGAATGAAAAAGCAAAAAGATCTGAGTAAATCCTAAATACTAATTCACCCCCCCCTCTCAGTATTTTTCCAACAATTGGTATCAGAGCGGGTCCTTCTGAAAAGGCTTAACCGCTAGAAGGAAGATCAAGCAGGATGAGCAATCACGAGGGAACAGCATCTATCAAACCTCCGCTCTTCAACGGAAGCAATTTAATCTTCTGGAAAATAAGGATGAGATCCTATCTTCAGTCTATGGGAGCAGATATATGGGCCATTTTTGAACAAGGATATCAATATCCAGCTGCTACACCAACAGACCCAACTGAAAGAAAGAATTATGAATCAAATGCAAAAGCGGTCAATGCTATAATTGGAAGTCTAACCGAAGAAAATTTTTTCAAATTCATGCAGCTAAATACAACAAAGGAGATATGGGACAAAAATCATCCTAAGCTATGAAGGTGATGCAAAGGTAAAAAGTGCAAAACTTCAATCTCTCAGAATTGAGTATGAAAATTTAAAAATGCATAGTGATGAGAATATTGTTGGTTTCTTTTTACGTGTTGATGATGTTGTAAACCGTATGAGAAATATGGGAGAAACAATAACCGAATCCACTTTGGTTGAGAAAATTTTGAGATCACTAACGGCCAAGTTTGAGTCAAAAGTTTCTGCTCTTGAAGAAAAACAGGACCTTCAAAATCTTACTATGGTGCAACTTCATGGCATATTGACTGCATACGAAATGAGGAGAGGAGGACCATCTGAAGTCAAAGAAGTTGTTTTTAAAGCTTCTACAAAAGGGAAAGAAGTTCAAAAATCGGAAGGGTCAGGATATATCTCAGAAGAAGATGAGGCAAACTTTGTGAGAAGACTCCAACTAGGAACCGAAAGATTCAAAGGTAAGCTTCCTTTCAAATGTTTTAATTGTGGAAGAGTTGGTCATTATGCTGCAAAATGTCCTTATAAAGAAACATCTACTAAAGAGAAAGAAGTAGCAAGAAGAAATAAGAACCGGTCTAGCACTAAGAAAAGCTACTATACAAATGAAGACAGTGATGGGTTATCTGACAGTGAGGAAGAATGTGAACAAGATCTTAGACTTCTCATGGCATTTGAAAATAATTCTAGAGACGATAAGGATTCTTTTATGGATGCTCTAGATGACAATGATTTTCTTGATCAAAACAATCAACTCAAAATATGCTTGGAAGAAAGTAAAATAATCATAGAGACTCTAAAAAGGCAGAATGAAGAAGCAAAGAAACATAATGAAAAATTAGAATGTGAAGTAGTAAGTCTAAGAAAAGAACTTGAGAAAGTAAAGACTCTGAATCTTAGATTTGCTAAAGGATCTGAAACCTTATATGAGATTATCAAGGTTCAACGTTCTCCTCTTATTAAGACAGGTCTTGGATATACCAGAGAATCTTCTCAGGGTTCAGCACCAAATTATCTAAAAGCAGCTACAACTGGTTTACTACATTCAGCCACTCAACAAGGGAATAAAGAATCTTTACAGGTAAAGCATGATCATCACAATACAAGGAACACTAACAGGGATATCTCTCAAAGAAGCAACAATCAATAGGTAAATTCAAATAGAAGATTTCATGATCGCAAAAATTTCTACTTCAATGGACAATGTTTCTCATGTCACAATTTTGGTCATAAAGTTGTTCAATGTGTTGCATATAAAACCATCATGACAAGAGAAGCAAGAAAGAAAAGGATGGATATTGAACCAAAAAATAACACCTATAACAATTTTTCTCCTCTTCAAAATGAAGTTGAATGTGCTTATTGCAATAAATTTGGCCATGAAGAATCTGAATGCAGGAGCAAAGTCCAGCCAAAACAACATTTTCCTTCAAGTTCCAAAGTATGGAAAAAGAAGGAATTACAGGTTGAAAATTGTGGGATAGCGTTATTTGCAGAAGGTGAAGAAAATCAATGGTACATTGATAGTGGGTGCTCAAGACACATGACAGGTGACAAAAGCAAACTTCTTTCATATAATGCTCTAGAAAAAGAAAAGAAAGTTACATTTGGAAATGATAATCCTGCTGTAATTAAAGGAAAAGGGTCCGTGTTTCTAAAAGAAAAGGTGAAGGCTAATGATGTCATGTATGTGGATGGATTAAGGCATAACCTGTTAAGTTTAAGTCAAATGTGTGATCAAGGTACAGAAGTTGTCTTCAGTTCAAAAGAATGTGTGGTTCGTGATCTGGATACAGGTAGAACTATTATAAAAGGGAAAAGAACTCCAAGCAACCTATATGTATTGAAGAACTACAAAGATCAATGTTACTTGAGAAAATCTTCAGAAAATTCGCTATGGCATAGAAGGCTGGGGCATCTAAGCTTCTCT
The DNA here is from genome assembly GCA_034641835.2 of Pinus albicaulis. Classification (NCBI taxonomy): domain Eukaryota; kingdom Viridiplantae; phylum Streptophyta; class Pinopsida; order Pinales; family Pinaceae; genus Pinus; species Pinus albicaulis. The sequence goes on from JAXQQM020090479.1 coordinate 45,749, forward strand.
CAAATCAACAAAGCAAGCAGACTTCAAGCTGTTCGTGGTCTTCCCAATATTACTCTACCAGAGAGTATCATATGCAAATCCTGCCAGTTTGGTAAGCAGACTAGAGTACAATTTAATGCCAAAGAAGGATCATCAAGTAGGCCTCTTGAACTTGTTCATACTGACATCTGTGGACCTATGAGGAAAAATTCACCACGTGGAGAAGAATACTATATCTTATTTATTGATTATTTCTCTAGAATGTGTTGGATTGGGTTGCTTAAACACAAAGATGAAGCATTTGAGAAATTTCAGATCTTCAAAGCACTGGTTGAAAATGAATTGGATCTAAAAATCAAATGTCTTAGATCTGATCGAGGAGGAGAATATACATCAAATGAATTCTTTGAATTCTGTGAACAACATGGCATAAAGAGACAGTTCTCTGTAGCAGGCACTCCACAACAAAATGGCGTAGCAGAAAGAATGAATAGAACAATTCAACAAATGGCTAGAGCTATGCTTGATGACTCTGGAACTCCTGACATGTTCTGGGGAGAAGCAGCACATACAGCAGCAAATATTCTCAACAAGGCACATGTTCGGGTAAATAGTGACAAAACTCCATATGAACTCTGGTATGGTAATTCTCCCTCTGTAAAGCATTTTAGAATTTTTGGAAGTAAATGATTTATTAAAAATAATGATGAAAAGCTTGGAAAGTTTGAACCTAGATCAGATGAAGGGATACTTCTTGGTTACTCATCTACAAGCAAAGCATACAAATGTTACAATAAAAGGCTTCGAAAGATTGTTGAATGTATTGATGTTGTCATTGATGAGTCTCCTACAGCTCCTAAAGAAGAAAAACAAGCAACAAAAGAAGATGATGGTGATTTTTGTCCTTCTACATCAAATGGAAATGATATAGACAGTGGATCCAATGAAGAACCTGAAGATGATTTATCAGAAAAAGCTCCATCCAGATATGTTCAAAAGAATCATCCTGAATCTCAAATTTTGGGAAACAAGGAATCGGGTGTACAAACAAGGAGGACTCTTGTGGGATCTTCTAGCTATTTGGCATTCCTATCCACAATTGAACCCCAAAATTTCAATCAAGCTAGCAAAGATGAATGTTGGATTCAAGCCATGAATGAAGAGCTTGATCAAATTGAAAAGAATCACACTTGGGAATTGGTACCAAGACCACATGATAAAAATGTCATTGGAACCAAATGGATATTCAAGAACAAGTTAAATGAAAATGGGGATGTTATAAGAGACAAAGCCAGATTGATTTGCAAAGGGTACACTCAACAAGAAGGTATAGACTTTGAAGAAACTTTTGCTCCTGTAGCTAGACTTGAAGCCATAAGAATGTTTCTTGCTTTTTCAAGTTTTCAACAAATCAAAGTTTATCAAATGGATGTTAAATCTGCCTTTCTCAATGGTGATCTAGAAGAAGAAGTTTATATAGAACAACTGGAAGGATTCATTTTGGGAAATGATGAAAATCTTGTTTGTAGACTTAAAAAGGCTCTATATGGTCTCAAACAAGCTCCAAGGGCATGGTATTATCGTCTTGACAAATATCTTCATCAACAAGGATTTTCAAAGGGGTATGCTGATAGCAACTTATACACAAAGGTTGAAAATGATAAACTATTGATTGTGGTTGTATATGTTGATGACATCATTTTTGGGAGTAATGAAGAATCTATGAGTAAGAAATTTGCTTCTGTCATGCAGCAATAATTTGAAATGTCCTTACTTGGAGAACTAACATTCTTTCTTGGGTTGCAAGTGCATCAAATTGCAGATGGAATATTATTATCACAAGAAAAATATCTTAAGAAAATTTTGAAGAAGTATGGCATGGAAGAATGCAAACCTGTAAGTACACCAATGATAACTGGATGTAACCTCAGTTCTCAAGATGATTCTCCCACGGTGAATCAACCAGAATACATATCAATGATAGGAAGCCTACTTTATCTCACTGGGACTAGACCAGACATTCTGCATGCAGTTGGGATTGTTGGACGATTCCAAGCTAATCCAAAAGAGTCTCACCTTCAGGCTGTCAAAATAATATTCAAATATCTACAAGGAACTCAAGACATTGGACTATGGTATCCAAAGAATGCTGATCTTACTCTTCATGCTTACACGGATGCAGATTGGGCTGGAAATGTTGATGATCGGAAAAGCACTAGTGGTGGTGCATTCTATATGGGGCCCCGATTGGTATCTTGGTTCAGCAAGAAGCAAAATTCTATTGCCTTATCTACAGCAGAAGAAGAATATGTGGCTGCCGCGTCTTGTTGCACTCAACTCCTTTGGATGATGCAAACCTTGCAAGATTTTCAAATCAAATGTACACCTCCTATCTCCATTATGTGTGATAATACAAGTGCCATCAGTATCTCAAAGAATCCTGTTATGCATTCAAATACCAAGCACATTCCCATCAAGTATCACTTCTTACATGAACAAGTGCTTGAACAAAAGGTGAAGTTGGAGTATGTTCCCTCCAAAGAACAAGTTGCTGAAATATTTACCAAACCTCTGCCCAGGGAAGCGTTCGAATATCTCAGACAGAAGCTGGGAGTAGTCTCTGCTGTGAAGAAAATCAGAACTGCTTAAATTTAGAAGATCAAATTGGATACGCGGGTTTCCTGAAAGACAGTCGCGTATATACGCGAGTATATCCACAGAAAGCCGCGTATGGTCAGTTACTGACATTTTTTTGGTCAGGGTCAGCATTTTACAGCACATCTGCAGCCCTGTTTGATATCTCTGATACTGTATGGTATCTCTGGTGAAGTTTTATCTCTTATATTTCTGTCTCATTCTCTGATATTGGGTAAAGATGCCTTGATGATCTTCTGTTGAAAAGTGTTCAGGATGTACAAGCTAAGGGGGAGATGAAGGAGTAAACTGTTGTACAGGTTCAGGGGGAGAAATAGCCTTGCTGGGTATTATGCATTGTTGGCTTATGATTCTGGAATATGATCTCTCTTGAGGTCTTTCTGGTATTGGTCATAAAAAGTCATACTTGTAATTTGATAAAAAAAAAAAAAAGGTCTTGTTGAGACCCATGATGTAAGATTGTAATATTCAGTCATGTAAGGACTTGTCAAAATTTGTAAACCCACTTGGTTGGGTAGTTGAGTCAAAATATGTAAACCCACTTGATTGGGTACTTGAGTCTCATATGTAAATCCACTTGGTTGGATCTTTGATGTAATTATGAGTCCTTGGTGATAGTAAGGTCATAGAGTCATGTACTTCATTGAAAAGTATGTTTGAACATTCAGCATGAACTCAGGGGGAGCATGGTACCTTCAGTACACATCAAATCTACATCGCTCTTCTTTCGACATGATGTCGAGGGTACTTGAGTGACATGGTGTTTGAGTAAAGCGTAAGAATGGTGTCATTGTATTCTTAATGTACCTATCTGTTGTGGTGATCAAACACCATCGTGGTTGCCATCAAGTCCAAAGGGTGAGATTGTTGGAAATATGATGCTGAGTGTTGTCCTTGATGGCAACCCACTTGATGAAGATGATGGCAACCTACTTGATGAAGTTGTCCCTGATGGAATATGTCTTGATGAACTTGTTAAATGATGTAAATCTTATGTGATATGATGTGTCTACAGAGCAACTCAGTTGCAATGATGAAAGGAATTTCAGTATGTGTCAGATCTATGATGAAAAGAGTATGTCTCAAGGCATACGTGGATTTGTCTAGGAGAAGTCGCGTATGCACGCAGGAAATAACGTTCCAAGTTGCGTATGGGAAAAAGCGCTCATAAAGTGCAAAACCAGGGGTAACCACCATGGTATTGACCCATTGTATTGAGTAATGATTCGTCTATGTGACCCCGCCCAGGAATACCATTGAAAGTAATGTGGTTTTGACCCATGGTATTGATAAAGGGTAAACCTATATAAGGAGAAGAAATTCATTGTGCAAAGTGGGTGCATGAGTCTGGGCTTTAATGTATACTTCACCCTGAAGTATATCTGCATGGTGGAACTTTGCTCTTAATTGATAGATCTGATTCTATAATGTTTCTATGAACATAATGAAGGTCCAAGATCTCTAGATCTTGAAATGGTGAAACTCTTGGATGATCTGAAGAGAAGTGATGAAGACCTGGCGCAAATCTGTTGAAGAAGTTGAAGAAATCTGGGTAAGTTCATAGATCTGATTTATTCTGCAAAGTTTATCTTTTATAGATCAATACGCAGGTTCGCTTCACTGAAGGCGTGTATATACGCGGATCTATTTCAACAAAAGCGCGGATGACCTGTTAGGGTTTTTCTGAAAAGTTGCACGAATGTATACGCGGGTTGTCTTTAGTGAAAGCGCGTATATACGCGGATCCATCTAAAGAAAAGCGCGTATGATATCTGAACTGATGGTTGCTCATGGTTGAATGTATTTTTGCATACTTATTCTGAAGTTTGGGTTATCTCTGATATACTGATCACAGTGGTTTCACTGTTCGGTTTGGAAGCATTGGGCAAAGTATATTTGTTGATAAGTGAAGGGTTGTGTTGGACCTGTTTGATCCAGTTTGAAAATTGATGAAACGTGGTCTGCAGTGGATCTGAGGGTTGAACCCTTCAGTCTGATAATAGAAGCTTTTTGTCAGCAGAGGCTGGTGCTAATGTCAGGGGGTAGTAGCTCCCTTCTTGGTGAAGACTGGTAAACGAGAGCAAGGGGTTGAAGCTCCCTTCCAGGTGAGGCTGGTAAATGAGAGAAGGTTGTAGCCATTTGCAGGTGGGTGCCTACGTACTGGTATAAGTCTGCACCAGTACATGATTGTAAGAAGTTTTTCTCTATAATAAAATATTGAAGGCTGAGACAATGGCAGTGGTGGTTTTCTCCCGACTTGGGTTTCCACCTAAAAATCATGGTGTTCATGTGTAATGCTTTTGTGTGATGTTTCATTCTGTTATTACTGTACATGTCTACTTCTATATAAACATCTGATGAATGAATACATGCAAGGATCTAAGTGAAGAATTGATTGTTTATTAATATATCTATGCATACGCGAGTTCCGTAAAGGGTATCCACGTATATACGCGAGTCTGGTTCAGTAAAGTAGCGTATGGGTTATTAAAGAATGAAAAAGTAAAAAGATCTGAGTAAATCCTAAATACTGATTCACCCCCCCTCTCGACATATTTCCTTCTCGTGGGTTAGCTCTAAAACTACTTACCACACAAATGCTACGTGATAACCATTTCCAGTTTTCTGCCTTAAGCGCCAAAACTGACCTCTACTTTGACATGATCATCAGTCAATGCTTGTTGCTAAACCTAAAACCTTATAAAAAGCTTCTTATTATGCACAGAAAATCCCTTTTTGTTTGTTATATGTGCGTTCCTCCTCCCAATTTTTAAAGAAACAAGACTTGTATGTTGTTTTCACTCCTATAAAAGCCAGAAAAATCTATTACAACTGCTATCAAGCCCACTGAAAACCTCAGTTTGTTTCAGAGACCTCCAAAGCCATTAGAACCTTTCTAACGCCTCATAAACCCTGATCAAACCTTAAGTTTCGAATACTTTAACCTGTTTTAATCAAATTTGAAGAAATTTAGCCTTTTTCAGACCTTTAAAAACCCTTTGAAAGATTCAAATTCTTTTACCAATGCTCAGAATTCGGAACTATAACACTCAATTACTTAGTGCCAATGGAGTTAAAACCTCCATAGCTAGATCTCATTCCATAGGTCTTTCAAAAATCCTTCAATCACCTCCCTTCATACCTCTGTTTAATTAACAATTATTTTATTTTGTTGGTCATTAGTAAAAGGAGAATTTGGATAAAACAATCTAAATACTAGTTAAACATCTGTTTTACTCCAAGAGTTCAAGAAAAAATAAATTTTAAATGATACTCAACAAAATATTCTAGGCAGCAGAACAGAAAGAAGTCATTTATGCAGTGAGAGATAAGTTTTCACAATTAATCATAAAAGTGAAATAAGAATTCACAGTGATAGTGAAAACATAATAGTCAAATAGCATCAAAGTTAAAGCGTATTAGATGAAAGCCAGAGTGAAAGTTAAAATAGAGTAACAGAGAAGTCAATATAAAACAGTAAAAGTAAATAAAGAGGCAGTAAATGGTAAATAAAGATGAAAGTACTTTCAACAAAAATGAATTTTATCCAAAGTGAATGTAAAAACAGTTAAAAGAACATTAAGGTTAAAAGATGAAAACAGAGCAAGAAGAGACATTTTTGCATAAATTTCCTGTTTAAGTCATAATTTTTAAGAAACTATTGTTGAAAATCCAAGATGAATTTTGCAAAACGGAAGGAGGTTTATGTTCCTAAGATGTCTAGATAAAAAATCTCTCTCACTTGTCTAACAGTGATTATGGATTTGGAAATATTAAACAATATTTGAAAGCACTTTTTACAAAAAATTCCTGTTAAGTCATCATTTTGCAGAGAATATTTTGGTCAATCAGAAATACATCTTAGAAAATAGAAGGAGGTTGTTGTTCCTAAGAGACCAATATACAAAAAACTATCTCATAGTTTGCACAGGTATTACAGAATGAGAGATACATGCACATATTTACAGCCTATTTTTCATGCTGTGCAAAGCTCTGTTTTACAAATATTGTTTGCAGAGCCTATTGTGAACAACTGGAATTGAATTTTGGGAAACTGAGAGATTTTTATCTTAGTAACATATTTATCTACAACAACCTCTTTCACTTTTTACGTATATATTTTTGATTGAGATATAAAAAGGTATCATTGGACCCCCAATTTTGCAGAATTGCTAGAGAAGAATGCACAAAGAAAGGAGACAGTTAGTGACTTGGATGCCTCATCATCAACTAAGAGTTGAGATAAAATTCAGATTCTCTTCTTTGTCACCATCAATCCACAAGTATAGTGCCAAATAGATGCATTATTTTTGATTTTCCTTTATTAAATTTCTATTTATGTAAAACATTTTGAGATATTTGTAAACCAATCTTTATATTTTTTAAGATATTCTAGTTTAAAATTTGTATAAATACTTCACTCTTTGAAGTACTTTTGTGGAATAAATTGATGAAGATTTATATAGTCATTTTTTATTTGACTTGAAGTCTTTTGTGTTTCAAATCTTGAGTAGTAGATTGGATTGGATCAATTGGCATCATATTTCAGGATTCATGTGATGAGATATTGAAGTGAAGTATTTCCTTCTTGTCATTCTTATTTTTCTTTGTTACATGCATCCATAAATGTTTTCCAAATTTAAATGAATGAACAGGAGTTTTACTTCAAGATGTTTTAAAAGCACCCTGTCTTTACTATTTATCATTTTCATGTTTTTTGCTGATTTCCAGAGTAGGGAACCCTTAATTGTGCCCTCTTTCATTTGACCTATGCCTACTACTTATCTTTTCTGGATCAAAGAACCCTTCATTTCTCTTTATCCCGATCATATCACCTCACCAAAAAACCTTCCATGATCTTCATGGGTTATCTATCTTGCCTCTAAAAAATTTGACCTCTTGACCTTGATCCTATCTCTCTCTGCTTGATTTTTTGACTCCTTGGCCCAATGGACAAACAAATTTCCCACTATCCATATTAGTAGGTGATTTTTCCCACCAAATCGATTAAACCAAAACCAAATTTCACAATCATAGCTAGCCTAATATCATATAAAACAGAAAAAGTTAAATCTTATAGAGAGAGCCCTCTCTGAACCATAAGAATGCTAGATCTTAGAGTTTAAAAGTTGGTCCGTGGTTACCTCTAGTGTTCTTAGACTTTAAACCAAAATCTCAAAACTTCAGAATTACTAGAGTGAAAATAGAGGGATGGATTGGGAGACACTTAGCTTATGAGGGAAGCTTATCACATGATGGTCTCACCAGTGATGGAGGAGAAGAGCTGCAACACTCACCTTGTTAGTTTATTGAGGACAAGCAACATTTGGGAAGGGAGGAATGTAGTATTCTCAATTGGCCATGAGCTAGTTGGAATATTGAATTTTGTTTTGTTGTCTTGTTTTCTGAATAAAAGAAAAATGGAGGTCCATAAGTCTCCTTAATAATGAATAAATCAATGCCAATGTGAAAATAAGACATATTGGTAGCTTAATTGAGTACCCTTAGGTGTGAAATGGGGCTACAAAATCTTGACTGGGTCAACTTTGACCAAATCAACAGCGTTTTCATGGAGTAGTGGCATTCAATGAGGGACAACGCAGTTTTAGATGGAGACACATTGCATGGAAGCAGTGTCATAAACGAATGGGGCTTAGGGTTTGGAAGCTCATTTCTTATAAAAGGAAGAGGACAATAGCCATATTAATTATGTATTGGTTATTATATTTATGAATATATGGTCTGTTTAGACATATAGCTTCTTTGGTTGTTTAGCTAAGATAGCAAGTGTTGTTTAGCACTGGGTGTTCCTGACCAGGAATCCCACCTCTTTCCTTGAAATGCCTCTTGGGAGAGTTTTCACTACATTCCACTATCAGGCATTTGGCCAAGGCTTCGGCCTTAATGTACAGTGTAGTTCCTGCTGAGGATTTGTGTGTGTCTTGCAGGGCAGAAGTTGTGGAGTTTTATTTGGGAGATTTCTGAGCTAGATATCATTGGTTGGAGGTTCCTTTATCTTCGGAGGCTAGTAAAGAAGGCCCTAGAGCCTTATTGACATATTTGGCATTATGCCATAGTATATTTATCCCCTATAGTGCAGTATCAGTCTAGATCTGCGTTATTTTAGGGAGGATTTGCAGGGGTTTCTGCAGTAGGTGACTTGGGAGGTGATTTCTCTACTGAAAGGGCTAGCCTTTCATCCAGAGGATTCATTGGAGGAGAGCACATTCATTCTTATATCACCTTTAGCCATTTACTCTTAAGTCATTTTTTGCAGCATACTTTGAACCATAGGGCTACAACTCACATTTTATTATTCGGTTGTTTTTCCCAGAGACCCTTTTTGGGTTCTTTTCTGGAGGTTGTATAGAGCCTGGATCTTTATTTTTGCATCTATTGCGGCATATATCAGCCCCATATCTTTTTTTTACTCTTTAGCTATAGCAGTGCTTTTAAAACTGCATTGTAGTAGTGTCTCTGACATTATGATATAGTAGCAGTACCTCTTATAGAGAGATTTCTTCTTTGGAGGCTTATTGTGTCTTGTTATATACTTTGTGGCCCATTACTTTGTACTATTTTGCTGTTGTTATAATGAATGGAAGGTCTCCATATTTGCCTCATATTTTGATATAATGTTTACACTGTTATTTCCATGTTTTTGCACTATATTCCCACTTTTCCCATTTGGGAATATTACACATATTGCTTGGCATCCTTAAATAAGGAAGGCCAAAAATAGCCAGCTCGCATATTTTTTTATGCAATCCTCTTATCAGCGAAGTGACCTCTACAAGTTTCATAATGAGAATATTTTAAGATATCAAACACTTATTACTTTCTTACACATCTACGGATATTAATATCTAGTCCAGTCTAAAAGAGGTCTCCTTGAATCCAAGAATATGCATCACTTTTTTGTATAATATTCGAGTTCTCATGAGCATATAAGTGAGGTCATGTTTCTCCTATGACTAAATAGTTAGCTATGTCATTGAAATGTTAGCACCCAAATTGGACCCCAGGCTGAAAAGGGCAAAACAGGGTAACAACTAAACCACGCTCAGCCTTGTAGCTAGCCCTACAAGGAAAGGAGAGGGCTCTCTCCGTAAAGATAGATATTCAATGAAACACAATAATGATCTGATATTAGGCTAGGTAAAAATATGGGAAAAATATTTAATAAAATGAAAAGAATGAATTTCAGGGATGTGTGGGATTAAATGGGACAGATAAGACTGGGAAATTAAATTAGGACACAGGGTATTTCATGGGGAAAGATAGGTTGGATATTCAAAATTTAAAGTTTAATAAGGATGGGATGGTAAGACTGGTGAGGAGCTGAAAAGGGAACGATAAATGGATCCTTTTCAAATAGAAGAAAAACACAGAGTATGAATTTTTTCCCAAGGCAGAGCATATAAAAATGGATTCTAACTTTCTATCTTGAAAGCATTAAAAAGAAATGTTTATGAATGAATGGAACACATAACAATTTACATATGAAACAAAGGAGAGAAACAAATGGTAAATCTCATACCACATGGATCCCACAAATCAAAGCTGCATCTCTTATTAATCCCTGTCGAACTGTACAATGGAGCGCAAAATGTTCTTCCACAACTATTCCCCTACTTCTGAGTTACAGAACTCAGACCTGTTTACAAATAAAATAAATAAGTTGAAATGTGGGAACATGGATCCACAGAAAAAGGGAGCTGTTTTGATAGCTCAAAAACTAAAGTAAAATCATAGAAAAGAAGTACAACAATCTGCCCCTGAAAATGAGGGACAGCGATACTTTTTGACCTCTTGAAAATTCACTGGAGGAAAAATAGGAAATCCGATCCTTTTTCTTTGTTGTTGTAGATATCTTTGTCTTATTTAGCTCTCAGCCAACTTGACTGTCACTTTGCTTTCCATTATTTATTTTGAATAAAACTGACTTTATTAACAATACTTTAAAATAAAACTCAAATGAAATTATATGCTTTCGGTGAAGGGAAAAAAATAATATTTGAATGGAAAAGGGAAGGGAAAGGAGGCAAGTTGCATGTTATAATCGAAATCGTAAAGTAATGGAGGGGTGACAGGATACTATTGTAATATTATAAATATTTGTGCCATCACAATCGAATATTGGGAATAGGGGAATGAAACTAAAACTTCCGATGCGATTTGGGTAAGGTCCGATGGGTAATGTGAAGGGAGCCGAGAAATCCATTTAGAATAAACAAAAATGATATTTCACTTTATACAAGAGGGAAAAATGATATTTATCAAAAGGTGGAGGGCTAAAGTGGGACCGAGGTATCGGCGCAATAGGAATCAGAGATCGGAGGAAGGCAGAGGGAAGTTTAATATAAAAGGCCGATTGGGATGTTTTGATTGGCGAAGGACCATCGGATTGGATGATGAGATCGATGGCTGAGGGATGGTCGGAGGTTTTCCATCAGGGATAGGCCATTGGCATCGCCTAATCAGAGGGGGCATTATGGTAGCGTCGATTGGATATGGGCCATCCGATCGTCAATCGGATTGATAGCCAACATATCATTGGGCAGCGCCGATCGAAGGGACTTACATAATCGCATCGGAGTTTTTTGGTGTGGGCAGATCGAGGTGCACATTAATATTTGCGATGCGATTGAACTGGGAAGGCTTGGGTTGGCAGAATTTTACAATATAAAACTTTGTTATAAAGTTTTATCATAAGGTTTCAACGTATGGTGGGGAAGTGGTTGGAATGGTGGGGAGTTTATAGATATAAAATTTATTACAAAGTTTTATGGGTAATGGTGGGGAGAAAAAGGGATTTATAAAAAGAAAATATTAAACTTTAAACATAAAAGGGGAAAATGAGAAAAGGGATTTTTTTTTAAGGATATAGGGGACTTTTACTTCACTTAAGCATAAATTTAAATCCAGAAGTCAGTTTTAAGAGTGAAGTATACCGTTGGAAAGATCATTCTAGGCTCTTTCTGATGGATTTGCTTGGAAGACGATTGAACGTTGAACATGCTGTGGAAAACTCATCTGAATGGAGGGTGATGACTTTGTGGAGATGACAGCTTTCTGAATTGTGACTTATTACATATGATGGCATAAAATTACATAATGAATAATAATAAAGGAAAAATATCATGTTTTCACCTCAAAACATGGTTTTGAGGTGAAAATTACATCAAACTGAATAAAATATATATTTGGTCTTACGGGTGCTGTGACTTTGAGTTTATTGACTTCCACATGACCTTGCTGATATTTATTGACATTTGACCCATTAATTTGACCATGGTGAGACCGTAGAAACTAATGAGACCCATCCTATGACCTACTAACATGATTTTAGAGAATGAAAGTGATTAATGACTGAAGACCATAGAGAGGAGAATCAGCAAGTACCTCATGAGGGAAAACTGATGAAAAATTACTACCATCAATGAATCCATGACCTAGTAGAATGGTGAAATTTATCCGGTATGAGACACCAAATATGCAAATGAAAAAGAGAATTTTTGATCACTGATGGCAGTATGACTAGACTGACACTAACATTGGCTCCAATGGGGATGGTAGCTCCTTGGAGGTGCCAAGAACACCCTAGACCAAGTAGCCTTATCCATTGGGCATGGAGTCAAAAATGTTGAAAACTGACACAAATGCAAACTGACTCTGACTTAAGACTAAGATTGAAAAACTGAAATAAAACGAGATCATACACATATCACCCAAGTTTTATAGCCTTCACCTCAGGCCCCAAACTTGAATGACTGTGCATTTGAACTCTGATTAAAAATAACATGGTATATACAATCATGATGATAAATATTCTGATCCTTTGTTTTCAACAATGGTAGTGCATCAAAATCCTACCACTTACTACTCCTCCAGGACAATCCTGGCCATCTATTTCTGAAAGCAAGAAGGCATTCTGTCCCCTGTATGCTGTAATTTTGTATGGTCCCTTCCAAAGGTTATCAAACTTACCGTGCTTCCCTTTATCTTCATTTATTGCATCCCATTTCAACACTACATCATCCAGCTGAAACTTCTCTGCTTTAGTCTTCCTATCATAGATATTTTTAATCTTGTCCTGCAACTGACTCGCTTTCTGTGACACTTCTTCTCTTGTTTTTTGGAGGTGGATCATCCGATTGATCCTTCGATGGTTGTCATCATATTCACTACCAACTTCTTGTAACAATCTCATGACTGGAACTTTAAGGGAATTAGGAAAGATAGCATCAGTTCCATAAAATAATTCAAAAGGCGACATACCTATTGATTTTTTATTGCTAACTCTATCTGCCCACAGTGCGCTGATGAGCTTTCGGTGCCAATTTCTTTTGTTTTCCTCCAACATTTTCTTAATTATATTTATCAGCAATTTGTTTGATGACTCTGCCAGGCTGTTGCCTTATGGATAATACGTTGTTGAATGGCCCTGCATGATGTTGTATTTATCACAAAAATCGACCATTTTCTTTCATCTGAACGCTGCTATGTTATCTGTCACAATTTTGTATGGGAAGCCAAAACGAGATAAAATATTCGATTCAAGGAAGGGAATAATTACTGTGTCAGTTTCTTGCCTCACTGGGACGGCCTCGATTCATTTTGTGAAGTAATAAGTCCCTGTCAATATCCATCGGTGCTGTGCTGAAGATGCAGGATGTATTTCTCCTATGAAATCGAGCCCCCACTGTTGAAAGGGCGCGTTCACTGAAACTGGTTTCAAGGGAAGCGGAAGCAATTTCTTCTTTCCTTGGAAAATTTGGCATTCATGACAATTCATCACTGTTTTATATAAATCAGAAAATAATGTGGGCTAGTAATACCTAACTCTCAATAACTTGTTGGTTGTATTCTTCCAAAACAAGTGACCGCCATAGTCACCTTTATGGAAATCGTGCATTACCTTCTGAGCTTCTTCTTCAACCAAAGAGTTGAGCAGAACTTCTCCCGGATCTTTCCAATACAGAGCATTGTTTAAAATACAATATTTTGTAGATTTAAGTTTCAAAGATCTACCTCTACTCTTAGGCATGCCCAGAGGAGGTGATAGATGCTAAAGAACATACACAATATCTAAATACCAAGGGGACTGCAGGAAAATATCTGAAATAGGAACCAGCAAACCTTCATCTTCCTCTTCTGACATTTTTGTATTGAGGTTTATATCTAAAGCACGCAGATTTGATTGGGCCATCAATTTCGCCAAACCTTGGCCTTTGATAAACTTCGTGGGCTTGATCTCCAAGTCATACTCCAACATAGCTGCTATCCATTTACCTCTTCGACATTCTGGATCAATTTGCATTAGGACATCCTTCACTGCTGCGTTAGGGACATATGCTATAGTATGTGAATGCAGAATATAGAACCTAAAATCCTTCAATGCCTTGATAAGAGCCAATGCCTATTTTTCAATAATATTATACCTTAAAGCAGCATCTCTAATAGTCCTACTGAAAAAGGCAATTGGTTTTTCTACTTCATCTCTCTTTTACATTAAAACAGCAGCCATAGTATGTTCAGATGAAAATGAAAATATGATAAATCTTGAGTATAGTCGGGACTGATCAAAATTGGGGCATTAGACAAAGAAAATTTTACCAAGTTGAATGACTTCATAGCTTCTTCACTCCATTTAACAGTGTTGTCCTTCTTCAACATATTGGTCATTTCTCTTAGATGTTCAGCCATATTAGGTATAAATCTGCAAAAAAAATTCATCTTACCATTAAAGGCCTGAATCTCCTTCTTATTTCTTGGCAGATCTATGAGCTGAATTGCCTCCACTCTAGTTGGATCGATGCGAATACCATTTTTAGAGATGATATGCCCTAGCAATTTGCCTTCATCCATGGCAAAGAGACTCTTTTTTGGATTGAGAGAAATCCCAAATTTTCTGCAACGCTGAAAAACCACATTCAAATGGTGCAAATGCTCATCATCTGAACCTGAAAATACTGTCAAATCATCCAAATAAACAACAAGAAAAACATCTTTTTCATTTTCAAAAGCAATGTCCATTGCATGATGGAAAGTAGCTCCAACGTTCTTCAGTCTGAATGGCATCTTAGCATACTTAAAGGTTCCCCAAGGTGTTCTGAAGGCAGTCTTATCCGGGTCCTTCTCATGCACCAAGATCTGGTTGTACCCTGAGTAGCCTTCAAGTAGTGACATCCTAGATGCTCCAACTACTCTCTGCAGAATATGGTCCATTTTCAGAAGTGGGTAATTATCCTTTAAGGATGCCTTATTCAAGTTTCGAAAATATATACACAATCTTATCTCACTTGTCTTCTTACGCACTGGGACCAAATTTGAAATCTAGTCAGAAAATCTAATGGGAACTATGATACCTGCTTTGTACAACCTATTTACCTCCTTTTCAATTGATGGCAGCAGCTTTGGATTGATTCTTCTCAGCTTTTTTCTGAATGGCTTTTGATCCGGCTTGATAGGAATAGTATGTTGGATTATGTTCTTATCATAGACCTTCAAATCTGAATAATCCCATGCAAACACATCAGAAAATTCAGAAAGAAACTTAACATACTTCTCCTTTACCTCAGGGGACAATGCCTTTGACAACTTCACAAACTTGGGTTGGTCAGGTGTTCCGAGATTCACATCTTCAACTCCTTTCTCCGTGGGCACCAAGCTTGGTTTCTTTGCGACATCATCCTGATTAAACAGCTCCTCTAGAGGTATGAGACCTCTAGGAATTACATTATCCTTTAGCTGCAATATATCCATGTGATTTGTTTCCAACTTCTGATCATCAACCTCATACTCACCTTCTATTGGAGTGTCTTTAAATTTTCCATCACCCTGCAAAAATGCATTAATCTCATTGTCATCCCAAAATACTTGCCAATACCTTAAGTTTTCTGGAACATCAGACCTATGTTTGACATAGATCTCAAATTTATTGCTGGATTTCATCAGAATATTCAAGTTTTTGGCAATAGTGGCAAGGGAATCAGAAATAATGTTATGCATCCTAGGTACTGCTGTCAAAGTGTATTCTAGGAATGTCTTCAAGATATCTAGGACTGCATTTCGGTATGCCCTCAATCTTGGATGTTTAGCTCGGTATAAAATTTTGAGACCTGCAATCAAAGCCTCATATTCTGCTTCATTGTTAGAGCAATCAAAAGCTAACTTATAAGCACAAAATCTAACATTGCTAGGAACCTTCTCAGGCTGGAAAACAGGGCTCCTAATCCATATTCCAATACCAGCTCCATCCTTACCAACAGCTCCATAAAAATCCATACTCCATAGGCCTTCTTCTTCTTCTTGAAGATGCTGGAATTTTGTTTCTTTCTTTTCTTTACCTTGGCTGATTTCTAGCTGTTCACTGTCTTTTTGCTGCTAGCAGGCAGGAGGTTCAGAAGTGTTTGATGCTTTATCATTTTCCTATTGAAGGACTTCTCTGAAATTCTATGAAATCTCAGGTATTTCATCCATTTGTACCAACTAAAAATTCTCATCATTTAAACCACCATCTGAATATAAGACAAAAGACTCTAAATCTATGTGGACAGCATTGATGGGATGATTTACTAGCTTGTCTTTGCTGGTAATCATATATTTCATTTTCTTTTCCCTATGTAACTTCCTCAACTAACCAAATATAGGGATAATGGCATAAGAGAAGTCAAGTTGCATAGTTCCCTTGAGTTTTTCACCCCAAGACCTAGATAGAAGCATTCCAAACCTTGGTGGGACATCACCTACAACTACATCCATCAAGACATTTTTGGATGGGATTTGATCTAGAGACACTACCAAGTATTTGATTAGACCAATACAGCGGACCCTACTTGAGTCAAAGGAATACAAATCATGATATTTTCGAGTAATATCAAGACCAATATTTTCCATGACAGCTTTGGGCATCAAATTATGTGAGGCCCCAGAGTCTAACATAGTGTTATGAAGGATAAACTCATGTACTATAAGACTCAGGTAAAAAGGAGGGACTTCATTTTCTTTAGCTTCTTCTGTGGCTAGACCGAAAATAAGTTCAGGGTAGTCATCTTCTATATTAACTATATCAGAGACAGAGTCTATTTGCAAGACTTTGGACACCTGAGTTTTATATACACTATTCTTCACCAACTTTGTGAGGGGCATAGACACTTTTAACTTAGAAATTTCATTTTCTAATTTAAAGGAGGTAGCTTTTTCTACCTCTTTAATGGGCAGGTCTTTCTTCTCTGTTTACTCCTTTACTGTTCTTTGTTGTTTCTTTTCATTTTTTGTATTAGTAGCTGCAGGCACTTTGCTGGAGGAAGGATTAGTAGGTTCTTTTCCTTTCTTTTGTGCATCGTTCTTCATTTGGATTTATTTTCTTTTTTGAATGGGACTGATTGTAACGTCTCTGCTTCTTAAAGAGTACTACCTTTGCTGAGATAATATAGCGTTCATATACCCTCTCTGGTAGTCATCAGACTCTTCTTCCAATGCTGTGTCATTAGCCAAAATGAAATTTTGGTCTTTTTGAATGTCTGGAGTTGCCACTGTGTATTCTTCATCTTCTGTGAGGAAAATTGGTGCCCCATCAGCTGTGAAAAAGTGATTAGCCTCAATCACAAGATCATCATCATCTGAATCTGTCCCTTGCACATAGTTCTACTGCAATGGAGTTTTAATCTGTTGCTGTGGTGGTGCAACTTGGTCCTACGTTCTTTGCTCTCTCTATTTGATTCTAAACTGTGGCTGCTACCCTCTGAAATTCGTATTTCTTATTTGAGGCTCAGGTCTATCTGCAATGGTTAACCTATCAACCATTTTTTCCACTGTTCTGATCAGAGTGTCCATTTTTTTGTCTGAAGTAGAGGCCTCCTCTTTTATTGTGACTCTTTTCTCATCTCTAGCTCGTGCTCTTTTAGCCAGTAGATTAGCTTCAACGTTTATTGCTATCTTCTACATTATTCAAGTGAAGACGGATCTATTTCAAGCAGCTGATATGCCATGTTGGCATCAAAACCATCTAGAAATTTCAGCAATGCTAATCCCACTGGAGGCTTCAAGTTAGTTGGAATAGCATTATATACAACATTGAATCTTAAACAATAGTCTTGCACGATTTCACCTACATTTCTTTTAATATTCTCATATTCAGACAGAATTTGGAGTGGGTTCTTTTTTACCTCCCACTCGTCTAAAAACTGTGTGTGCAACTCCAGTAAAGTGTGAATTGAGCCTGGTGGTAAGGCTCTAAACCATTTTCTGACTTCACCTCCGAAGCTTTGAAAAAATAGCCTAGTTGTTACATTTTCTGCTTCTACCTCATGTAAATCAAAAAAGTAATTCATTTTATCAATGTGCTGCTGGGCTGTAATGCTTTGAGTGGCATCAAATATGGGAATTTTTCTTTGATAGTCAGCAGGCATATCATTGAGAACCTAAGGTAAAACTAAGGGCACATACCTGGCAGCCATGGCTCTAGGTGGATTTACAACAGGATTTGTATGATTTGAGGGAGGTGTTGATGGAGGATATGACAATTGGGAATTGACTGATGGGAATGATGATGAATTGGGAGGAGGAAAGGCTATTCCTGATGATTCTGAAGGCTCAGGAGTATTATTTATAGTGATGGACTGAGGAGAATTCAAAATGTAATTGTCAATGGAGGAATTTTCTCTTTGGACTTCAATATCTACAAGGAACTCAGAATCTAAAAAAATATCATCAATGTCGGTTTCAAAATTATTCCTAAATAAATAAAGCTCACAATTGTTGTCAAAGGAAAGATCTTCTACAAAAAACCACTCACTGGGCCAAGTGTAGGATCTGAAGACAGGTCTCGGACTTAATGATCCTTCTTGTCTTCTGACAATTCTTAGAATAAGATTTGGATTTTCAAACACAGGGGGAGGATTTGGATCTGGATTAGCCCTGGTGTATCTTCTTGAAGCCGGTGTGTGTAAATCTTATACTGTACAAAAAATTCTTTTCATCCTAACAGACTCTGAAAATCATTTACAAGAAATTTTTTTACTGGGGTGATCTGATCTTTATGCTCTTTTACCAGAAATATATGACTGGAATAAGTGGTTGTAGTTATGTTCTCTTCCAACAACACTCTTAATAATGTTTGGTCATGAAATAATACCTCCCCAGTAGAGTCGCCATATATGTTAGCACCTGATCTGGACCCCAGGCTTAAAAGGGCAAAACAGGGTAACAACTAAACCACGCTCAACCTTGTAGCTAGCCCTACAAGGACAGGAGAGGGCTCTCTCCATAAAAATACATATTCAATAAAAAAATAATAGTGGACTGATATTAGGCTAGGTAAAATGATGGGAAAAAGGTTTTAATAAAATGAATGAAATTTCAGGGATGTGTGGGACAAAATGGGACAGTTGAAACTAGGGATTATATCAGGACACGGGGTATTTCATGGGGCAAGATAGGTAGGAAACTTTAGCAATTAAAATTAAATAAGGATGGGATGGAAAGACTATTGAGGAGCTGAAAAGGGCACAATAAATGGATCCTTTTCAAAAAGAATAAAAACACAAGAGTATGAATGATTTCCTAAGGCAGGGCATAAAAAAAATGGATCCTACCTTTCTATCTTGAAAGCATTCAAAATAAATGTTTATGGATGAATGGAACACATAACAATTCACATATGAAACAAAGGAGAAAAACAAATTCTAAACCTCATACCACATGGATCCCACAAATCAGAGCTGCATCTCTTATTAATCCCTGTCAAACTGTACAATGGAGATCAAAATGTTCTTCCACACTATTCCCCTACTACTGAATTACATCCCCCTTTACTAATGATTTACAATTATAGTAAATAATCTGAAATGTGGGAACATGGATCCACAAAAAAGGGAACTGTTCTAACAACTCAAAAACTGAAGTACAATGATAGAAAATAAATACAACAATCTGCCCCTAAAAATGAGGGATAGTGAGACTTTTTTGACCTCTTGGAGATTTCGCTATTATGCTGTATGAAGGAAAAATAGGCAATCTGAAGGCAAATTTCCTACTTTGCTGCTATTGTAACAATCTTTGTTTTAGATAAGCATCTATGCCTTTGATTTTCGCTTTGCTTTCCTTTATTAGTTTGGAGAAAACTGACTTTTTAAATAAAATGTTGTTCAAAATAAAACTGAAATGAAATTATATGCTTTGTGAAGGGAAAAATTAATCTTTAAAATGGATAGGAGCGAAGGAAAGGAGGCGGGACCCGCATCACAATCAGAATCTGAAGGGGTGGGAGGGGGAATAAAATAATATAATAAAACATTTGAAAATATACATTGCGTTGGTAACAATCGCAAGTGCCAATCGCAATCGGGATCAGGAGGATCGGCGAGGTGTGTTGCATGAAGAATCGCCGATTGCGATGAGCGATCAATTGCATCGGGGAAAATTAATCGGCGATGGGTAAATGAGATGCGCGATCAATCGCTGCGATTGGATCGAAGGTGCGATCGGGTCGGGCGCAAGACTTTTGCGATGCGATCAATCAGAGTGATTGGATCGGGGGTGCGATCGGCAGGACTTAACGCGATCGCATCAGATTTTTTGAACTATGGGTCAATTGGGGCACTTGTGTTGATATTGCGATGCGATTGGAAATTCAGCGGGATTTATAGTATAAACTTGATTATAAAGTTTATTATAAAGTATGGTGGGGAAGTGGTTGTAATCGCATATGTGTTTTAAATGATCAAATAATGCAATTATGTAATCAGAAGGGGGGGGAAATGGATTTTATAAGAAAACATTAAACTTTAAACATAAATTCTAAGGAAAAATGGGAAGCAGGGATTACATGAGGATATAAGGGATCTTTACTTCACTTAAGCATAGATTTAAATCCAGAAGTCAGTTTTAAGAGTGCAGTATACCGTTGGAAAGCTCTTTCCTGACTCTTTTTGATAGATCTACTTGGAAGATGATTTGGTGCCGAAAATGCTGTGGAAAAATCTTCTTAAGGAAGGTTGGTGACTTTGTGAAGATGACAACTTTCTAAATTGTGACTTATTACATATGATGATATAAAATTACATAATGAATAATCATAAAGGAAAAATATCATGTTTTCATCTCAGAACATGGTTTTGAGGTGAAAATTACATCAAGCTAAATAACATATATCTTTGATCTTGCAGGTGCTTTGACTTTGAGTTTATTTGACTTCCTCATGAACTTGCTGATTTTTATTGACATTTGACCCATTAATTTGACAATGGTGAGACCCTAGAAACTAATGAGACCCATCCTATGATCCATTGACATGATTTTGAGAATAAAAGTGACTAATGACTAAATACCATAGAGAGCAGAATTAGAAAGTACCTTATGAGGGAAAACTGATGAAAATTTACTACCATCAATGAATCCATGACCTAGCGGAATGATGAAATTTATTCAGTATGAGACTCCTAATATGCAAATGCAAAAAGAGTAGCTTTGATCACTGATGGTAGAAAGACTAGACTGACACTAACATTGGCTCCAATGGTGATGGTAGCTCCTTAGAGGTGCCAAGAACACCGTAGAACAAGTAGCCTTATCCATTGGGAATGGAGTCAAAAACACTGAAAACTGACACAAATGAAAACTGACTCTGACACAAGACTAAAAAACTAAAATAAAACTAAGCCATACACATGTCTTCCAAGTTTTATAGCCTTTACTACGGGCCCCAAACTTGAATGAATGTGCATTTGAACTCTGATAAAGAATAAAATGGTATATAAAATGATGATGATATAGATTCTAATTCACGTCTTCAACAAAGGTAGTGTTTCAACAGCCTACCATTTACTGCTCCTCCAGGACAATCCTGGCCATCCATTTCTGAAAGCAAGAAGGCATTTTGTCCCCTGTATGCTATAATTCTGTATGGTCCCTTCCAAAGGTTTTCAAACTTATCGTGCTTCCCTTTGTCTTCATTTCTTGCATCCCATTTCAACACTACATCGTCCAGCTGAAACTTCTCTGCTTTTGTCTTTCGATCATCAATCTTTTTGATCTTCTCCTGCAAATGACTTGATTTTTGTGACACTTCTTCTCTTGTTTGTTGAAGGTGGATCATCTGGTTGATCCTTCGCTGGTTGTCATCATCTTCGCTGCCAACTTCTTGTAACAATCTCATAACTGGAACTGTAAGAGAATTAGGAAAGACAACATCAGTTCCATAAAAAAATTCTAAAGGCAACATACTTATTGATTTTTTACTGCTAACTTTATCCGCCACAGTGCATTGATGAGCTTTTGGTGCCAATTTCTTTTGTTTGCCTCCATTATTTTCTTAATTATATTCACCAGCGATTTGTTCGATGATTCTGCCAGGCCGTTGCCTTGTGTATAATATGTTGTTGAATAGCCCAGTGCGATATTATATTTGTCACAGAAATCGACCATATTCTTTGATCTGAATTCTGCTGCATTATCTATCACAATTTTGCATGGGTAGCCAAAATGGGATAAAATGTTCGATTCAAGGAAGTGAATAATTACCGTGTCTTTTACTTGCCTGGCAAGGATAGCTTCGATCCATTTTGTGAAGTAATCTGTTCCTGTCAGTATCCATTGGTGTTGTGCTGAGGAAGCGGGATGTATTTCTCCGATAAAATCGAGGCCCCACTGCTGCAAGGGCGCGTTCACTAAAACTGGTTTCAAGGGAAGCGGAAGCAAATTCTTCTTCCCTTGAAAGATTTGACATTCATGAAAATTCATCACTGTTTTATATAAATCAGAAAATAATGTGGGCCAATAATACCCTGCTCTTAATACCTTGTTAGCCGTAGTCTTCCAAAACAAGTGACCGCCACAGTCACCTTTATGAAAATCATGCATTACTTTCTGAGCTTCTTCTTCAACCAGAAAATTTAGCAAAACACCTCCTGGGTCTTTCCAATACAGAGAATTGTTTAAAATACAATACTTTGCATATTTAAGTTTCAAATACCTACATCTACTCTTAGAAATGCCTAGAGGAGGTGACAGATGCTGAAGAACATACATGATATCTGAATACCAAGGGGACTGCAAAAAAATATCTGAAATAGGAACCAACAAACCTTCATCTTCCTCTTCTGACATTGTTGTAATGAGTTTTATATCTAAAGCACCCAGATTTGATTGGGCCATCAATTTTGCCAAACCTTCACCTTTGATCAAATTCGTGGGCTTGATCTCCAAGTTGTACTCCAACATAGCTGCTATCCATTTGCCTCTTCGACCTTTTGGATCAGTTTGCATCAGCACATCCTTGATTTCTGCGTTAGGGACATATGCTATAGTATGTGAATGCAAAATATAGACCCTAAAATCCTTCAATGCCTTGACAAGAGCCAATTCCTGTTTTTCAATAATATTATACCTTAAAGCAGCATCTCTAATAGTCCTATTGAAAAAGGCAATTGGATTTTCTACTTCATCTCTCTTTTTCATTAAAATAGCAGCCATAGTATGCTCAGATGCAAATGAAAAGATAATAAAATCTTGAGTATAGTCGGAACTGATCAAAACTGTGGCATTAGACAAAGAAAACTTTACTAGATTGAATGATTTGATAGCTTCTTCATGCCATTTAACAGTGCTTTCTTTCTTCAACATATTGGTCATTTCTCTCAAATGTTCAGCCAAGTTAGGTATGAATCTACGCAAAATATTCATCTTACCATTGAAGGCTTGAATCTCTTTCTTATTTTTTGGTATATCTATGAGCCGAATTTCTTCCACTCTAGCTGGATCGATGCGAATACCATCTTTGAAGATGATATGCCCGAGCAACTTGCCTTCATCCATGGCAAAAAGGCTCTTCTTGGGATTGAGATAAATCCCAAACTTTCTGCAACGCTGAAAAACCACTCTTAGAAGGTGCAAATGCTCATCATCTGAACCTGAAAATACTGTCAAATCATCCAAATAAACAACAAGAAATACATCTTTTTCATTTGCAAAAGCAATTTCCATTGCACGCTGGAAAGTAGCTCCAGCGTTCTTCAGTCCAAATGGCATCTTAGAATACTGGAAGGTTCCCCAAGGTGTTGTGAATGTTGTTTTATCTTGGTCCTTCTCATGCACCAAGATCTGGTTGTACCCTGAGTAGCCATCAAGTAGTGACATCCTAGATGCTCCAACTACTCTCTGCAGAATATGATTCATTTTCGGAAGTGGGTAATTATCCTTTAAGGAAGCCTTATTCAAGTTCCGAAAATCAATACACAAACTTATCTCACCTGTTTTCTTACGCACTGGGACCAAATTGTAAATCCAATCAGAAAATCTAATGGGAACTATGATACCTGCTTTGTACAACCTGTTTACCTCCTTTTCAATTGATGGCAGTGGCTTCGGATTGATTCTTCTCAGCTTTTGTCTGAATGGCTTTTGATCTGGCTTGATAGGAATGGTATGCTAGATTATGTTCTTATCATACAATTTCAAATCTGAGTAATCCCATGCAAACACATCAGAAAATTCAGAAAGAAACTTGACATAGTTCTCCTTTACCTCAGGGGACAATGCCTTTGATAGCTTCACAAACTTGGGCTGGTTAGGCGTTCGAAGATTCACATATTCAACTCCTTTCTCCGTGGGCAACAAGCTTAGCTTCTTTTCAACATCATCTTGATCAAACAACTCCTCTAGAGGTATGAGACCTCTAGGAATTACATTATCCTTTAGTTGCAATATATCCATCTGATTTGTTTCCATTTCCTGATCATCAACCTCATACTCACCTTCTATTGGAGAGTCTTTGAATTTTCCATCACCCTGCAAAAATGCATTAATCTCATTATCATCCCAAAATACTTGCCAATACCTTAAATTGTCTAGAACAGCAGGCCTATGTTTGACATAGATCTCAAACTTATTGCTAGAGTTCATCGGAATCTTCAAGTTGCTGGCAGTAGTGGTGAGGGAATCTGCAATAATATTTGGAATCCTAGGTACTGCTGTCAAAGTGTATTCTGGGAATGTCTTCAAGATATCTAGGATTACATTTTGGTATGCCCTCAATCTCAGATGTTTTTCTTGGTATTATCCTTTCACCTGGTTGATTATCAATTCAGAGTTGCCATACACATAGATCCTTTTTTCATTCAACTTTTTCAAAATTTTGAGACCTGCAATCAAAGCCTCATATTCTGCTTCTTTGTTAGAGCAATCAAAAGCTAACTTATAAGCACAAACTCTAACATTGTTGGGAACCTTCTCAGGCTGGAAAAAAAGGCTCCTAATCCATATTCCAATACCAGCTCCATCCTTACCAACAGCTTCATAAAAATCCATACTCCATAGGCCTTCTTCTTCTTCTTCTTGAAGATGCTGGAATTTTGTTTCTTTATTTTCTTTACCTTGGCTGATTTCTGGCTGTTCACTGTTATTTTGCTGCTGGCAGGCAGGAGGTTTAGAAGTATTTTTTGTTTTATCCTTTTCCTATTTAAGGACTTCTTTGAAATTCTCTGAAATCTTAGGTATTTCATCCATTTGTACCAACTGAACATTCTCATCATTTAAACCACCATCCGAATATAAGACAAAAGGCTCTAAATCTGTGTGGACAACATTCATGGGATGATTTACTGGCTTGTATTTGCTGGTAATCATATATTTCATTTTATTTTCCCTATGTAACTTCCTCAACTGACCAAATACAGGGATAGTGGCATAATAGCAGTAAATTTACATAGTTCCCTTGAGTTTTTCACCCCAAGACCTAGATAGAAGCATTCCAAACCTTGGTGGGACATCACCTAGAACTACGTCCATAAAGACATTTTTGGCTGGGATCTGATCTAGAGACACTACCACGTCTTTGATTAGACCAATACAGTGGAACCTACTTGAGTCAAAGGAATACAAATCATGATATTTTCGAGTAATATCAAGACCAAGCTTTTCCATGACAGCTTTGGGCATCAAATTATGTGAGGCCCCAGAGTCTAACATAGCGTTATTAAGGATAAAATCATGTACTCTAAGACTCAGGTAAAAAGGAGGGGCTTCATTTTCTTTAGCTTCTTCTGTGGCTGGACCGAAAATAAGTTCAGGGTAGTCATCTTCTATATCAACCATATCAGAGATAGAGTCTATTTGCAAGACTTTGGACACTTGAGTTTTATATATGCTATGCTTCACAGACTCTGTGAGGGGCATAGACACTTTTAACTTAGAAATTTCATTTTCTAAATTAAATGAGGGAGCTTTTTCTACCTCTTTAATGCGTGGGCCTTTCTTCTTTGTTTTCTCCTTTACTGTGCTCTACTGTTTCTTTTCATTTGTTGTATTAGTAGCTACATGCACTTTGCTGGAGGAAGGATCAACAAGTTCTTTTCCTTTCTTCTGTGCATCGTTCTTCATTTGGAGTTCTTTTATTTTTTGAATGGGATTGATTGTAACGTCTTTGCTCCTTAAAGAGTATTGCCTTTGCTGAGCCAACAGAGCATTCATATACCCTCTCTGGTAGTCATTGGACTCTTCTTCCAATGTTGTGTCATTGGCCAAAATGAAATTTTGGTCTTTTTGAATGTCTGGAGTCACCACTGTGTATTCTTCGTCTTCTGTGAGGAAAATTGGTGCACCATCAGTTGTGAAAAAGTGATTAGCCTCAATCACAGGATCATCATCATCTGAATCTGTCCCTTGCACGTAGTTCTACTGCAATGGATTTTTAATCTGTTGCTGTGGTGGCACAGCTTGGTCCTGCATTCTTTGCTCTCTCTGTTTGATTCTGAACTGTGGTTGCTGCCCTCTGAAATTCAAATTTCTTATTTGAGGCTCAGGTCTATCTGCAATGGTTAACCTGTCAACCATCTTTTCCATTGTTCTGATCAGAGTGTCCATTTTTTTGTCTAAAGTAGAGGCCTCCTCTTTTATTGTGACTCTTTTCTCAGCTTTGGCTCGTGCTCTTTTAGCCAGCAGATTAGCTTCAACGTTTACTGTTATCTTCTGCATGTCTTCAAGTGAAGATGGATCTCTTTCATGCAACAGATAAGCCATGTCGGCATCAAAACCGTCTGGAAATTGCAGCAATGCTAATCCCACAGGAGGCTTCAAGTTAGCTGGAATAGCATTATATACAACATTGAATCTTAAACAATAGTCTTGCACGGTTTCACCTACATTTCTTTTAATATTCTCGTATTCAAACATAAATTGGAGTTGGTTCTTTTTTACCTCCCACCGGTCTAAAAAATATGTGTGAAACTTCGATAAAGTGTGAATTGAGCCTGGTGGTAAGGCTCTAAACCACTTTCTAACTTCACCTCCGAAGCTTTGAACAAAAATCCTGGTTGTTACATTCTCTGCTTCTACCTCATGTAAATCAAAAAAGTCATTCATTTTATCAACGTGCTGCTGGGCTGTAATTCTATGAGTGGCATCAAATATGGGAATTTTTCTTTGATAATCAGTAGGAATATCATTGAGAACCTGAGGTAAAACCAAGGGTGCATACCTGGCAGCCATGGCTCTAGGTGGATTTACAACAGGATTTGTAGGATTTGAGGGAGGTGGTGATGGAGGAGATGAAAATTTGGAATTGAATAATGGGAATGCTGATGAATTGGGAGGAGGAAAGGTTGTTCCTGATGATTCTGAAGGCTCAGGATTATTAGTTACAGTGATGGACTGAGGATTATTCAAAATGTAATCGTCAATGGAGGAATTTGCTCTTTGGACTTCAATATCTACAAGTAACTCAAAATCTAAAAAAGTATCATCAATGTTGGTTTCAGAATTATTCCTAAATAAAGAAAGATCAAAATTATCGTCAAAGGAAAGATCTTCTACAAAAAACCACTCACTGGGCCAAGTGTAGGATCTGAAGATAGGTCTGGGACTTAATGATCCTTCTTGTCTTTTGACAATTCTTGGGATAATATTTGGATCTGGATTAGCCCTAGTGTATCTTCTTGAAGTCGGCGTGTGTAAATATTCTATTGTACAAAAATTTATTTTCAGCCTAACAGACTCTGAAAATCATTTACAAGAAATTTTTTTACTGGGGTGATCTGATCTTTCTGCTCTTCTACCATAAATATATGACTGGAATAAGTGGTTGTATTTATGTTATCTTCCAACAACGCTCTTAATAATGTTTGGCTATGAAATAATACCTCCCCAGCGGAGTCGCCAGAGATGTTAGCACCTGATCTGGACCCCAAGCTCAAAAGGGAAAAACAAGGTAACAACTAAACCACGCTCAGCCTTTTAGCTATCCCTACAAGGACAGGAGAGGGCTCTCTCCTTAAAAATAGATATTCAATAAAAACACAATAGTGGACTAATATTAGGCTAGGTAAAATGATGGGAAAAAGGTTTTAATAAAATGAATGAAATTTCAAGGATGTGTGGGACAAAATGGGATAGTTGAAACTAGGGATTAGATCAGGACACAGGGTATTTCATGGGGCAAGATAGGCAAGAAAATTTAGCAATTAAAATTAAATAAGGATGGGATGGAAAGACTGTTGAGGAGCTGAAAAGGGCACAATAAATGGATCCTTTTCAAACAGAAGAAAAACACAAGAGTATGAATGGTTTCCCAAGGTAGGGCATACAAAAAATGGATCCTACCTTTCTATCTTGAAAGCATTCAAAAGAAATGTTTATGGATGAATGGAACACATAACAATTCACATATGAAACAAAGGAGAAAAACAAATGCTAAAGCTCATACCACATGGATCCCACAAATCAGCGCTGCATCTCTTATTAATCCCTGTCAAACTGTACAATGGAGCTCAAAATGTTCTTCCACACTATTCCCCTATTGCTGAATTCCATCCCCCTTTACTAATGATTTAAAATTACAATAAATAAGCTGAAATGTGGGAACATGGATCCACAGAAAAAGGGAATTGTTCTAATAGCTCAAAAACTAAAGTACAATGATAGAAAAGAAATAAAACAATCTGCCCCTGAAAATGAGGGACAGCGAGACTTTTTTGACCTCTTGGAGATTTCGCTGTTATGCTGTATGAAGGAAAGATAGGCAATCCGAAGGCAAATTTCCTACTTTGCTGCTATTGTAACAATCTTTGTTTTTAAATAAGCTTCTTGGCCTTTGATTTTCGCTTTGCTTTCCTTTATTAGTTTGGAGAAAAATGACTTTTTAAATAAAATTTTGTCAAAATAAAACTGAAATGAAATTATATGCTTTGTGAAGGGAAAAATTAATATTTAAAATGGATAGGAGCAGAGGAAAGGAGGTGGGACCCGCATCACAATCAGAATCGGAAGGGGTCGGAGGGGGAATACAATCATATAATAAAACATTTGAAAATATACATTGCACTAGTACCAATTGCAAGTGCGAATCGTAATCGGGATCGGGAGGATCGGGGAGTTGTGTCGCATGAAGAATCGTCGATTGCGATGAGCGATCAATCGCATTGTGGAAAAGTAATCGGCGATGGGTAAATGGGATGTGTGATTAATCACTACGATTGGATCAGGGGTGCAATCGTCAGGACTTAACGCGATCGCATCAGATTTTTTTAATGATGGGTCAATTCGGGCGCTTGTGTTGATATTGCGATGCGATTGGAAAGTCAGTGAGATTTATAGTATAAACTTTATTATAAAGTATAGTGGGGAAGTGATTGTAATCACATATGTGTTTTAAATGATCAAATAATGCGATTATGTAATTGGAAGGGTGGAAAAAAGGGATTTTATAAGAAAACATTAAAATTTAAACATAAATTCTAAGGGAAAATGGGAAGCAGGGATTACATGAGGATATAAGGGACCTTTACTTCACTTAAGCATATATTTAAATCCAGAAGTCAGTTTTAAGAGTGCAGCATACTGTTGGAAAGCTCTTTCTGGGCTCTTTCTGATGGATTTTCTTGGAAGATGATTTGGTGTGAAAAATTCTATGGAAAACTCTTCTGAAGGCAGGGTGGTGACTTTGTGAAGATGACAGCTTTCTGAATTGTTACTTATTACATATGATGATATAAAATTACATAATGAATAATCATAAAGGCAAAATATCATGTTTTCATCTCATAACATAGTTTTGAGGTGAAAATTACATCAAACTAAACAACATATATCTTTGATCTTCTAGGTGCTGTGACTTTGAGTTTATTTGACTTTCTCATGACCTTGCTGATTTTTATTGACATTTGACTCATTAATTTGACTATGGTGAGACCCTAGAAACCAATGAGACCCATCCTATGACCTACTGACATTATTTTGAGAATAAAGGTGACAAATGACTAAAGACCATAGAGAGGAGAATCAGCGAGTACCTCATGAGGAAAAAATGATAAAAAAAAATTACTACCATCAATGAATCCATGACCTAGCGAAATGGTGAAATTTATTCGATATGAGACTCCTAATATGCAAATGCAAAAGAGAAATTTTGATCACTGATGGCAGTATGACTAAACTAACACTAACAGGGAGAATGTTGGACAGGGGTCCCCTAACCGCAATATTCGTGTAATTTTGTAATATATTGTAATATTTTAGTCTAGCACAATGGCTTTGGGGCAGGTCAAAGCCCCCAATGAATTGTAATGGGTCAAATGGTAGACCAAGGGTCCGCAAACCACGGTTTGCATACCATAGAGTAGCGCAGGCTAATATAGTATAAATAGATGTATAAATCAAGTCTAGAAGTAATTTTAGGTTTGAATTAAGTCTGGATACGAATTGTGGATCTACTGTGTGGATTGTCTGGGTAAGGGCTCTTGCTGGCTGTGTGCACGAAGACCCTAAGTCCTACTTTGTGAAGACCCCAATAGCTGTGTGCGTGGGCTAGTGAAAGCGTCTGTAATTAGAATCTAGATATTAATGAATGAGAAGACCATTTTGCTGATATCTGAGTATTCATGTGTTATGATTATTGGTTGCGGTATATGTTATTTCTGAGATCATGTCTGTTTACTGAATGATGTTAGTATTTGATGCACACGTGGATGCAATGCTTTAAAAGGGTAACAAATGCTTAGATATGGTTGTATTTAGTCTTAATTTGTCTGCTCACTGGTTATATTATGGTTTATGAGCTTCGCACAAGTTATTCAAAAAATTAATGTTAAGTGTTTTTGTTGTGAAAACATCTCGAAAAATAGAAGAAAAGAGATATCAACGCCTTAGAAATAAGCCACTTCGAGGGGGAAACCTCCAATACATTACATGAATGAATAATTATTCGATGCTTCTAATTAAAAAACCTCCTTTCTATATATAGGAGTCCATGGGGCCACAATGTAATCCTAGCCAACCTAACAATAATAATTTAAGGGCACGATAATAACAATATGGGGGTTGCAAGAGTACAATAATAACAATAATGGGGTTACACTAACAACACTAAGGGACTATACTAGTAATATAGGGACCTAACATGCCCCTCTCCTTCAAAAAAGTGTTTTCCTCAATGCTTGAGTAGCTCTGGGTGCTTTTGTATAAAATTCTCATCCTCCCATGTAGAACCTTCAGTGGGTAATTTCTTCCACTTGATGAGATACTCTGAAATTGATCGATTCCATAGCTATCGAGTTCTTGTTTCTTGTCACCACTTCAAGTTCCAATATGATTTTTCCTTCCTGATCAAGTTTTGGAAATATTGTTTGAAGTGGAATATTTTCACCTATAACCTTCTTTAAGCATGAAACATGGAAAACTGGATGCACTCGTGAAGAAGCAGGAAGCTCCAATTTCTATGCCATAGTAACAATCTTTTGCAACACCTTGAAAATACCATAGTACTTTGGCGATAATTTATTATCCTTCTTAGCTTACTTGAGGGACATTTGTTTGTATGGTTTTAGCCATAAAAATACCCAGTCTCCTACATCAAAACTTCGCTCGCTGCGATGTTGATATACCTGTTGTTTCATTCGATTTTGTGCCAAATTCAGGTTATCCTTTAAGAGTTGGAGAACTTCTTTTTTATGCTCAATGTGATATTCCACTGCTTGAACCTTTGAATTTTCTCTTAAAGATGATTTGATGGATGGTGGATGATATCCATAAAGTGCCATAAATGGAGTCATTTTTGCTATAGTATGGAAGGAAGTGTTATACCACCATTCTACGAGAGGTAACCACTTGACCCATTGTGTTTGTTTATCAGATACAAAACAACGAAGATAACCTTCCAAACATTTATTTACTATCTTAGTTTGACCATTGGATTGAGGATGATAAGATGAGCTATGAGCTAATTGAGTACCCAAAAAATAAAATAACTTCGTCCAATAATTTCCAGTAAAAATGGGATCTCTGTCGCTCACAATAACCCTTGGGTTTTCATGTAGCTTTTGAATTGTGTCCATAAATGTAGTAGAAACTATACTTGCTTTAAATGGATGAGATAATGCACAAAAGTGTGCATACCTGGTAAGTCTATCAACTACCACCATGATGACACTCTTTCCTTTGGACTTAGGTAAACCTGTGATAAAATCCATTGAAATGTCCTCCCAACGTTGACTTGGAATGGATAAAGGTTGTAGAAGACCTTAGGTCTTAATTGTCTCAACTTTATTCTGTTGGAAAACCAAACATTTCGCCACAAACTTTTGAATATCATATTTAAGCCCATCCCAGAAAAATTCTTTCTTCGCCCTGTGGTAAGTTTTTAAAAATCCTGAGTGTCCTCCTAAAGGAGAAGTGTGAAATTCCAAAAGAATATTTTGTTTTAGTTGGGAATTCTTACAAAGATATAAGCGATATTTGTACCATAAAGAATCATTTTTCCAACTAAATGTATCAGATGTACTAGGATCTTGCTGCAACTTTTGAATGAGTATCCATACATCTTTGTCCTTCTTCCATTCATCTCTTGCTTCAGTTATCCAATCTGGTTGGATAATAGCAATGGCACAAAGCAATGCTTCCACCTCTTCATTCTTTCTTGAGAGTGCATCTGCAACAACATTAAGCTTTCCTTTTTTGTAGATTATTTCAAAGTCATAACCCAACATCTTTGTGACCCATTTGTGCTGCTCTTCTGAAGATAGTCTTTGTTCCAAAAAGTGTTTAAGACTATCATGATCAGTTTTTACCTTGAAGTGTCTTCCCATTAGGTAAGTTCGCCATTACTTTAGTGCATGTAGTATTGCTAACATTTCCTTCTCATAAATAGGTTTCTGTAAATACTTTCCTTTGATTGGACGACTTTCAAAAGCAATGGGTCTTCCTTCCTGCATTAAAACAACACCAATTCCATTACTTGAGGCATCACATTCCACAATAAAGGTTTTTGTGAAGTCTGGTGTAGCTAAGACCGGTGCTAGGCACATTGCCTCTTTAAGATGTTCAAAGGCCTTAGTTGCTTCAGGAGTCCATGAAAATGCATCTTCTTCAATAATGTTGTTAGAGGTGCTGCTATTCTCCCATAATTCTTAACAAACTTGCGATAATACCCTGTTAACCCGAGAAATCCTCGCAACTGCTTTATGGTTGTGGGAACTTTCCATTCCCTAATGGCTTTAATTTTGTTAGGGTCCACTTTAACACCCTCGTGAGATACAATATGACCCAGATATTCCACCTCTTGTACTCCAAAGAAACATTTGGACTTTTTTGCATATAATTGTTTCTCCCGCAATAGTTTGAGCACCCTGTCAACATGTTCAACATGATCCTTCCAAGACCTGCTGTAGATTAGTATATCATCAAAAAATACTAGCACAAATTTTCTAAGGAAGGGTTTGAAAATGGAATTCATCAACCCTTGAAATGTAGAAGGTGCATTGGTAAGGCCAAAAGGCATGACCAAATATTCATAATGACCCTCATGAGTTCGAAATGTTGTTTTCGGAATATCTTTAGTCTTCATTCTAATTTGATGATATCTTGAATGAAGATCCAACTTGGTAAAATAAATTGTTCCATGTAATTCATCCAATAATTCATCAATCATAGGAATGGGAAACTTATCTTTAATGGTGAGCTTATTGAGCTCCCTATAATTCAAACACATGTGCCATGATCCATTCTTCTTATGTACCAATACTGCAGGAGCAGAGAAAGAACTTTGACTAGGTTGAATTATACCCGCGTCCAACATTTCTGCAATCATACGTTCAATTTTTCTCTTTTGGACATAAGGATATCTATAAGGCCTGATGTTTGGAGGAACACTTCCTGGAATCAAATGAATAGCATAATCATGATCACGAATAGGTGGGATTCCTTTGGGAGTTTCAAGCACCTTGGAATGATTGTCCAAGAATTTTTGGAGATCTGCAGAAATAGATGATTTTGATGTTGGAAATTTTAATGAGCATAATTGTGCAATTACACCTTGTTGTTATTTCTTTAGAAGCTTTGTCATAACATTAGAGCTTATTATCTTTCTCAGCTTCCCTGCAATACCCCGTAATTCGACTTCCTTTCCTTCTAAAAAAAATTCAAGAAAAGTTCTTGAAAATTAAAAGCTAATGTCCCCAAATATTGTAACCATTGTACTCCTAGTACAACATCAGCACCTCCCATGGGAATGGAAAGCATTGGACTATTCAATACATATTTCCCCATGGTTAGCTTGATATTATGGCATTTTCCAGAGAAATTTATAGTTCCTCCATTTGCAACCATCACTTGACATTTTGGTGATGGGTATAGGAAACAATTCAATTCCTTGGCTACCTTACAATGAATAAAATTATGGGTACTACCTGAATTAATCAACACTATTAAATTTTTCTTCTTGATATGCCCTTCTATCTTGAGAGTTTGAGGAGTGGTAATTCCTGCCAATGCATTACATGATATGGTCGAACTCATTTCTTCCTCTTCTAGGGTTGGTTCATGGTGTATATCCTCTTCTTGTTCATTTTCTTCCTCTTCACAATCTATGTAGAATAATTTCTTCTCAGCACACTTATGACCTTTAGCATATTTTCTATCACAACTGTAGCAAAGCCCTTTTGCTCCTTTTTCTTCCAATTTTTGTGGTGTCAACCTTGTAGGTTGTGGAAATCTAGGCGTAGCAACACTTCCTTCTTTATAGAAGTTAGTGGTAGGCTTCATTGTCACCATAATTTTACATTCAATTTTTCTTGCCAACCTGAATGCCTTCTCCAATGAATCAGGTTCCAAAATGTCAACTTCATGTTGGATGTTATCTTTTAAAGTACCTATGAAGAGATCAATCCTATGTTCCTCTGGAATATCAGTTACCCTTATATTCAATTTTTGGAAGTCCTAAATGTGCTCCCCCACTAAACCCTTTTGTTTGAGATTTATCAATTGGCTAAAGAAGGTGTTGCTCTTTGTATCCTCATAATGTGCTATAATTTCCTCCCTAAAAATTGACCAAGTGACAATTGTTTTACGGGAGAAAAGCCATCGATACCATACAAATGTATTTTTTTCTAAATGTAAAGTTTCAATATCTACCTTTTGTATGTTTTTCACATTATCTATAGTATCCATGTTACAGGATCCTTTGCATCAAACTTCCTCATATCCATTTTTGGAATATGGTGGTTCTTCCCGCCAACATTAGAGTTTATGAAATCACGATTAACACTTATTTTTTTCTCATCATCAGTTTCCTCTACTATATTTTCACCATTAGGAAACATTTCTTGTATCAACTTTGTCAAACCTTCCATGTCTGCTTTTAGATCATTCTTCATGTTTTCCATTTTTTCATCGATCTTAGCTTCCATGTCATCCATCTTAGATTCCATGCGAGCTTCCATGCAATCTATCTTAGATTCCATACCTTTCTTCAAACCATCCATCTTAGTTTCCACACCTTTCTTCAAAACTTCCATGTCATTTTTTGTTGCTCTTTGCTAGAGCAAAATTTGTTGCACTTGCTCTTGTAATTTTGATATGTCATGTTGCCATTCTTCGTCTTCATCAGTCATAGTAGAGCCTTATAAAGGCTTAATGGGTGTTGAATTTTTTTAGGGGCTATTTTAGAAACCAATACTGATATCTATTCTACAATATTCCCTTGGAATCAGTTCAACTTGATTCTTCAAACAAGACTTATGCAATTCGGAAAAAAATATACACACCTTTTACTTGCTTTTGCAAAGCTCTATATTTAAATTGCATTATCTCTATAATTGAAAATCCTAAATATCTGAAATGTGGCCCTGTAGTAGTCCTCTAAAGATTCTTTCAAATGCCATAGGTTTGACTTGTTTTGGATTCTTCAAGACAAAGTTATGCCAATGTCCCACAATGACCTAGTTATGGACTAGTTCAGTAAAGCAAACTTGTACGACTTGCCACGTGTCACTGTTTTCTCCTTTGGCTCTGAAATTTATAGACAGGAAACTAAAGTCCATCTACTTCTAGCCACTTTTTACAATATTCCAATCTGATACTCAGAGAGAGAGAGTTATGAATATTTTCCCACGATCACCTTTTTGAGATGAAATTAGGGAGCCTGAAAAAGACCTAACTTCCATAGATCATATCTCTGCAAATATTGCTAACCAAGCTCTGAAATTTTGCGAAGATGTTCCTCAGGATCCCAGCTTCACGCTATAACAATTTTATCTTTTGAACCTTCATAGAAAACAAGTTATATAAAAAATTCCGCGATGACCTGTTTAAGTGAAATTCAAGAGCCTGCAATAATCCCTACCTTCCACAGATCATATCTCCGAAAATATTGTGAACGAAGCTCTGAAATTTTGTGAATATGTTCCTCAAGATTTCAGCTTCACACCCTAAAACTTTCAGCTTCTGAACCTTCGTAGAAAAAAAATTATAGCGAAAATTCCAAGATGACCTATTCGGAGCAGCAAAACCCTAGAATCTAAAGCTCTGATACCAAATGTTGTGAAACCTGTTGGAAATACTAAGGGGGGGGTGAATCAGTATTCCTTTCAATTAGAAAATTATTTAATCTTAAATTATTATCAGTGTTTGTACAATGATAATAGAAAACAAGAGGAACACAAATGCACACAGTTTTTAAGGTGGAAACCCACTCCGAGACAAAAACCACCTAATGCTTTTCTAATAGTTCTTTAATATTCAACTCCAATTGAAAATAAAGCTCCAACTTCCTAGAATCTAGAAAAGCATTCTTCTCCAGCTCCCACTGGATGGACGCTCCAATGCCTGAGATTCTTCATTAGTCAACTGAATGGATGCCCCAACACCTAATGAGCTACAACTCACCCTAGCACCACCCTACCACCCTATAGAAAAATAAAAGAATAATGGACTCCCGTACCAGGGAAAATGGTCCACTTTACAATGATATAGAATGATGCAGAAGAAGAAGATATACTAGAACATAACCCCAACTTTGACACAACCACCTAATGATGATCCTAGACCTCCCAACACTACCTCTTCAACCCTTGGCAGATAAACACTAGTACAATTTTTACAATTATGTATTTACAATGACTTAGTATCAAGATACCTTTACAATGATTGCATGCAGTGCTGCCCACTTGAAGACTTCATATGATGAACTTCTTGCTATTGTTATGCACCTTGGTTGCTGCTCTTGTCATGCTACCCTCTACTGCACCTTTCATTGTTTTTTGGCTGTAGAAAGTCTGGTCCTTTGCAACCCTTGACAACACATGATCTAAATTTTTCTTTCCTTCTAGGAGCTCGATATTGAATCTGATGTATCTCTGTTATTTCATATCCTCAATATATTATTTTCGGTCCTGTAGTATTCCTCTAAGTCATCTTTCCAATGCCATAGGTCTGACCCAATCTGGATTCTTCAAGAGAGAGTTATACCCAATCTCTCACAATGCCCTAATTATGGACTGTTTCAGCAGAGCACACTTGTATGGAGTTCCACGTGTAACCTTTTATTCATTTGGCTCTGAAATTGATAGTGAAAAAACTACAAAATGTGCACTATCTGCCAATTTCTATGAAATTCCAATATAATACTTAGAGAGAAAGTTATGACGATTTTACCAAGGTCACTTCTTTGAGATGAATTTCAGGAGCCTGTAAAAACCCTGAATTCCACAGATCATATCTCCAAAAATATTGCACACCTTGATATGAAATTTTTACACCATCTTCCTCAAGATTTCGAATTCACCTCACAAAAATTTCAGCTTTTGAACCTTTGTAGAAAATAATTTAGACTGAAAATTCCACAATGACCTATTTCAGATGGCCAAATCCCTTGCCTAAGGAGGAAATGAAGATCACATTTTATATAAATGCTTAATTTGAGAGGGGCTTCAACAAGTGAACACGGGAGGGATTTTAGGAGCTTAAAAAAAATATTAATTATGACTTTTCAATGACCCATGCCCCAACCCCATGGGGTTTTAGCTCACTAATTGGGGGTACAATCTTCAAACATGAATATCTCTCAAACCATGAAGAATTACATGGCGTGCCATATATCAACGAAAACATCTTGACAAGTAGAAACCATCAAAAGCATTATTGACCCAGAATATATTTATTTTGTAGGTTAAAATTCCCATAAAAAATTAGGTTATCCCATGGTGCTGCTTGGGTTGACATCAATGACAACCGCTGATCAACAATCTCCCCCTTTGGCATTGATGGCGACACAAGTACTCCCCTACGATCATGACACCTCTTCCTACAACATTATCTCCCCCTTTGACATCAATGGCAAAGGTTAACTCCCCCTGAAACACAACCATCCTATGGACCTATACACACTTCCAATCCCCCTAACACACAACCGTCCTACAGACTTGTAATCTACTTCCACTCCCCCTTTATATTCTGAAAAAGGAAAATCTAATGAGAACTTGGGAGAATCCCAAGTTTCTGGCAAAGATATTCCAATGCTGGTAAATATTTAATATGTGAGTCTTTTGGTGCTGCTTGGAATCTTGCTACTTGTCCAACTTCTTGCATAACATCTAGTCAGGAGGCTGTTACATATAGAAGACTACTAATCATAGATCTGTACAACCTTTGATCCACATCCTTAGATGAGTCGTCTATGCTCAATTTGCAACTTGTTACCATTGGAGTAAGGACGGGTTTGCAATCTTCCATTTTAAATTTCTTGAGCATTTCCTTGATGTACTTGGCTTGACATATAAATATTCCTTTCTCTTGCTGAGATATTTGAAGCCCTAAGAGGTATGTCAGCTCACCAAGTAAAGACATCTCAAAATCACTTTGCACCTTTGTAGCAAACTTCTTACTTAGTAAATCATCACTGCTACCAATTATTGTATCATCCTCTTTAGCTATTATACATGATTTAGTTGCTTCATCCATAACATATATGTCATTTGGATATGGACTTGTTGTAGCCACAATTTCACCATACATGCCTTTCCTAATTTCGCATTTCGTGGAGTTGAATAGTATTTTGTGTCCTTGATCACACATTTGTCCAACACTAAGCAGATTGTGATTCATGTTTTCAACCAATAGAACATTCTTGGCTAGAGCATCTTTTCTTCCGAGAGTGACAGTACCTGATCCTATAACATTTGAAGATCCATCATTTCCAAAGGACATGGTTCCATCCTTCTTGTCTTTCAGAGATACAAATTTATTTCTATCTCCAGTCATATGCATTGAGCAATCGCTATCAACATACCACACATCTTTGTTCTTTTGAGCCTTGAAAGTGAGAGAATAATTATCATTCTTCTTCTTCTTCCATGTTCGTTCGTTCTGTGGCTTCGAAGATTCTTCTGGAGGATTTCCAAATCTACAGTCTTTGGCTATGTGTCCAAAGTTTCGACATTTGTAACATTCAATATTATTTCTTAAATGTTCAAATCTATTGATGTTTCGCTGAGCCCTGGGAGGTTCATATTTGACAGATCTCCTGGAATTGTATTCGTTCGTAGGGTACGTATGACATTCTACAGCTTTATGACCAAATTTTCCACATGAATAACAGTAGCCATAAAAAATATTTTGGTACCTGGATGGAAATTTTCATCGAGGAATTGTCTTCCAAGGCTATTCTTGCGAATCTTGTCCAGTGAATTCCACATGCATGTCAGATCTCATAGGTTCATTTTATTTTGTTGTAGAAGGTCCTGCTTCTTCTTCTTTGTAACCGATGTCTGTTTTGTCGTTGTAAGATCATTGATTGTTGATGAGTTCTTCCAATGCCCTTGAGCTGTTGGTATAGTTTTGGATAATTTTTCCTTTCTTCACTTCCTCACGCAGGGAGACTACTTCGGCTTCTAATTCTTCCCCTTCTTGGTTTCTTTCTGCCAACTTATTTTGAAGTGACTCTTCAATGCATTTGTGTTCTTCAAATTCAATTTTGAGACCTTGAACTTGTTCTTCAAGAGTATTGGAATGGATCTTCTCCACCTTGAGATCTTTTATAAGCTTGATTTCTTCCTCATAAAATTCTTCTATGGTCCATCCTTCTTCTTCGTTGTTTGATACCTCTTGTTTATTGTGCTTTGGTTTATTGTGCTTGGCCATAAACAATACTCTCTCATTGGCTTCTTCTTCACTGTCATTGTCTTCATCAGATGATGAGCTTTCTTCTTTAGAGAGAAAGTTCCTTTTGGATCCTTGCTTGTTGAATTTATTAAAGCCTTTCTTTCCTTTTCAGTTGCCATTACTTCTATTTGTACATTTTGCTGCAAAATTCCCAACCTCATTACAGCTGAAACATATCAATGGAATTTTACCTTTGAATTGTCCCATACCAATTTTTAGTTTTCTCGTGAAGTAAGCATATTCTTCATCTGGAAGACCTTCTTCATCATCTCCCTTTTCTTCACACTTGCAGGTGCATGTCTTTTCAACTGAAGGTTGTTTTTCCTTATTAGTTTTCTTAGATGTAACGAACACAGTTTCTAGATGTGAAGTACCCTCTTCTTCATCAAGTCTCATTTCATATGCTATGAGAACTCCATGTAATTCCTCGTTGCTGAGTTTGTCCAGATTTTCACTGTATTCTAAGACCGATACCTTTGGGTTGAATCTCCCTGGTAATGTTCTAAGAATCTTATGTATAATAGTCTTCTCATCAAACAGCTCTCCCAATCCTTCCAGAGTATTGGTTATTTCATCAATGTATTAGAAGTATGTAGCAATGTTGCAATCTTCTTTCATTTTGAGTTGCTCAAATTTTGTACTATAGATTTGAAGCTTTGCTTCTTTGACATTTGAGTCACCTGCATATGTATTCTCAAGCTTGTCCCATACATTTTTGGCAGTTTTACAACCCAAAAACTTATGATAAGCAGATTCAATAATTCCACTGATAACAATATTATTTACTTTTGCATCATTTACCAAACTCTTCTTACCTTGTTCGTCTGTAGTTGATGTAAATCCATTTTGAATAGTGTCCCATACTTCGTAACCTTGCGCCAAGAGATAGACCTCCATTATTCCTTTCTAGAGTGCATAATTATTTTCATTGAATAGAGGTACACCATTCTTGGTATTCTCCATGACCTCCTTCCAACTATTAAACTGCTATTGAAGGAACGAAGCTCTGATATCAATTGTTGGAAATACTGAGAGGGGGGGTGAATCAGTATTCCTTTCAATTAGAGCATTATTTAATCTTCAATTATTATCAGTGTTTGTATAATGATAACAACAAACAAGAGGAACACAAATGTGCACAGTTTTTAAGGTGGAAACCCACTCGAGGACAAAAACCACCTAATTCTTTTCTAATAATTCTTTCATATTAAACACCAATTGAAAATAAAGCTCCAACTTCCTAGAATCTAGAAAAGCATTCTTCTCCAGCTCCCACTGGATGGATGCTCCAGCGCCCTATATTCTTCAGTAGTCAACTAAATGTATTCCCCAACACCCAATGAGCTACAACTCACCCTAGCACCACCCTAGCACCCTATAGAAGAATAAAATAAGAATGGACTCCCGTACTGGGGAAAATGGTCCACTTTACAATGATATAGAATGATGCAGAAGAAGAAGATATACTAGACCATAACCCCAACTTTGACACAACCATCTAATGATGATACTAGACCTCCCAACACTGCCTCTTCAACCCTTGGCAGATAGACACTAGTACAATTTTTACAATAATGTATTTACAATGACTTAGTACAAAGATACCTTTACAATGATTGTATGCAGTGATACCCACTTGAAGACTTCATATGATGAACTTCTTGCTGCTGTTATGCACCTTGGTTGCTTCTCTTGTCATGCTACCCTTTGGTGCACCTTGATTTTCTTTTTTTCCGTAGAAATTATGGTCCTTTGCAACCCTTGACAACACATGATCTAGCTTTTTCTTGCCTTCTAGGAGCTCGATATTGAATCTAGTGTATCTCTGTTATTTCAAATCCTCAATACCTGATTTTTGGTCTTGTAATAGTCCTCTGAGTCATATTTCCGATGCCATAGGTCTGACCCAATTTGGATTCTTCAAGAGACAGTTATACCCAATCTATCACAATGCCCTAATTATGGATTGTTTAAGCAAAGCACACTTGTACGGTGTTCCATGTGTCATTGTTTCTTCATTTGGCTTTGAAATTGACAGAATATGCACTATTTTTCACTTTTTTCAAAATTCCAATCTGATACTCAGAGAGAGAGAGTTATGATGATTTTACCAAGGTCACTTCTTTGAGATGAATTTTAGGAGTGTGCAAAAACCCTGACTTCCACAGATCATATCTCCAAAAATATTGTGCACCTTGATCTAAAATTTTTACAGCAGCTTCCTCAGGCTTTCGAATTCGCCTCTTAAAAATTTTAGCTTCTGAACCTTCGTAGAAAAAAATGTTAGAGAAAAAATGCCACAATGACCTGTTTCATATGGCCAAATCCCTTGCCTAAGGAGGAAATGAATATCACAATTTATATAACTGCTTAAGTTGAGAGGGGCTTCAACAAGTGAACATGGGAGGGATTTTAGGAGCTTAAAAAAATATTAATTATTAATTTTCAATGACCCATTCCCCAACTCCATGGGGTTTTAACTCACTAACTTGGGGTACAAACTTCAAACATGAATATCTCTCAAACCGTGAAGAATTACATGGCATGCTATATATCAACGGAAACATCTCCAAGTAGAAACCATCAAAAGCATTATTGAACCAAGATATATTAATTTGGTAGGTCAAAATTCCCATGAAATATTGGGTTAGCCCCTAGTGCTGCTTGGGTTGACGTCAATGACAACCGCTGATCAACAAAACCAGCTCCAAAAATAGAAGAAAATAGATATCAATGTCGTAGAAATAAGCCACTTCGAGGGGGAAACCTCCAATACATTACATGAATGAACAATTCTTCGGTGATTCAAATTACAAAATCTCCTTTCTATATATAGGAGTCCATGGGGCCATAATGTAATCCTAGTGGGGCCACAATGTAATCCTAGCCGACCTAACAATAATAATTTAAGGGCACAATAATAACAATATGGGAGTTACAGGGGTACAATAATAACAATAAGGGGGTTACAATAACAACAATAAGGGACTATACTAGTAGTATAGGGACCTAACAGTTTCTGGGTTAGGGCTTCTATAGCGCATGGCTATTAGATCTAAATGGATCCACTTTAATTAAATGTCCCTCTCTTAGGGTGCAGAAATCTGGTTCCAACACCCTCCCATACTACTTCAGGTGAGATCTTGACCTGCGCAAGTAGGCCATTTTTGAAGGGGCCAGTAGTACAGGGGTTTGTTGGTAAACCTTAAATGCTCATCTTATTTAGTAAACCTTAAACCTTATTTGGTTTTAGTGAGAAATAAACCAAATTCTCATCTTATTTCATAACCAATCTCTTACATTAACAATGAAAGTAAAAAATTTCTAATACAAATCCAAGAGTTCACTAGTTGCATATAAAATTAGTATCCTAATGAGCTCTTTCTCTTGTTTATTTCTACAAGAGGGTAGCTACCAACAACTCCATAAAAAGTAGGTATTTTTTCCCTTGAAACTGGAGAGAAGTGGAGCTTGGCTCCCTCTTATCATCCACTTGCTTGGATTTCTTTGACTTCGAGCTATTGGAGGAGGATATGAGGAGATTTTGGTTGCTTATAAGAGTTAAGAAGGCAGTAAACCTCCCTATAATTTCTCCTCGCTATCTACTCTAAGCCCTGACATGCAATCTCACACAAAAATAGCATTATTTCCTTCATTTCATGCGTTTAAAACATATTAGGCTTCAAGCCATGACAATCCTTTTACACCATTCTCTTTAAGAAAAATATGACAAAATGTAATTAAATGTGAGAGAAAGACAGTAAATAAGCTAAAATTTTGACATTATAACTCCTTGAAATATACCTAATGATGGCCCTCATCAAGCATAATTGTGCAATTATGCCTCGTTGTTCTTTATTTAGAATATTATTCATGCCTTTAGAGGTGATTATATTTCTTGGTTTCCCTTCGATACCCCTTAATTCAACTTCCTTTCCTTCCCAACAGAATTTCAAGAGAATTTCTTGAAATTAAAATCTATTGTACCTGAAAATTGTAACCATTTAACTCCTAGTACAACATTAGCACCACTGTTATGGGAGATGTTACCCTAAGGTCATGGGTTGATAAACCTCACAGGGCAGGGGCATGTCATCACAAGAAGGATTCAAATTAGCAACATCTATGCTTTAAACTAGAAAGTGAGGATTGCATATCTTACCTATTTTTCCTTCGTTGGTAGTAGATCCCATAGGGTTCAAACCCCCTACAATGCCTCATGATCCAGAACCTGCAAATCAGAAAAGAACAAGCACAAAAACCTAGTTGTGCAGCATATATGTCCTAGATGTTAGCAACATAGCATACATAATCTCATGAAGATAACAAGAAATAAACTATTCAAGATTATTAAGCATGTATAAGAGATATATGACACATGAACATCAGGAACAAGATGGCACTTATTTTATTGATAACATTTATAGAAAACAATAGTGGAGAAATCACCTGAGATCTTCCATGGCCTTGAGTAAAGGCGTCCTCTGGATTCGTCCAGCCCTAGCCTCACAAAGCTTCTTCCATGAATGATGCACAACTTATGTCACATAGGATGAAGGTGATGATCACAATGAAACAAGGGTTTCCTAAAAATCTGGGAACTACAAGAGGCATAGGGGAAATATCAGACTTGATCAGGGCTATAAGAGGATATAATATCTATAATTCCCTCTCTTCCTCCCTTAGGTCATTCCCTTGAGGCGTATTTATACTTACTCAAATTAGTTTTTTCATTTCGGGAATAGTTAGGCAACAGGTTGGGGTAGTTAAGTTACAGGAAAAACTATAAA
Source organism: Pinus albicaulis (assembly GCA_034641835.2). NCBI lineage: Eukaryota > Viridiplantae > Streptophyta > Pinopsida > Pinales > Pinaceae > Pinus > Pinus albicaulis. The sequence goes on from JAXQQM020090479.1 coordinate 90,598, forward strand.
CCCCACATTAATAATAGGGAAATTTTATATATTTTAATATTTTAAATAGCATATACGGGTTCACTATAGATGGACCCATGTGTACATTCTGAAAAAGCAGGGTAGAGTCATGTATGGTTTTTAAAATACTTTTTTTTAGAAGTGTGACCAAATCTGAATGGAAGGGCTACCCAAGGCCAATGCATAAGTCATCAAGTATATAGTGGTGATAAATGATGCTATAACAACCACCCATTGGAATGGAAAGAATTGGGCTATTCAATACATATTCCCCCTTGATTAGCTTGATATTATGGCACTTTATAGAGAAATCTATAGTTCCTCCATTTGCAACCATCACTTGACACTCTAGTGTTGGATATAGGAAGCAATTCAATTCCTTGCTATCTTACAATGAATAAAATTATGGGTACTACTTGAATCAATCATCACTATTACCTTTTACTTATTGATATGTCCTTCTATCTTGAGAGTTTGAGGAGTGGTAACTCCTTCCAATGCATTACAATATATGGTCAGATTCATTTCTTATTTATCTAAGGTCAGTTCCTAGTGCATATCCTCTTCTTTTGAAGTTTCTTGTTCCTTTTCTTCCTCCTCTTCACAATCTATGCAAACTAATTTCTTCTCAGTGCACTTATGGCCTTTAGTGTATTCGCTATCAAAACTATAACAAAGCCCTTTTTCTCTTTTTTCTTCCAATTTTTTTGGTATCAACCTTGTAGGTTTTGGAAGGTTAGGAGTAGAAACACTTCCATCTTTATAGTTGTGAGTGGTAGGCTTCCTTGTCTCCATAATTTTTCTTTCAATTTTCCTTGCCAACCTAAATTCCTTCTCTAATGACTCAGGTTCCCAAAGGAGACCCTCATGCTGGATGTTATCCTTTAAAGTCCCTACAAATACATCAATCATATGCTTCTATGGAATATGATTGACCCTGCTATTCAATTTTTGGAATTACTCAATGTGCTCCATCATTGAACCATTTTTTTTTAGATTTATTAATTTTTTAAAGAAGGTGTTGCTCATTGTATCCTCATAATGTGCTATCATTTCCTCCGTAAAAATTGACCAAGTGACAATTGGTTTACAAGAACAATGCCATTGATACCATACAAACTGATTTTTTTCTAAATATAAAGTTTCAATGTGTAACTTTTGTGTGTGTTGCACATTATGGAGATCAAATTATTGCTCCATTTGTTGTATACATGTTATCAGATCCTTTCTATCAAACTTACTCATATCAATATTAGGAATATGGTGGGTCTTACATCCAATGCTAGAGCCTATGGAATCATGATTAACATTTTTTTCGTTCTCATCATGAGTTTCATTTAATACCTTTTTGATATTAGGAATGATTTATTGTAGAAACTAATAAATTTCTATATTGCTCCATTCTGGAGCATGAGCACCTTCTTCTACAATATACATTAAGGCTCTAGTTGGAATTATCCATCTGGTTCGACTTGCAATACATACAAGTCAATCAAATGATCAAAATCTTTAACATACTTATTAAGTAGTTACATATGAAAAAAAGCATAGACTTTCAATGTGGAAGTAAGTGCAAGTTGATAGGCTACTGGTCTGATCCTCTCAATGATCCTGAATGGCCCACAAAACCATGGTGCCATCTTGGCACATGATCCAATATGCAAGGAGCTCTTATTGGGATTGATGTGCAAGTACACCTAATCCCCACCCTGAAACAAGTTGAATAAACTATTCATGTCTTCCTAAATCTTCTGCATATCCGGTGTGGATTTCAAGTTCTTCTTGATCACCTGAATTTCATGTTCCATTGCTGCCAACATCTCTGGTCCAATTAGTACCATGTTAATCGGATCACTCCAGCTGATATAAGTATTGAAAATCCACCAATACATAGCCTCGAACAGACTCATCTTCAATGAATTTTGGTACCTGTTGTTGTAAGAAAAATATACTAGTGGAAGATACTCGACCCACTTCCAATGTTGATGCATCACATACATCCTCAACATATCCTCTAGTTTCATGTTAATCCTATATGTTTTTCCATATGTATGTGGATGATAACTTGTGCTGAAGGCCAACTCATTGCCCAAACCTGCAAATAACTCCTTCCAAAACTTGGAAGTTAACTTTGCATCCCTGTCAGACACAATATTCTTTGGAACACCATACAATATGACTATGTCTCTGATAAACATGTGTGCTACATCACTAGCTGAATAAGTGGTTTTCAATTGAATATAATGTGCAACCTTTTTCAACCTATCCACCATAACCACAATGGAATCATGTTGTCTAGTTTTATTAGGAAAACACGTGATGATGTCCATCGAAATTACCTCCCGTTTCCACTCTGGCATCATAATCATTTGTAGGAATCCATCTTAATGTTTACACTCTACTTTAACCATCTAAGAATCCAAACATTTGGCTACACACTCTACCACATCCCTCTTTAGATTCGGCCAATAGTAGAATCTCTTCACTACGGTCAATGTCTTCTAGTAGTGTGGGTGACATGAATATGGTTTTGCATGAAACTACCTCAAGATCACATTCTTGATCTCGTTGTTTTCTGGTACATATATGCTTTCTCTAAATCTAACCAACCAATCTGTTGTGAGACGATAATCCAAATCTAGTACATGTGTACCTATACCTGTAGCTATACCCATGCCACCACATGTACCTATACTTATGCAACCACCACTACTTGTACCTCTACCAAAACTTGTACATATACCTGTACTCTGCTGCAACCCATGCATAATATCCATCTACCTGTGATCCTACTGACATGTCTGCAAGGTCATATCCTGTAATTCTGTCGCTTAGGAATTCATAGTTGTTAAGTGATTTACATATACTAGCCTGCTAAGAGCATATGCGACCATATTCTCCTTTCCCTTTATGTACCTGATCTCAAAGTCAAACTCATTGATTGTGCCAAACCATCCAGCCTGCTTGGAATTCAAATTTGGCTGGTCAAATAAGTACCTCAACACAATGTGGTAACTCATCAATACAAACAGTATGTCAAGAAGATAGTGCCTCCACATATTTAGTGCATGTATGATCACTGCTAGCTCAATATTAGGTGTTAGGTAGTTCTTCTTGTGCTCGTTTAGCTTTCGTGACTCATAGCATACCACATGTCCATCCTGCACAAGGATCCCACCAAGTCCTCTCTTGCAATAATATGTACACACCACAAACGCTTGGTCTGGATATGCATATTTAACGCTGGAGCATGTGTCAAAAAATGCTTATGTTTCTCAAAAATGGCCACACACTCTTTTGTCCATTCAAAATTTTTACCTTTCCTCTGCAATGATGTAATAGGATAAGAAATATGTGAGAATTTCTAGATGAACCTCATGTATTAACCTGCCAATCCCATGAATGATCTCACCTCACCTACATTCTTAGGAGCTACCCACTCCATGATGGTCGTTATCTTCTCTTGATCTACTTCAATGCCCTCCTTGGAGACAACATAACCCAAGTAGTGTGCCTTAGTCTAGAAGAAACTACATTTGTTGAGCTTTACATGCAACTGATGTTTTCTCAACAACATCAACATCATTTCCAAATGCTCGACATGCTCTTCCTAATTTTTAGAATACACCAATATGCCATCAATAAACAAAATCAGAAACTTGTCCAAATAAGGTTGCAAAACATTGTTCATCAAACACATAAATGTAGCTGAGGCATTAGTCAAACCGAATGGAACTACTAGTGCCCATACCTAGTCCTAAATTCAGTATTGTAGATGTCCTCTTCTTTGATGCATACCTAATGATACCATGATCTCAAGTCGATCCTAGAGAACATTGTTTATTTTTTCAGCTGATCAAATAAATCATCGATCCTGGGTAATGGGTACCTATTCTTTATAGTCACTTTGTTCAGTTGCCTATAGTTAATGCATAATTTGAGAGTTCCAACCTTCTTATTTATGAACAAAATTAGTGCATATCATTGCGATACACTTGGCCTAATTTACCCTTTTTCAAGAATCTCCTTGAGATACAAATTTAATTCTACCAAATTAGGTGTACTCATCCTATAAGGTGCTTTTGATGTTGGAGATTCCCCTAGCACCAACTTAATAGAAAAGTCTACCTCCATGTAAGGTGGAAACTCTAAAATATTACCTGGAAACACATCCTAAAATTTCTATAAAACTAGATACTTATTCAACACATATGCATACTCAACTTCTTTACCTTTTTCACTATAGATTTGAATTGCAAATAACACACACCCTTTCTTGCAACTTCGCTTGGCTTGCATAGTTGTCACCATCATAACTAACGTGGATTTATTCTTTAATTGTAGGAATCTGGGTTCCCCATTTTCATCGAAGCACTCAATAGCTTTTTCATAGAAATCTACCTTGTTCCCCTGAAGATATAACCAATCCATACCCAATATCATATTGTAGGAACCCAGTGGCAATACATTCAAGTGTGTTTTTGTAGGCATGAGATTTAACTCAAATTCACACACTCTTACATAATGGTGAGCTCTTTTCTTCGTACCTGTGGCCAACTGCACTAACCAAGATTCTACATGCATTTCTTTACTCAAACCACACTTATCCACCAATTCAGGACTAACATAGCTATAAATATATCTACGGTAAATCAAAATAGAAATAACTTGATCATAAATCTTACCATCCATATCAATTATAGAATCCTGGTGATATATCTTCTTTTTTTCCATGGTTGCATAAATTCGAGGAATGCTCTACCCAATATCCCCAACCATCTGTACCTCATGTACATTGTATATCTTAGGCCTACCACCCTGATTATGTGGATAATCTCACTTTATATTCTCTTCACTGCACATCCAACACTCCAACCTTCTCATACCATTACCTCCATGTTTTTTTTATGATCTATGTTATTGTTGTGGCCTATGTCCATGTACAGCTGTATTGAACTTCTTTTGTAGTGCCACATTTTATTTCTCATCTCCATTTTGAGGCCTTGATCTCTTAGGATGCCATTTTCCTTTACCTTTTTCTTTCCCTTAAAATCCTTGCTGAGACTCATTCTTTCACTCTAACTGTTCATAGCAATGCTTCAACTTCCCGATTACTTCCTTAGGTGATTGACGCTCATCATACTTAATCTGGTCTCTGAATGCTAATGGAAAACTAGTGAAAAATCATTGAACTTTAGCCTTCTCATCCTCAAGATATGGTACATACCTCAATATGTCCAATAATTTTTTCGTGTACCCTTCATCTATCATTGATCCCATCCTTAGCTCATATAATTCTTTTGATGTTGTCGTAGTACCTCTCTGAAAAATCATTCTTCTTGAAAATCCTTGTGAACTCATGCCAACTCAAGTCCTCTGTTTCTGATGTCTCTCACTTGTTTCACATCTTCCCGCCATATGTTTTCTTTACCTTTCAAACTAAATATAACAATCCTAGCCTTCATGTTTTTTGTGTACTCATGCAACTTGAAGAATTTTTTCATTTGAATTATCTAAGCCTCTGCATCTTTTGGTTCCTTAAATTCTCCATCAAAAGTAGGTGGTTTTTATTTCTCAAATTCATCTAGAAATTATCCCCTGTCACTCCTCTTGTAAGGATGATACCGATAACAGTGATGATATCTATTTGAACTAGAACTAAAATGGTACCTGTACTCATCACCCATCCTATCCGGAGTGTCTAACAAAATACCATCTTTCATTGTATCATCTCTATATAACCTATGTCTACCAGGAGACCTACTACCATATGCCCCATTAGTTCTATCTTCCTATCCATAGTTGATCCTAAGTGGCCCTTGTTTCTACAAATATAAAAAGTTGTGAAGAAGTATTGCATTCACCTATGCATGTTTCTATTATGCACGTATGATCCTGTCATTATCCTCCTTACAACTCCTCATTTCTTCCTTTAGGCTTCCCAATGTGTCTGCAAAATCAAAAGAGTGCCCGACATGCTACTCCTATGACTCGTAGGGAGAGTCCTTGTAGTATATCATCTTTCTATCCATGTTCATATTTCTCCTACAAGGTATAATAGGTCATATAAACCAAATAACAATAAGCAAACTTACCTTAGTGTAATTTGGGGAGGACACTTCCTGCAAGTTCAACTAGTCAGCGTAATACATGCATATACAAAATCATAACACCTGGTATACTAGTGCATAAACGTCATTATAGTTGGAGTCCATTCATCAATGCATGTCCATACCAAACACATAATTTTACTTTATGCATAACCATACCAATGCAACTTAACCAAACAACATCACAAGCACAGTCCATACACAAGCATAAGCAAGATTACATGGACAACACACAAGCATGACCAATATTCAACCTAGCATAAGCAAACAATGCATATACAACATGTAACAATATGTAATCAAGTGTTCACGTACCATAAATAAGCCTAAAAAACACAAAATCAGTCATATACGCATGACAACATGTTGACAACAACATCATCAGTCCTTCCATGGTGACGCTACTGCCACCATGGCCAGCACAACATGGATGCAACAAACACATACACCATAGGTATGATAAGCACATAAGAAACCAATAGAAAATCATGACCAACACACTGCCCATCTATTACAAGGGTTGAACCATGCTTTGATACCACTATATAACACCCTTCTCCCACATCTATCCCAGTAACCGGCCAAACAGGGTAAACATGTGATGAGAGGCTACTAATACAAGATTAAAACTCCTATATGACCTTAAGGAAGTGTAACTGACAAAAACCTAACGACAAAACTTACACATCATCAACAACATCCCTAGGAGGTATCCCAACCCTTTAGGTCCCTTACCCCTAGGTTAGATTGACATTCTAACAACATTGAGCCTTAGCCATGGGCATAACACAACAAGGTAGAATTTGGCAGGCTATAGTGGTAGGCACAACACAACAAGAATGTGGTTGGGACCCCAATTATTCGGTTTTGTGCCTGCAACTCTGGGCTTTGAGTGACCTTTTAGGCCTAGAGCCAAAGTCACTGCCCAAAACTTCATGAAAAATTAGGGGATGATAAATAACTTTGGAGCAATGATACAGAATCAATCACATCAACAAGAACTCATCTAGACCCCTCCTAGCCATGACAAGAGTTTTTTCAAACATGTCAAAAACATTGAATCTACTGGTATAAATAACCTATTTAAACATAGGGGTCTCATACTTATCTGAGAATCGCTAAGAAGCATTTCTCCTTTACATTATTAGCTGCAATACAATCTATTTTACCATAGATACAACATGCATTCTTTTACAAGTAAAAATATGGAGAGAGCCATACATCATCATTGATACAATACATGCTTATAACCAACACAATAACCATGGAAATACAATGGATACAACAACAATAATATCCATACATAAACTAATACATTTTCATACCAAATAGAAAAGTAATGAGCTTTTCATTACTAAATGTAAAAACCAACTGAAGATGGGACTTCCACGTTCCACCCAACCATAGATTGGATGAACCAAATCTCTCTTCATCCAGTCACCCCCATGCCATATTCCAAGCATGAATGTGGGGCTCAAACCAAAATTACCAACCAGGCCATCTCGAGGCTAAACCACCTCACCCTCATAAGTAGAAATTATGCTTTACCATGATCCATCCTGGATCACTATGCCAACACAATAAACATGTCATAACCATCTTTATTGTGATCTACACCTAATCATTAGGCCAACACAAGCATGGATATCACTGGATTATCTCCGCCTAAACCGTGAGGAATTTTCCTGTCTCCTAGTATCTTAGGCTTTACTACAACCCACTGTCTAAATCATGGGTCACTAGGCCCTAAACTGAGACATAATCTCTAGAATTTATCGTATATCACAAACCTAGGATTCCGAGGCCCAATGGAGAGAAAACCATATGTAGACTTTATCGTATATCCTGTCATTCATCGGTCGAGGATTCCTAGGCCTACTGAGGCAACACACTATCTGGCTTTATAGCAACCCACAGTCTAGTTCATGGGTGACTATTCCATGTGTTATATCAATCCAGAGATCCACCCTACTCAACTCTAAATCCATATGGTAATGCATCTAAACCAAAACATGAGAAATCCACAATAAAATGCCTATCTGGAAATGGCAAGGCTAGGATGAAAACACTATCACACCTAGAAAAACCCATGCCAAGATAGAAAAAAACCACATGCAATACCATGCATGTCAAATCTAGCAAGGAAAACACACATGCAAATCGATACCTACCAAGAATCACGTTCTAGTTGCTTGATTCCTACTCCTCCTTGCTTGTTTCCTCCTTATTCCTTCTTTCTTACCTTTCTTGGTCCAATGCCAAAATGATCTAAGAAACTTTGTGTCCAAGTGTGAGAGAAAGAGAGAGAGAGAGAGAGAGAGAATAATGAGAGAGCTCCAAAACTGAACTGACAAAAGGTACCAACTTGTAATATCCCAAAATGGAAGAGATAGGAATATAGAACATAAACTAGAAAATGAAGTGATGCATTAACATATAAAAATGGGAGCAGATCATATAGACATATTATTAAATAATATAGAAGAAAATTTGTATAAGATCCTGAGGAAAAATACACTCAAGTTAGGAAAAAAAATCCTCTAGAGACCCAGTACATAAAACATGAAGAACAACTGCTATACAAGAATGCCAGAGCCTAAGACATCGCAGTTTTAGTGGGCATTTACTGTTGCTGTAAATGGAAACACATGGATCTACTCATAGGGTGCTTAGAAAATGCTGAGATCAGAGATCTAGGCTTTCTATCACTATTCCAAGATAACCCAGGAAGGGTTTTCGGAAATACCCAAAATACAAAAATGTTGAAATGCTGCCCTAGGGCTGAATATGCTCTGCAACTAGACAAATGATAGGAGGTGGCTGATCTAATGTATAAATTGCTGCTACTCCTCCAATAGATCTCCCAAATGAAGAGTTGCTCCCCTCACTGGAAATCTAACTCACAAACTGGGGCATTAAGCCCTCCACTACAGCTACTCAATAAAATGATGCAATTCCTGAAGGGAAATGCACTATAGGTGATGGCAGCATCTTAGCCTGATGCTAAATGATAAAATTATGTTCAATGATCCTCCTTGATAGTCTCCTGAATGAAGGGCTTCTCCCTCCACTGGAAAACAAGCTCAGAACTAGATCTATTTCTCCTCCACTACTTCTGCCCTGAAAAACAACACAATCCTGAAGTAGAATACATTGGGAGTAATGGTTGAAGCTTGGCCTGATGCTGGATGGTGGAAATTATTCTCAATAAAACTCTCCTGAGTAGGCACTTGAAGTCCCCCGAGGATGAGGGTGGGACTTCTGCTCGGAAACACCCTTGTGCTAAACAACACAACTAACTTAGCTAAATAGCTGAAGCATGAAAAGAGTCATAAAAGACCAATAAAATATCAATATTCCAAATCAGGCCTTCTACGGCTACCATCCTCTTCCTTTTATGCTTGGTGAGCTTCCTCAACCTGGGTCCCACTCATTAAAGGACTTAATCTCATGCATACACTCCTCCTCTATGACTGTGTTGTCCTCCATTAATCCTCCACTATCTCCATAACAACGTTGTTATTTGGTCAACTTTGACCCTGTCCACATGCTTTAGCCCCTGTTCACGCCTCAAGGTGCTTTATATAGCTAATAAAATGATCCACATTCACATGAGATGTAGTTTTATTCCTACTAAAGATATTTATGGGTCTCTCTACCCACTTATTCACCTATCTTTTGATCAAAAGAAAAAATTAATATTCCAACTAGCTAGAAGCTAATAAGGAATATTACAGTCCTCCCCTCCAAAATGTTGCTTGTCCTTAAGAAACTGCAAGGATAGATAATGTAAAGCCTCCTCTCCTCCTGTAGCATCCTCATCTAATAATCTCCTTCACTGAACAAGATGCTCTCTCATCAATCTGTCCCCTTGTTTCTCCTCCCAAGTGTACAATTTAGCCTTTGGTGATAAATCCAAATGGCTCTCACCATGAAGAAGTGGTATATCCATGGAGGCAACTATATGTTGTCTAGAGGCCTTCTTGAGGCATGGGGTTTAAAAAATGTTGGGAACCTCAATCCCCATGAGAGGATCCAATCCCGAAGCTATCATCCAAACAAAATGGATCACCCTCCAAAGTGGTAACTCATAGAAAGTCTCCTCCATCTCTTGCTCCTGCAATGTAGATGGGTTTTATGACTGAACATGATAGAAAAAATTTTCCATCCCACACTATCTCTCTCTCCATTTATGATATGTATAGAGTTGTTGCTGATTTTTGGATACAATAATGTTTCCCTCAAGAGGCAAAAAGTAGTTGGATTCTCAGAGATCCACTCTCTGGTTCTATGAACCTTTCTTGTCCAAGATATTCCACACATAGTGAATATGAAATCATCAAAATATGGGATCCGAATGAGAAAGATACAGAGTGTCATATGAAATTCCAGATGGTGCCAATAGTTTCCCAAGTGGACACAACGCAGTTTTGCTACTTGCTGCCTCTTATCATAGTGTGGCAAGTTATCTCACAACCATTTTCTAGTTGTGCATGTTTTCTCATCCACTATAAAGTAGTAAATGGCATTGTGTATCAACTGAGCATACCAAAAATATAATAATACTTTCCCAAAGCCATACAAGAAATGGCTATCTCTATCACTGATGTTGGTCTTAGAAAGACCATGAAGTCCAAATAGAAGTTTCTCCTCTTGTGGAGAAATGTCCTGTAAATGTATGGCAATGGAATGAAAATACTTGGTTAGTTGATCAATAAGCATAAACACACAATCCTTACCATATATTATTTGCAAGCTAGTGAAGAGGTCCATAGATGAGCCCCCACATGCAAATCTCTCCATAATGGTCTGATATGTCTCCATGAGACCTTGGTAAAGGAATGAGTCATGTGTTGTATGAACAACATTCTTCTTGAGCTTTGAGATACAAGTCAAGGAGATTATTTCCTGGTAATAGATGACTCCATCCACCAATCTATACCTCTCATATTCTACTTGCCCATCAAGTACCACATATGTGAACTGATCCCTGGAACACTCCATCAATAGATCCAAACTCCCAAGTGACAGTGTTGTTGGCCTTTGTGATAAGGTTCTTGTCATCTCATAACTCCCCTCTTTGACATGCCACATGCCAAAGTCACATGCCGGAATGCTGCTATATATGGAATATTCCTTCCTATGTGGAAGTATCTTCTGATCCTTAATGGCTATGGAGTATCCCCTTTACACCATTATTGTGCCACCATCTACTCTTGAAACATCATACAAGGTATGGGAGAAATTCAACCCATACTCTCCTAAGAGTAAACAAAGAAAAAATGGCTCTTGTTTCCTCCTCATATCATCATCATACAATCTATGGGGTAAAAACATGATGATTGACATGAAAAATGTCACATCATCCCAATATAACCAAACTCCTTACTTCCCCATGATGTAAGTATCATGCCATGTCCCAATCAATAATACACCACTTGACATAGGATATGCCATGTGATGGCCAAACTCTCTCAAAAGTAGCCAGCTCAACCATGCCTCTTGCTACCTTATGTCATAGATCTCCAAGTGGCTCACCAACCCCTTTCTTATCAACCTCACCCATCCATCCAACTGTGGGTGTGTCCTATCATGCTTCAAAGAGGTATCCATCCAATGGAGAATACCATCCTCCCAAACCTTATGATTATCTTTGCACTCCCTGATATGCTGAAATGCAACCTCTTGGAGATCTCTACATAAAGACCACTCATCAATGACCGAGTTGAACCCATAAGGTTCCAAATATGTTGTAGGAAAAAGCTTCTCAATGAGTTGTGACGTGCTCATCATGAAGGATCTATCATAATAATGAGATATTTTATCCATCATAAGGTGTCTCTCATCAACCCCTTGCATATCCAATGCTACACAAGTGGAATGGTAATTGGAATGTTCCAATAGCATTTGGGCCCCAAACTCATCATTGTTGCTTAGTGGCAGTGCTGCTAATCTCCATGATGGTAAATTTACTGTTTCAGGATCATACACAATGTTGAACACACAGTTCTACATTGGATTGATTAGGATTATGCTCATCCTATCCTCCAAAAATCTACACTCCAACCCAAAGTGTTGTGTGCAGCTCAACAATGAGAAACCTAGATGTATATGCATCTCCTTCCTGAGCCAGTCAAGGGTCCTCTGCGTAGTGAAATTCTGCTGCTCCAAATTAGTAATGTGCTTTAACCCTTGGTCATGCAATTTCCCTGATGGCATGTCCCCACAACTCTCCATATGATGTGTTGAAATAATATGGGGTGGAAATGTTTACATACCTTGGTTAAGATAATCCTTTGGAACATCTTATATAGCTACAAGAGTTCCTCCTACTGTTCTAATGAATTCTCCAACTACTGTTGATAGGATGGCTGCTCCTTTATTGCTACACCAATGCTGGTATATATTTCCCCTTCCTCATGCACCTCCTGGATCATGCATGGAACTCCTAATTTCAAGAGATCTAGACCATCTTAAAAAGGTGCAAGTGTTCCTTCTCCTGATGAAAGTACTCTTGTAGCTGATGGTGGTGGAGCTTTCTCCTCTTACGGAGTGATAATGCTGACATCTCCCCTTGGATCCTCATGTGGTTTCTCACCAATGTCGGAAAGTGTCTCAATATGAATTACTTGTGGTTCTATTCTATCAAAATTCTTGATCATCCTTTGAGTAAAATCTACATAAGAAAACACTCTTGAATGTTTCAAATGGTTGAACCACCAATCCCTTGCTTGACCCTCAAGGTGCAGCACTAAAATATCAACATATTCTCTTTCTGCTACTGGATGCAGCAGGAAGAATGCATATAACTTCTTCCTCCAAGACTTTTTTGTGCTTGTGGATGACCCATTAAAAGTAGAAAATATAAATCTATTATGTCTTTTTCTTCTACTGCTGCAGCAAGGTCTTCGTTCTTCTTTGATCTGAATGAACTACTGGAGATTTAGATTCTCCTTGAAATCCCTTGATTGATATTTGTACTCTGTAAGGTAATCACTTATATTCTCATGATCTAAGTTTCCTCCATCTCCATGCTTTTCACCTTACTCTTCAAATAAAGTGGACATAGTAGATTTCTTTGGAGCTCTATGCAATACCAGTTTCTTCTGCTACTGATAGGAAGTGCTTGGACCTTCCTAATCTGAAAACCTTCTTGAGGTCTCCTTGCATTTCTCCCTTCTCAATTGTTTGAACTCCTTGGAGAGGTCCTGCATAGATATGAAAAGAAATGAGGAAAACCTCATTCCCTCCATCATTATGGATCTCCTCTTCTTGTATCATAAGATGTATTGCCAACAAGCTGAGCCAGAGATCATCCTTTGATACCACTATAATATCCCAAAATGGAAAAGACATGAATATAGAACATAAAGTAGAAAATGTAGTGATACACTAACACATAAAAATGGGAACAGATTGTTAGGACTCTGTAATTTGCAAGATTGGAAAATACAAACCACAAAGGCTACATATGAACCACTTTGGGATTCTAGGATCTAGCCCTCCTGAATCCAAAGAGGGATCTCTCTTATAAGCTCAAAGATTGATTTATCTTTAAAGGTATTTTAGTGTGACATTAGGCTAGTTATTAAGAACAAAGGTTTTGTTTGGGCAAGGATATGATGAAGGTGAAGGAAGTATAAATGAAGGGTGAAGGTGTATGAAAGTGAAGGAATGATTTAGCTGAAAATATAGGCAAAAAGCAGCTTCAATCCATTGGGCTATGGACTCATAAGAGGGTTTAATTGAAACAACAAGGTCCAAGAGTGGTCCATGGGGCAAGTCATCTATGTCAAAGGATCTCTTTAAGTTGATTTTATGGAATGGAACAACAAGAAAAGAAGTGAGGGAAATCAAACAGATGAAGAACAAAGAGTAGCCTAATATCAAGTAAGTAATTTGAAACTATCCTGCTTTTGATATACTTTCAATAGAAAACATTTAAAAAACTTAGAATAGCTTAAGATCAAGTAAGGACTTTGAACCTATCCTGCTTTTAGCATATTCAAAAGGAAAACATCAAGATAAACATAAAAGTAGTCTAAGATTAGGTAAGGACTTTGAACCTATCCTACTTTCAACATACTCTCAGGGAAACTTTTAAACAACCTTTGGAGAAAAACTAGAAGACAGGGCAAACCATAAACTTTCCTAGTCCAACTCTACTTAGCAAGTAATGAAAATATCATTCAAGAACAATGTTTAAAGTTTAGACAGTAAGACATCAGAACACCAACATTCCTTAATTGCTTGGACTGTATTAAATCATTCTTAAATACACAAAGGAGGAAAACATAAAGATAAATCTTATCAATGAGAGTTGGGTAATTTAAAGATTAAATCCTAGCTCTATATTTTCTGTTCTTTATCAGAGAAAGTGGACAAAATGGAAACAAAAAGAAAATAACAATTTACAAAAAGAAACACATCACCATTGACATAGACCAGGATCCCGTAAATCAACTTGTATTTGATGTTCAAACCAGTTACAATCATCAAGTCCAATGGGTCTCTAAAGCTTCAAACTTCTCATCTCATCTTATGTATCTTTAATTACAAACAGAGCTACATCAACTTCAGAAAACTATTTACATGCAACAGATATCCAGATACCAACCTTTAATTTATCTTCTACGAAAGCATTTATAGAAGAAATGAGGAGGTGGGATTAGAGAAAAGATATCTAGGCTCAATTAATACAAGTGAATGCTTCTCGACCTTTGAGGGGATCAATAGAGAAGTTATCTGATATTTCCATGTATTAATTGGTTTTCATTAAGTATTAGGCTGCTTGGCAGTTTTTGTTGACTTTAAAACTCCTTGTAATGTTCCTTTTCAGGAATTTCTGCAATCTTGAGCTCAAGGACGCTGCATAAGGAAGACAGTGTGAAAATAAGTAGAAATGGGGCTTGGATCCCATTTTTAAAACTCCAAAAAATTCTCCTCCAGAAGTAGAACTCAAAGAAATAAGTCTAGAGGGCTTATACAGATCTCCCCAAACTAGATCTCTCGGCAATTTCTCAATGAGAGAGCTTACAGCAATACATGAACATAATCATGAAACTCTACAAATCTAAATACAACATAAGATGAAATATAATACAGCCATCATGTTCATTAATATATCAGCTACAATATACAGAACTATAATGAGGAATAAATCCCTCTTTCAATGAGAATCCTCCTCCGATGAGTAAGCAATGAAATACATGAGTAGTTGCAACTGCACAGAATGACGGAGTAGCTGTGACAGCACTGTCTATACTATGGTAGCTGCTGAAATAGGCATATATACATGAAAATGACTGATATATATAAATAAATTCCCTAAAATAGAAGAATGGGCTCCAATACAAGATTTCTAGCCAATCTAGGAGAGATTGCTATAAATGCCGGAAAATGTACAAATGTGACAATCTGACTTGTCACTACAACTTAATCAAAATATAAAAAGAGGCTATGGAAGATCTAAAATAGTGATGCCCTCCTCTGATAATGCTCTTCAGCAGAAGGCTGATCCCTCTACTCAAGAACAATCCTCCTGATGAGCCCCAATGGCTCTCCCAGCAACTGCCTCTGAAAATAACACAGTTTCTGCCCAAGACTGCACTATGAGAGATGGTGAGTGTTTGGCCTGGTGCCAAAGATATAAAAATAAGCCCAGCAGTCACCTCAGCTACTCCTCCAAAGAATATGCAAGATCTCCTCTGAAGAATAAGCCAAAGGATGGCTCTATAAGTTCCTTTGTTGTTGTACCTAGCAACACAATGTTAATCTACTACAGAAATAACGTTGTAGCTGCAGAGAGAAGCTTGGAAAAATGCTGGAATGAGGAAATGAGTTCCAAAACCTCTCTTTCCTTTAGGAATAGGTTGGGATTCCCGACCTCGAACACCCTTGGGTGAAGAACACCACAAACCCTACTAAACAGCCAGGGGATGTAAGTCTTGCAGACCCTACGAAAATGATAAGCTAATGCATAATGAAAATGGGTTGCCATCTCCTCCTTATAAAGAAAAGTAACTTTTCTCACCATTGGTCCCATTCACACTTGCTTCTAGCTCAAGCAAGTGAAACCTCCACTAAAATTGCATTGTCCAAGTAGGTGCAATGTATCTAGACAGTTTTAGTTGACTTGGTCAAAATGACTAGATCATTCTTTGATCCAATCCTGTTCACACTATGTGGTGCTTAATCCAACTGCTTTATTAGCCCTCCTTTCACACAAGGATCGTTATTTCTCCATCTAAAGGGGTTAAGGTGTCTCCTTACCAATTTTATTTGAAAAAATAAAAATATGCTAACTATATTGTTCCATTTTAGCTTGAGGCTAAAATTGGGAACATTACAGTCCTCCCCTCGCACATGTTGCTTGTCCTCAAGCAACTACATAGAGAGAACAAAAATTTTCCCCCTCTTCTTGTGGCCTCCTCATCAATAGACCCCACCATAGCTCATCAAGGTATGCAATAAATCTGTCCTCCATGTATCCCTCCAAGTATGTAGAACCAAAGAATACATCATGACATAATAGAAGGTGCAAGTGGAAATCTCCTTGTGGTTCAATGGCCTCCTCAAGGTAGGAATGATGAAAAACATGGGAATTCTTATTCCCAATGAGTGAATCCTTCACCCATGCAATCATCCATATGAAATGAGCCATCCTAGGTAGCTCAACAAAGTAGTCCTCAACCCCGGATCTATGCAATATGTTGGGGCTAAATGGAGAGTTTAGATTTTTCCATCCAAGTAGTTTCTCCCTCCATTTATGATAAGTGTAAAGGGGTTGTTGATATTGGGCTGAAAATTTATGGCCTCCACAATTGGCCTAAGCCTCCCCACAAAATGAATCAACCATGAAGTGCCTCCTCCAATAATGTTTTCTCTCCCAATAGCTCCTCCTATGTGAAGAGAAAAGTAGTGACATGGAAATCATGGTGTGCCCATGGCTTATCTTGAAACATACAACATGAGAAAAAGGGAGAATCATAATCCAAATGGGCATCTCCAACTCCAAGCCCACTCTCCAATCAAAGCCTCCCATGAGTACACAAACATCAACAACATATGGAAGCAATATACAATGAAAAAAAGCTTCCACTTGGCAATCGGAGAGTGAATCATAGTTCCTTATGAGGAACCAGCGTAGTGCACCTTTGGCCTGCATCAAATCATAAATCAACAAGTGCCTTTCCAGCCACTTTTTTTCTACCACAAACATCTCATAAGGTGGAAACATGTAAGTACAGTTCGGTGCCAATGGTGCACACTAAGAAGTATGTGGCTTCCCCCACAAACCATCATAAAAATAGCCACTCCCATTGCTGCAGTGGGCCACAAGTACATCATAATAAAGAGCATAAGGAGATTTGATCATACTTAGCTCATCAAGCTACTCATATAATGTAAAGGAAGGTAAACCAAAACGAGAACATATACCTTCTTTACCATGCACTCCGGTCCTTGAGCTGAAATGGCTCATCTGGATGCTCTCCCTCACCTCAAATGAGTAGGGAAATGGTTGTGCCAACATTTCAAAAATAATTCGAGCTATGAATATATCCATATGCTAATATAAACCATGCTGAATGCCCTCCCGAATGAACTTTTCTAGCAAAGCAAAGTATGCATCATAGTGCATAGCTAGAAAGTCCACATGTGCTGCATGCAATGATTTCTCCTTGGGAATAGAAAATCTAGCCAAGAAGACCCTACATAACAATAGATGACCACATCATCCATAATGTATCTGTCATCTCCCTCCTGGTCATCAAGAAACACGCATACACCAAGATCCTGGGAATACTCAACCCAAAGTTGAGTCCTCCAACTTGTATCCATCCCCCTCATATACATCGATGGTAATCTACAATGTGGTGCTCCCCTCATGTTGCTACTTGCTAATATGACATCCCCCATGCCAAATTCATCCTCCAAAATTTTTCCATGCCCATCATGTAGCTGCTCATGCTCAAATAATAATGGTGATCCGGGGAAGCTAGTCTCCCATAAGAAACTGACATCCAAAAGGAATCTCCCAATCCTAGGCAATGTAAGCATGAGTAACCTCCATATACTCCCATGTATGAAAGAGTCCTTGCCCAAAGGAATCATCCTTCTCCTCATCAAATATGTGGAGCAGTCATCCTGCATCATGAAGATGCAATCCTCCATCCATGCAACAAACTCTATCAGCACAGTATGACTGATGAGAGTGGGTGTTGCTGAAAATGAGAGAGTGTCTCTCTCCTCCTTGGGTCTATCCAAAACTCTCTGCACTATGCTGGACTCCTCCAAAGTCTTCACCTCTCCGGAATCCAAGAGTAGTGAACTGTATGACAAGATGCCACTCATAAATGCTAGATCAGGTGGCCTTCCAGGTGGAATGCCTCTATATACTGAGACATCAAGATCAAAAGTGGACTGTATGTATAAGAGGACTGACTTGACCCTCTCTTCACTTCGTCGTATAGTATCATTCTTTTGTGCAAAGACTCATAGGAATGGATAAGGGTGTATCAACCCTTGATGCTGATCCTTCTCTTCCTCCTCCACCTCACAATCCCCACAAGTTGCTGCAAATGACTCCGGAATTGTGCCATTGTCCCCACATGTTAAAATACTTGGAATCCCTTGCATAGAAACAAGGAATCCTCCAATAGAAGCAATATCTCCCCTCTCATCTCCATGTGGTGATGGATCTTCCTCCAATATGAAAGCGTTGTGGATTCTTTCATGCACATTCTCTTCATCAATATGTGAGTATGTCTCCCCTTCAGTGAGAGACCATGGATTTTGGTCTTCTTCTGAAAGAGGGATATCCATGTTATCACCAATAGAATAGTTCCCTTCATATAATAGGGACCTTGCCCTTAGCAAGTCATCATACACATTTTCATCCCCTTCAGAAATATGGAATGGAGTTTGTTTCATGGTTTTCTCCAATGCATGCAAAGTGTTTGATGTTATGTTACAAAGAGATTCACAATGATTTTCATCAAATTATCTCACAAACCCTTTAGTAAATCCATCATGTGATTCTACATTTGCATGATAGAATGAAATATAATTTCCAAACCATAAACCATGAGCCATACCTTTGAGTTGCAGTGCTGCTCCTCCAATGGCCTCATCTCCTTTCTCCATCCTTCCGACAATGCAAGTGGAAAATGAACTGTGCTCTGGATCTGCATGTGTGGCTGAATGCTCACACCCATCATAATAATATCTAGGGCTTGTTCCATCCACAAACCCTTTCAAAAAATCTTTCCAATTTTCCCTTTCTTTCTCTTCAAGGTATTCAATGATACCTTCCAAGGTCTGGAAAAGAAAAAGGGAAACCTCCTCTTCCATCATTCCTCTTTCTTTGTTTTCTCTATACATCTCCTCTTCCAAATAAGGAGCTTCTCCTTCTAATGGAATTTTATCTTGGGCTACACAGTTGTAAAGTTCCCTTCTTAGGAATATCAAAAATCTATTCCAGAGATTGACTACAGGTTCGTTTACTGGATATGTCACCTTTGAACAAAGGATGAGATCCAAAGGCTACCTGGCCATCTACAGACTCTGTCTATATAGTTTTAAATATTCCTCCTTTAGGGATTCAACACTTTGAATTGAAGCCACAGGCTGAGCCAAAGATCATGCTCTGATACCACTGTAACGTTCCTTTTCAGGAATTTCTGCAATCTTGAGCTCAAGGAAGCTATATAAGGAAGACAGTGTGAAAATAAGTAGAAAGGGGGCTTGGATACCCTTGTTAAAACTCCAAACACTTCCCCTCTAGAAGTAGAACTCAAATAAATAAGCCTATAGGACTTATACAGATCTCCCCAAACTAGATCTCTCGGCAATTGCTCAATGAGAGAGCTTACAGCAATACATGAACATAATCATGAAACTCTACAAATATGAATACAAAATAAGATGAAATATAATATAGCAATAATTTTCATTAAGATATCAGCTAAAATATACAGAAATATAATGAGGAATAAATCCCTCTTTCAATGAGAATCCTCCTCCGATGAGTAAGCAATGAAATACATGAGTAGCTGCAGCTGCACAGAATGTCGGAGTAGCTGTGACAACACTGTCTATAATATGGTAGCTACTAAAATAGGCATATATACATGAAAATGGCTGATATATATAAAAAAATTCCCCAAAATAGAAGAATGGGCTCCAATACAAGATTTCTAGCCAATCTAGGAGAGATTGCTAGAAATGCCGGAAAATGTACAAATGTGACAATCTGACTTGTCACTGCAACTGAATCAAAATATACAAAGATGATATGGAAGATCTGAAATAGTGATGCCCTCCTCTAATAATTCTCTTCAGTAGAAGGTTGATCCCTCTAATCAAGAAAAATCCTCCTGATGAGCCCCAATGGCTCTCCTAGCAACTGCCTCCGAAAATAACGCAGTTTCTACCCAAGACTGTGCTGTGAGAGATGGTGAGTGTTTGGCCTGGTGCCAAAGATCTGAAAATAAGCCCAAGAGTCACCTTAGCTGCTCCTCCAAAGAATATTCAAGATATCCTCTGAAGAATAAGCCAAAGGATGGCTCTATAAGTTCCTTTATTGCTGCACCCAGCAACACAACGTTAATCTGCTGCAGAAATAACATTGTAGCTGCAGAGAGAAGCTTGGCCAAATGCTGGAATGAGGAAATGAAGTCCAAAACCTCTCCTTCCTTAAGGAAGAGGTTGGGATTCTTGACGAGGAACACCCTTGGGTGGAGAATGCCACAAACCCTGCTAAACAACCAGGGGATGAAAGTCTTACAGACCCTATGAAAATGATAAGGTAATGCATAATGAAAATGGGCTACCATCTCCTCCTTATAAAGAAAAGGAACCTTTCTCACCATGGGTCCCATTCACACTTGCTTCTAGATCAAGAAAGTGAAGCCTCCACTAAAACTGCGTTGTCCAAGTAGGTGCAATGTATCTAGACAGTTTTAGTTGACTTGGTCAAAATGACTAGATCATTCTTTGATCCAATCATTTTCACACCATGTGGTGCTTAATCCAGCTGCTTTATTATCCCTCCTTTCATACAAGGAGTGTTATTTCTCCATCTAAATGGGTTAAGGTGTCTCCTTACCCATTTTATTTGACAAAATAAAAATATGCTAACTATAATGTTCCATTTTAGCTTGAAGCTAAAATTGGGAACATTACACTCCTTTAGGTAGGCTGGCAGTAACTTAGGTTGTCTTTAGGAAAAAATATCACTGACCAGGAAATAAATCTGCCTCCATTTGATTTATTAAGGTTGTAGGTGGCTCCTTGTAGATGGAGAGGATTCAATTGGCCTCTAATGTGGCAGTGGAGGACTTTCAGACTGATAGATCTCCTTGTTTTTCCTTAAAACACTTTCAATTTGCTTTGGTGTGTGTTTTAGGCCTAATCAGGCCTTGATCTTCATCTTCAAGTCTTTATCCTTTGCTAACTGTGGATTAAGCTTTTGATTTTTGAACGGGTGTCTTAATCCCTTTAAACTCTGATTAAAATCTTTAATTCTTCACTTCTGCTTTGATATTATGATGTGACAATGATACTCTTTGTCTGTTTGATGTATACTGTGTTTGCTGTGTTGCAGGCGTGTAGAGGTTTTGTGATTTCACAAATGCTCATGAGACACAAGTGGAATCATAATTTGAATCCTATGGATTCAATTTCTTCATGAATAATGGCCTGGGGGATCGTCATCCCTAGCCTTTGTTTCGTTTTAAAACTATGGACAAAACCTTAATAACCTACAAAAAATGAACAAAAAATAAGAAAATCTGTGAAAAATAGGTTAAAGGCTTCTTTGGAGATCTCAGGTGCGAGATTAAATTTTGGTTGTTGGATGAAAACTACCAATGGTCAAGATCACTTGATGGGGTCAATTGGGAGGCGGTCGGGTGAATGGTGGAAAGATTAAGTCCAGACCGTTCGATCAGGATGATGAACGGCAGATATTGATCGGTGGGGTCATTTGGGAAAACAAAGGGTGGGCGAATGAATTGGTGGGGAATTTTAACTGGGACTGTCTGATCTCAAAGATCGATGGTGGGAAACAATCGATGAAATGCTCAGGAGAATAGGTGAAATGGAAATGGCTTGGGGTCACAGAGTGACCTAGCCCGTCGGATTTATACGATGGATGGTTAATATTTGGTGATGAAACCCTTTGGAGAACAGAATGGAGGGAAAGTGAATTATGGTCAAGATATGATCTGAGCCATTAGATTAAAGTGATCGACGGCTGAGATCATCCGATAGCATTGCTTGGGGAATGAACAAAGTGCGAAATGCTTGGGGTTAAGTTAAGACGGGATTGTCCGATCAAACCAATCAACGGTCAGGATTAAAAATTGAAATAACACTGTGGAGGGTTAGGTGGTAAGGCGGAAAACCAGGGTGCTTTTCGCATTTTATTTGGGGGGGTAGGCAGTATTGCCAAAAGAAATGTGATACCATACACTGG
Source organism: Pinus albicaulis (assembly GCA_034641835.2). Taxonomy (NCBI): domain Eukaryota; kingdom Viridiplantae; phylum Streptophyta; class Pinopsida; order Pinales; family Pinaceae; genus Pinus; species Pinus albicaulis. The sequence goes on from JAXQQM020090479.1 coordinate 113,188, forward strand.
TTGACACCTGTCCCCCCGAAAACCACCCTTTTCACAAAAATTTTTGGCGTTAAAGCTCTGTCGCAAAAGTTTTGTGAAACGCTGTTCTGGCTGTCAGATGAGGTGCAGCAAATACGACGGTGTGGATCGCACGCATCGAGAAAGTTTCTAGGCCAGGTCGATAGTGAAAAACACATGGCGGCTCATGATTGGACAGATGTTTTACAAGGCGGAGGTAGGTCCCAAAGGAGTTGGGCCTATTGGATTGAACCTCGACCGTTGGATTTAAATGATGGACAATCCAGATTCGATCTCGTGGCAGAGTTAAATCAACAGAGGGAATGTCAGATAAATGGGCAGAGATCAGGCACGATGATGGCTGTTGATCTACAAAGATCAATGGTGGATATTCACCGAAAATTTAAAATGTCGGGAAATAGAAATAACAAAGGAAAGTTGGGATTTTTGCGTCGGTTTGAAGGCCTTTAGTGCCCAGTTCTGGGGCTTAGGGTCTTATTATGTGGAGGGCTTCAGGATTTAAGCCCTTAGGGGCTTAAGAAAACATTATATGGAAAAGGACTGTTTAGGCTTAAAAAACAGTGTTTTTAAGGGAAAATGAGGGTTTGGATAGGTAAATGAAGGCATTTTAAAACAAAATAAGGGAGAGTATAAGGTTTTAAAAGGGTTTTAGGGTGGTTATAGAGGTTAGATGAAGGCTTATAGAGGGATTTTTATGGAGGAAAAAGGGATAAAAATGGAGTTCATTTATGAGTGAAAGAAGGGGTAAAAATGATGAGAAAATGAGATTTTAAGCAGTCTTCCTTTGGCAAACAGCAAATTTTATATGATTATGAGGGAAATAGCAGTGAATATTATCTCAGAGGGTAAATGTCATCATAAGACTTCAAGAACTCACAATTTTTGACATGAATTGTTTCTTGAAGGCTAAAAAATATTTTAGCCACCATTTGATATGACAAATTTTATAGGTGGCTAACAGCGGCTCCAAATTGGGATGGCAGCTCCTTGGAGGTTTCAAGAACCACAAAAATTTATCTCTAGAATGTAGATCAATATATTTCATTTTTTCACAACCTTTTCCTATTCTCTGTTCAACTGCTTGAAAGATGAGAAGAACATTAGACATATCAGCAAAATTCTTCTCCAAACAACTACCTACACAAGCTACTTCCTAGCATTTTTTCTTCTGAAGGTGCATTTGGACTTGCATACCTTAAACATCAACATTTTATTCTTTTATTGAAAACATAAAACTAATCTAAGTCTACCCTTATTTCTCCATGAACCCAAATTAAGCAGTTGAGTTCATAAGCTTCTCTACCTAACTACAATCTTTCAGGATTAGACTATCTGACGGACTTTGTTCTCTAAATTCTAAAACAGAAATTTAAAAAAAAACCAAGCTAGGATTAAGTAGTCTAACTTGCTATTGGTCTATGGCATAAAAAAAAAGCTACACATAGACTGAAATTTGCACAAAATGAAAACAAAATTGTGAAGGCTTAAGATCTAAAAATTAGAAAACATCCTTCATTGTTTCTTCAGCTTTGTTTTGAATTTGTTTGAGCTATCTTTCATTTTTTCTTCATTCAAGTTTTGGGCATATTATAAGTAGTTTGTTTTCTACCTTTGGCTCAAGATTTTATTTTTTTAGAGCCATTCTTCTTTTGAATTTACAGTTTCATATTTTGAGCTTGTTTGAACCTTTGTTTTTCTATCCTAATATACCTTACTGATAAGCCAAGATTAAACTGTTTGGCTAATCTGATTCACTAACCTATCAGTAGTAGTCATGATTAGGCTATTTGACTAACTAGAAGTGTGTTTCTTAGGAGTGGAATTTGAGCTTGCACACTTTCAAACTTTGTTTCTCTTTTTTGGTATGGAGCTATACCTTTCTTGTTTTTACTCTGCCCTCTTTTCTACTTTTTAATTGTTTTTGTATTTTTCTTTTTTCTAAATTTGAATGCAGAAATCAAAAACTAACTAAATGCTCAACGCTAAGCTTTATTGACATTCCTATCTAGCCTACTCTAACTTGGAATATTTACATTTTTAACTTACAAAATCTCTTTTCCAATACGTCTAGTCAATGAGATGGTTTCGTGACTGTTCTTTGCTCATATGTTTGAGAAAGTAGGATAGACAAGGCCACTCCCATTTGTTTTGTTTCTCAGCGGCAGTTCTAAAAGATTTTGTTGTACTTGGTGATATGCTTATGTTTGTAACCTTTATCCCTTCTTCAGAAATCTTCAGGAAATTAGCATAGGGATCTTGAACAATACCTGGTTAGGGGTACTTGGAAGATATGGTTCCACCAGGATTATCTCCTCCTTTTCCACTGGCTCAAGGAAAATATTCTTTTGAAGAAGACAATCTTCCTCATCTTCATTGTTTTCTGAACTGGAGGACTCATCATATATTGCAGTGTTGTCCTCTTGTAGCTCTAAGATATTTTGATTTGGTGGGTTGAGCTCTATGAAAATATCAACGTACTCTTGAGCAGGGGTTTGTTCCATTGCTTCCTCTTTTTCAAGAGAAGGCTTCTTGGTCTCAACCTTCTCAAAAATTTCTTCATTGCTTTCCTCCTCAACCTTTGAGCTAAAATTCTGTTGATTCCCAATCACATGGAAACTATTACTGATGATCTGAGATGAAGGAGAGAAAAAATCCAATGAATCTTCACTTACTTCTAGGCTTTCATAACTTTCTTCATCAGTATCATAAATAGTCTGCACTAGCTCATTACTTCTTTGAAGGGACTGATCTTCATCCCATAAATATGCTAATGATGACCCTGCAAGATTAACTTCTGTTTGGGGAGCATCATCACTAGATAGATCAAAGTTAGGAAAATCATAAATATAAGTAATACTACCAATCAAACATACTGGGTTATCAGCAGGTCCTTCTTTGTTCTGATCTACAAAAGAACTTTCCAAATTTGTACAACAAAGTTCTCTATGCGAATGGGCAAGAGTATTTGTTTTGCAAAAAGTTTCAGAGACTGGTTGTTTATTAATAGTCTAATCTATTTCTTTTTCTGTCAAAGGGGAAGATGTTTCTATGTTCCTTTGAATAGGAGTACAACAGTTCTATGTCTCTTGTGAAGACTAATTTTGAGGCTGGACGTCTTCTTGAGCCTCAGCTATAAGGGATGATGAATCATTGTTTGGGTTTTCAAGGATATCTTGAGGAATTTTCTTTATTTCTTGGATTTTTTCTTCCTCAACTGATTCATCTATGTTCTTGTAATTTTTCAATAAGATATTAAACTCATGAATGGCTATTAAAAGATCTTCAAGATGGATTTCTTCCAAATCCTTATCATTGTCTATAATGTATTGGGTGATGTTTTGTGATGGATCATAATGTATTCCATCCCATGACAATGATGTAGTGTTTCCTTTATAGTTCTCATAAAAAACATATTGAAGGTCCTTTAAAGAAAACAAACTACCAGATTTCAACCATTCATACCAATCCCTAACTTTTCCTTCTAATGTTAACATGAACATTTTCATTAGGCAATCTTCATGCCATTCAACTTTCAACCTCCATACATGTATATTAAATTTGATGAGATGTAATAAAGGGTCATCAAACTTTTCACCTTGAAAAACAGGTAGGTTGTCATCCCAATTCACCTAGGGCATCTTATGTGGAAACCCAGGGATATGATCTCTACTCGTTGGGGAATATCTTCGTTGTATCCTTGGAATCATGTTTGTAAATCAAGAAAGAGGTCACCATGTCTGTTCAATCATTTCAAGGTCTTCTACCAGTGGAGTCATTTGGTCTTTTGGGAGTTATAGAGTGTGGAGTCGCCAAGTGGAAATTTTTTAGCTTTTATGGAGGTAAAATGTTTTGTGGTTCCACCACCATGTTTATTATGAAGCCAATATAAGGATATTATGGGTCTTCTGAGGTATTAAGGGTATATAAGATTAAATTGACTCAGAATTCCCCAGCGAAGTCACCAGAATGTTAGGTCTCTATAATTTGCAAGATTGGCAAATACAATCTGCAAAGCCTACATATGAACCACTTTTGGATTCTAGGATCTAGCCCTCCTGAATCCAGAGAGGGATCTCTCTTATAATTGCAAAGATTGATTTATATTTAAAGGTCTTTTAGTGTGATATTAGGCTAGTTATTAAGAACAAGGGTTTTGTTTGGTTTTGGTTGGGCAAGGATATGATGAAGGTGAAGGAAGTCTAAATGAAGGGTGAAGGTGTATGAAAGTGAAGGAATGATTCAGCTGAAAAGATAGGCAAAAAGCAGCTTCAATCCATTGGGCTATGGAGTCATAAGAGGGTTTGATTGAAACAACAAGGTTCGAGAGTGGTCCATGGGGCAAGTCATCTATGTCAAAGGATATTTTTAAGTCGATTTTATGGAATGGAACAATAATAAAAGAAGTGAGGGAAATCAAACAGATGAAGAAAAAAGAGTAGCCTAAGATCAAGTAAGTACTTTGAAACTATCCTGCATTTGGAATGCACTTAAAAAAGACATAAAAGTAATCTAAGATCAGGTAAGTACTTTGAAACTATCCTGATTTTGATATAATTTCAATAGAAAACATTTAAAAAACTTAGAATAGCTTAAGATCAAGCAAGGACTTTGAACCTATCTTGCTTTCAGCATATTCAAAAGGAAAACATTCAAGATAAACATAAAAGTATTCTAAGATCAAGTAAGGACTTTGAACCTATTGTGCTTTCAACATACTCTCAGGGAAACTTTCAAACAACCTTTGGAGAAAAACTAGAAGACAGGGAAAACCATAAACTTTCCTAGTCAGACTCTACTTAGAAAGTAATGAAAATATCATTCAAGAACAATGTTTAAAGTTTAGACATTAAGACGTGGGAACACCGACATTCATTAACTGCTTGGACTGTATTAAATCATTCTTAAATACACCAAGGAGGAAAACATAAATATAAATATTATCAGTGAGAGTCGGGTACTTTAAAGAGTAAATCCTAGCTCTATATTTGTTGTTCTTTATCATAGAAAGTGGACAGAATGGAAACTAAAAGAAAATAACAATTTATAAAAAGAAACGCATCACCATTGACATAGACCAGGATCCCGTAAATCAGCTTGTATTTGATGTTCAAACTAGTTACAATCATCAAGTCCAATGGGTCTCTACAGCTTCAAACTTGTCATCTCAGCTTATGTATCTTCAATTACAAACAGAGCTACAAAAGCTTCAGAAAACTATTTACATGCAACAAATATCTAGAGACCAACATCTAATTTATCTTCTACAGAAGTATTTATAAAAGAAATGAGGAGGTGGGATGAAAGAAAATATCTCTAGGCTCAATTAATACAAGTGAATGCTTCTCAGCCTTTGAGGGGCTTAATAGAGAAGTTATCTGATATTTCCATGTATTAATTGGTTTTCATTAAGTATTGGGCTGCTTGGTAGTTTTTGTTGACTTTAAAACTCCTTTAGGTAGGCTAGTAGTAACTCAGGCTGTCTTTAGTCAAAAATATCACTGACCAGGCAATAACTCTACCTCCATTTGATTTATTTAGGCTATAGGTGGCTCTTGGTAGATGGAGAGGATTCAATTAGCCTCTGATGTGGTAGTGGGGGCCTTTCAGACTGATAGATCTCCTTGTTTTTCCTTAAAACACTTTTAATTTGCTTTGGTGTGTGTTTTAAGCCTAATTAGGCCTTGATCTTCATCTTCAGGTCTTTATCCCTTGCTAACTATAGATTAGGATTTTGATTTTTGAACTGGTGCCTTAATCCCTTTAAACTCTGATTAAAATATTTAATTCTTCACTTCTGCTCTGATATTATGTTGTGACACTGATACTATTTGTCTGTTTGATGTATACTATGTTTGCTGTGTTCAAGGCATGTAGAGGTTTTGTGACTTCACAAATTCTCATGAGGCACAGGTGGAATCATAATTTCAATCCTGTGGATTCACTTTCTTCATGAATAATGGCCTAGGGGGTCATCATTCCTGGCCTTTGTTTCGTTTTAAAATTGTGGAAAAAACCTTAATAACCTGCAAAAAAGGAACAAAAATTAAGAAAATCCATGAAAAATAGGTTAAAGCCTGCTTCAGAGATCTCGGGTGCGAGATTAAATCGTGGCCATTGGATGAAAACAAACAATAGTCGAGATCACTTGATGGGGTAAATTGGGAGGCGGTCGGGTGAATGGTGGAAAGATTAAGTCCGGACCGTTCAATTAGGATGATGAACGACAGATATTGATCGGTGGGGTCATTTGGAAAAATAGAGGGTGGGAAAATGAATTGGTGGGGAAGTTTAATCAAAACCATCCGATATCAGAGATCGACGGTGCGAAAAAATCGGTGGAATGATCAGGAGAATAGGTGAAATGGAAATAGCTTGGGGTCACAGAGTGATCTGGGCCATCGGATTTTTATGATGGATGGTTAAAATTTGGTGATGAAACCCTTTGGAGAACAGAACTGAGGGAAAGTGAATTGTGGTCGCGATATGATCTAAGCCGTTAGATTAAATCGATCGACGGCTGAGATCATTCCATAGTATTTCTTGGGGAATGAACAAAGTGCGAAAGGCTTGGGGTTAAGTTAAGACAGGACCGTCCAATCAAACCAATCAATGGTCAGGATTAAAAATTGAAATAAAACTGCGGAGGGTTAGGTGGTAAGGCGGAAAACCAGGGTGGTTTTCACGTTTTATTTGGGAGGGTAGGCGGTATTGCCAAAAGAAATGCGATACCATACACTGGATGACACTTGTCCCCCTGAAAACTGCCCTTTTCGCAAAGCTTTTTGACGTTAAAGATCTGTCGCAAAATTTTTGCAAAACATTGTTTTGGCCGTCAGATGAGGTGCAGCAGATCTGACGGTGTGGATCACACACATCGGGGAATTTTCGAGGTTGGGTTGATAGTGGAAAACACGTGGCGGCTCGTGAGTGGACAAATGTTTTACAAGGTGGAGGTAGGTCCCAAAGGAGTTGGGCCTATCGAATTGAACCTCGACCGTTGGATTTAAATGATGAATGGTTCAAATTTGATCTCGGGGTGGAGTTAAATGAACGGAGGGAAAGTCAGATAGATGGGCGGAGATCGGGCGAGATGATGGTCATTGATATGCAAATATCGATGAAGGATATTCGCCGAAAAGTTAAAAAGTCGGGAAATCGAAATAACAAAGGAAAGTTGGGTTTTTTGAGTCATTTTTAAGGCCTTTAGCACCCGGTTGCATGGCTTAGGGTATTATGAGGCGGAGGGCTTCAATATTTAAGCCCTCATGGGCTTAAGAAAACATTATATGGAAAAATATTGTTTTATGCTTAAAAAACAGTGTTTTTAAGGGAAAATGAGAGTTCCGATAGGTAAATGAAGGCATTTTAAAATCAAATAAGGGAGAGTATAAGGTTTTAAAAGGGTTTTGGGGTGGTTATAGAGGTTATATGAAGGCTTATGGAGGGATTATTATGGAGGAAAAAGGGAAAAAATGGAGTTCATTTACGAGTGAAAGGAGGGGTAAAAATGATGAGAAAATGAGATTTTAAGTAGTCTTCCTTTAGAAAACGGCAGATTTTATAGTTTTATGAGGGAAATAGTAGTGAAGATTATCTCAGAGGGTAAATATCATCATAAGACTTCAAGAACTCACAATTTTTGACATGAATTGTTTCTTGAAGGCTAAAAAATATTTTAACCACCATTTGATATGACAAATTTTATAGGTGGCTAACAGCGATCACATAGCCTTCTTATTAAATAATATAGCAGAAAATGTGTATAATATCTGGAGGAAAAAGACACTCAAGTTAGGAAAATCAGGCCTTTAGAGACCCAGTACATAAAACATGAAGAAAAACTGTTATACAAGAACGCCAGAGGCTAAGACAACACAATTTTAGCTGGGATTTACTGCTACTATAAATATAAACACATGGATCTACTAATAGGGTGCTTAGAAAATGTCGAGATCAGATATCTAGGCTTTCTAGCACTATTCAAATATAACCGAGGAATTTTTTCCAGAAATACCCAAAATACAAAAAATGATGAAACGCATCCCTAGGACTAAATATTATCTGCAACTAGAAAACTAATAGGAGGTGGCTGATATGATGTAGAAATGTTTTCTACTCCTCCAATATATCTCCCAAATGAAAGGTTTCTCCCCTCACTAGAAATATAACTCACAAATTGGGGCACTAAGCCCTCCACTGCAATTGATCAATAAAATAACACAATTACTGAAGGCAACTACATTGTAGTTGATAGAAGCATATTAGCCTAATCCTAAAGGATAAAATGATGCTCAAGGATCCTCCTTGCTAGCCTCACAGATGTAGGGCTTCTCCTTCCACTAGAAAACAAGCTCATAACTGGATCTATTTCTCCTCCACTACTTTTGCCCTGCAAAACAACTTAATCCTGAAGGAGTCTGCACTGGGAATAATGGATGAAGCTTGGACTAGTTCCAAAGGGTGGAAATGATGCTCAATAAACCTCTCCTGAGTAGGCACTCAAAGTCCCCCAAGGATGAGGGTGGTATGTTTGCTTGGAAACACCCTTGTGCTAAACAACACATTGGACTTAGCTAAACAACTGAAGCATGCAAAGAGTCATAAAAGACCAATACAATATCAATATTCAAAATCATGCCTTCTATTCTTTCCATCCTCTTCCTTTTATGCTCGGTGAGATTCCTCACCCTGGATCCCACTCATTAAAGGAGTTACTCTCATGCATACACTCCTCCTCCATTAATCCTCCACTATCTCCATAACAACATTGTTGATTTGGTCAACTTTGACCCTGACCATATGATTTATCCTTTCTTCACATGTCAAGGTGATTTATACAGCTAATACAATTATCCACATTCACATGAGAAGTGGTTTTATTCATACTAAAGAGTCTCTCTACCCATTTATTCACCTATCTTTTAATCAAAAGAAAAAATTAATATTCCAACTAGCTGGAAGATAATTAGGAATATTACACAACTAATCCTCAGAAGACTTTTTATTTAAGAGGCCTCTAATTCATTTTCCATTATTTTTTTTCATTACCTCCTCACATGCAACCTATGACCTCTCATCTCCCTTTTTTCCTAATTTCCATTATTTTCATAAATAAATGTGCCAAAAATGCAATTTTTCCTTTCTCCCTCCTGTTGTAGACATTTTTGTCACCCCTAGAGACAATCTAGAGTTGCCATAGACCAGTGCCTAGGACATCTTATCATAGCAAGGAGCTCATAATATAGCTTGGGTTGTCAATCTAAAAGCTCTCTTACTATCTCTTGTTAAACAAGGAAATTAGTTTAAACGGGACCAATCTCTCTCAGAAGCTGATACAAAGATAAGAATAATGTAAGAACATCATGCAAAAATCCAATACAAAGACATCAGACATTTAAGAGACAGCTTACTGTAAAGAGGGCCAGTTCAAATAATATGCCACATAAATCAAATATCAGAAAGTAGATGCAGTGAAGAAACATGAAGAAGATACTAGTTAGCATGAGGCTGATACCCAGATACACAACAGAACCACATATGAGCTTATCCAACTAAGAATCCATACATGACAATGGCATTTTAAAGGCACCCTCCTCAAGTAACTAATATAGCAGAAAATATGGATGAAATGAACATGAAACAATATATCATGACTAGGCCTATTTAAAGCGCTTGACTAATCCAAATAAGGGCACCAACTAGGATGAATCCTTATTTCAAGACCAGTGAGCCACTCGCATTCTAGAACATGATACAAGAAGATAAATAGCATGAAATGAGATTTTGTATTAACACATAAGAGAAAATTACATACTGTGAGATACCAAAGACTAGAATCCTCATTACAGTTATAACTCCTCCTCACTGAGACCCTACGGGCTCTGAGCCTTCATACAGAAGTGTTACAAAATGTATACATAAGCCTTTTCACTGCACAGTTTGCTGATAGAGATCTGGAACCTCCTTAATGTCTTATTTCTGGGTTTTTATAGAAAAGATAGAGAATTCTAGAGAAGGAGGTAGATGGAGCACATTTAATGACTTGATTTGAACAAAATGGCGGAAAACATTCGCGCCCACACTGAGAATGACTAAATATAAATGACTGTACTTTACAATTTACCTCCAGAAATAAATGCTGGGGATGAAAATCTCCTCATGAACAAGACACAAATAAGAAAATATACAATATTCTGCCCTTTACTGGAAGAGGAAAATCTGCTGCAATAAAACCTTGAGGTTACTTGTGTTTGTGCATGGTACTTTTGATCCTCTAACTTTGAATTATAATGCCATATCTTTAATGTAGGGCGTTGTATTTCTCGATCTTTCCCTGATTCTTCATGCGGCCCCATTAACATTTATTGTTGCATAATCCTTCTCTCTGCGGATGTATTTAGGGTTCAACGGACTTTATTTATGCTTCCATTAATGAGGTCATATCATACAACCACCTCAATATTCCCTCTTAAATTTTGCCAGCAAAATATCATCTTTTGACATGCTCTTGACCTCTACAATGGAGGCAGAAAATTATAGTGCCTCCTTATCATCTTGAAACCTGCAAAACCCATAGATACATTGGAAAAACAGACTCAGGAGCAAGGGGTGTGGAGGTGGAGATGGTGATGACGTCGCAGACATGACCATATGGCAAGAACACGCAGGGTGGCGGAGGAAATACAATGGAGGCTTTGATAAACAGACGGAATGTAGATTTTCCAGGTAAAACAGTTTGAACGTGATGACTAAATAAAACGATGAATATGAACGAAAAACACACATATATATACGGCAGGTGAAGAATACTATGGATACGCGAGATGATGACACATGGGTGTACGAAGGACAGGTGGAAGAATGACGTCGCTGTGGAGTCAACAAGCGGAGGAGAACGCGTCTTGGACCATCGGATTTTGAAACCAGATCAATGGCTCGAAGGCGCCTGGGGCGACGTAATGGTGGGCCACGGGACACAACAGACACAGGTTAATGCGCTAACATCTTCAGAGGATATCCACCATTGGATGGAGGTCGACAGATCCAACGACACTGGTGGGTTCCGCTGCCCGGCTATGGTCGAACATTTAACTCGCGAAATGGGCGGTTTGACCGCCGTACTCCGGGACATGCGTCACGCGATTTGTGGAATCGCTGGCATTTGATTGAAAACCGCCGACCTGGTGGAGGTGGTGCGGAATGGAACCAGTGGTTTTCTGCGACGGGCTATGGACGCGGGGACCACCACATAAAACAACCTCCGCTTCGTCGATTGGACTTGATCGAACGGTTACAGTTGTGCCCGAAAAGGTAAAGCGACGAGCTCCTTTTGACTTACCATATGGTTTCGAGCCCGAGTCACATGGGAACCAAAATAGGGAGGGCTAAGATCTTAGGGGCTAGGCCCGATAAGTTTTAAATTATGGGTTTTAACCTTTGCAGGGTGGATTTTTTTGGGCGGAAAAGTGTAATGACAAACAAAATTTGAGGCTCTTCAGTCATGATAACAGGTTTGAAAGGTTACGAGGGAGCATTAAGCCAAAAATTCGGATGGAAGGGTTGACATGTACAACATTGGCTCCATCTGGGGACGGTACGTTCCTCCGCGGACGTGACGAGAACCTGCAGACTGTTGATGATTTCTGTATGTAGATTCCGCTCTTCATCTCTTTGCTTTTTCTTCAGAACCCATTAGCACACCTTCCTTATTAGAATAAAAACTGGAACAAAGTATATATACAATATAATACAACATGCATACTCTTCCCGAATCAAAATTGAAAGTAGAGCTGGAGAAATTGGCCATTCACAGGTGCATCCAGCAGATCACCCTGTAATTTTTCTAACATGAAAGTATTATTTCCTCCTTGATTCACAATTTTGAATGGGCCAAACCACAGTGGATCTAATTTAGCATGCTTGCCCCTCTCTTCTCTTCGAACGTCCCATCTGAGAACCAGGTCTCCAATTTGAAATTTTCTATCTTTCGCATGCCAATCAAAGATATCTTTCATTTTCTCTTGATATTCTGTCAATCTCTGATTCACCTGGTTCCGTGTTTCCTCTAATTCGACCAATTTATTAATCCTTCTGACCATGTCATCTGATTCTTCCTGACTTTCCTGCATGAAACGTGCTACTGGCAATGCCAATTGCACAGGAAACACAGCTACTCGCCCATACACCAACTCATAGGGATATTTCCCTGTTGCTCTCTTGCTGGTTATCCTATTCACCCATAGAGAAAATTTTAATCAGGAGTCCCAATTCTTCTGATTCTCATTTATTGTTTTCTTCAAGGCCCTCACCAGGGTTTTATTAGAATATTCTGCCAAGCCATTTCCCTGTGGATAGTAAGCTGTGGAGTGACTCAATATGATGTTATACTGTTCGCAGAAATTTACAAACCTGGCAGAATTGAAGGCCTGTGCATTGTCAGTTACAATTCTAGCAGGACAGCCAAACCTGGATATAATATTTTCCTCCATGAACTTGATTATCACGGCATCTGTAGCATTTCTTGTAGGTATGGCTTCCACCCATTTTGTAAAATAATCTGTGGTTGTTAGTATCCATTTATATTGGCCACTTGATGGGGGATGTATTTCCCCTATGAAGTCTAATCCCCATTTCTAAAATGGTTCATTTACATGAATAGGAATCAAGGGAAAATTTGCTAATTTCTGTCTTTCTGCAAATATTTGGCACTTGTCACATGCCCTGACCCAAGCAAAAGAATCTGTAAATAATTTTGGCCAGTAGAAGCCAGCCTTCAGGATTTTATGAGCTGTAGCCCTCCAGCTGTAATGCCCTCCACAAATTCCCTCATGAAATTCTGTCATTATATTCTCCACTCATTTTCTGTGAGGCATAATAGTAATATACCTGAAGGGTCTCTCCAATATAGTTGTCCATTAGCAATTATGTATTTCTGGGATTTCATTCTTACAGCTCTGTATTTTATCTTATCACAACTTGGAGGAAAACTTAGTGTTAAAAGATATTCAACTATTTCTTTATACCAAGGACTAGTGAGATATTTCATGTGTACCTTTTGAGTGGCCATCTCTAGTCCTTGCTGTTCTTCTCCTTTCTCAGATTCTTCATTTGCTATCATGGATAAATTAATGCCCAAGGCTTGATGATTTGATTCAGATAAAATTTTAGCAAGTCCCTGTCCTTTAATCAGCCTAGTAGGCCTTATGTCCAGATCATACTCCTGTATTTTTGCTATCCATCTTCCTCTTTTACCTTCACTATCCCCTGAACAAGAATGTCTTTGACAACTGCTGTGGGAACATATGCAGTAATGTGAGATTGCAAAACATATGTTCTAAAATCTTTAAGGGACTTTACCAGGGCATATGCCTGCTTCTCCAATGTATTATATTTTAACTCAGCATCATGAAGCACTTGACTGAAGAAAGCTATAGGCTGCTCATATCCATCTTCATTTTTCTGCAATAATACTCCAGTTATTGTATGAGGTGAAGCAAAAGAAAAGATCATAAATGGCTTGTTGTAATCTGGTCCATCTAGTACATGAGCTTCAGCAAATGCTTGTTTTATCTTGGTGAATGCATCTCTAGACTCCTGGGACCATTTAACCTCATTGTTCTTTTTAAGCATATCAGTTATATGCCTAACTATCTCAGCATAGTTAGGAATAAACCTTCTCAGAAAGTTGATTCGGCCTAGAAACACTTGTACTTCCTTCTTATTCCTGGGTAAAGGAATACTATTTATTACTTCAACTCTCTTAGGGTCTATTTTCACACCATCTTTAGTTACAATGTGCCCTAAGAGTTTTCCCTCATCTAATGCAAATAAATATTTTTTAGGATTGAGGGAAAGGCCATACCTTCTGCATTTTTCAAAAGTTCTCCTTAAATGCTCAATATGCTCATCATCATTCTTTGAAAACACTGTGATATCATCAAGATAAACCACCAAAAACTTGTCTTGCTCTCCAACAAAGGCTATTTCCATTGCCCTCTGAAAAGTAGCTCCTACATTAATTAATCCAAATGGCATCCTGGCATACATAAATGTTCCCCATGGTGTAGTGAATGTAGTTTTCTTCTAATCTTTTGGGAAAATAGCTACCTGATTATAACCCGAAAAGCCATCCATCATTGACATTCTGGATGCTCCCACCACTTTTTGCAGGATGTGGTCCATCTTAGGCAGTGGATAATTATCTTTTAGAGATGCTCTATTTAAATTCCTGAAATCCACACACAGCCTTATTTCTCCATTTTTCTTTCGAACAGGAACAAGGTTTGCTACCCATTCTGAGTATCTCAACGGCACAATTATTTTGGCCTTCAGTAGCTTCTTGATTTCTTTTTCAATAGAGGGAATCAGCAGAGGATTTATCTGTCTGAGCTTCTGCTTATAAGGCTTTGCATCTTCCCTCAGAGGAATTTTATGTTGAATTATATTAACATCAAAATTTTTTAGGTCCTGATAGGACCATGAAAATACATCTTTATAAGATTGAAAAAACTTCAAATATTTTTCTTTATATTCTTCTGGGACCCTTTTAGATAGTTTTACAATTTTGGGATCAGCATACGTACCCAGATTTAAATCTTCCACTTGATCTTCTTCTATCACTTTTTTTGGCTGCAATGGAATGTCATATTTGTTAAATAATATTTCTAGAGGCACCAAACCTCTACGTATAACATTTCCTCTCAATTGGAGCACTTTATTACCTGTTATCTTCTCCTCCCATCTGTTTTCTGCAACATTTTCAGTTTCTTCTTCTTCATTATCATCAATCTCCATATTAGAGAATTCTCCCACTGTCTCCATGAATCTCTTCATCTGTTCGTCATCTTCGAATACCTGCCAGTGCTTAATATTATCTGGGATAGATGGCCTGTAACGTACCTCCACTTCATATCTTAAAAGGGGATTCTGAGGAGGACGGAATGTACTAGCAACTACAGCAAGAGAATCTACTATTCTGTTCTGTTCCCGGGGCATGAACTGTATGTTAAATGCCAAGAAGAAATTTTCTACCATGTCCCATACTTCATTTCTATATGCTCTCAGCCGAGGATGTTTGGTTTGGCATTGATTTCGGACCTGTATTACCACCAACTCAGAGTCTCCCATGACTTTTATACTTTGAATGCCCATGTTTTTAGCTGTCTGCAATCCCAATAAAAGTGCCTCATATTCAGCTACATTATTGGTAGCCTCATATTCCAATTTTAAGGACAGTGGGACCCATCTGCCCGTAGGAGAGATTAATAACACCCCAGCTCCATTGCATTCTCTAGAATTTTCCCCATCAAAATGTAAAGTCCAAATTTCTAATTCCTGATCTTCTTTAGGCTGATCAGCTTGGATTTGACTAAAGAGGGGCTCATGGGCATAATTTTGATTTTATTCTAACATCAAACATGAGAAATCTCCATCTTTTTTATAAACTGGGGAATTCTATGAGCAGTCAGCCTTAGTTACCATTTTAACAAATCTAGTCTCCCTGTATAACCTCCTCTCCTGGCCTCCAAAGACTGGGATAGTAGCATATGTTAAATCCAATTTGATTGGCCCACCAATTTGTGTACCCCAGGACCTTGACATCGGCATGCCAAAGCGGGCTGGGATATCAGCAACCACAATGTCCATGACCACACTCTTTGCTGGAATTTGGGCCAAATTGACCACTAAATCTTTAATCATCCCCAAGCATTTAACTCTTTTGGAATCAAATGAGTATAGGTCTTTATATGGTCTTGTAATTTGCAATCCCAGTTGTTCCATGACAGATAGAGGCATTAGATTATGGGAGGCCCTAGAATCTAACATACAATTGTGTAACAGCAGGTCATGAATAACTAGACACATAAAAAGGAGGGGTAGAAGGATCTACCTCCTCAACATGTGGGCCAAATACTACCATGGGTCCTTCTTCTTGAAGGTTTAAACTATCAGGCACAATTGGTATTTCAGAAGGAAGCATGAAGGAATTAACTTGACACTGATATACAGGCAGTTTTAATAGTTCGGTCAGGGGGACTGGAATCTTAATTTTCTCAAGTTCTTTTTTCAAATTAAAAGCAGGAGGGAGCTTTTCTATCACAACTTCTTTAAATTCTTTATTTTCAGCTGAAGATTTAATTTCTTTTGACACTGACTCGGCATTAGGAGGACTGAATATTTTTGAAGAAGAAGGAATCTGATCATTAGATGGCAAGGGAGCATTTAGAGGACTCTTACCTTTTTCTATGTTTCTCTTTGTTGCTGATTCCTTCTGAGCAAGTGCTTCATTCTGAGGGGGCTCCTCTTCTCGATCTTGAGTTCAGGTCCTCTTCCTTGAAGATCTAAGATCATATCTTACATTGAATTGTGCTTGCATGAAATCAGCAAATTGCTTACAATAATGATCAATCTCTGCTTCTTCTTCTTCTTCTTGCAATGGGCATTCTATATCATCATTGTTTGAAAAAGCAAGATTTGAATCTTCTAATCCATAAGTAGCATCTTCAGTGGAGTCATCTGCTAGACCTTCCAGGTATAAGGGATGTGGTACCTGATCTTGCTGCTCCTTTGTATCTCTGGGCAATATTTGCAATGGGGGTCTCTTATATTGGGGATTGTATCCTCTGTTTGGAGCATTATAAAAATTCTTGGGAGCTGTATTCTTAGCCTCCAACTCAAGTTTGACCATCTTCTTTATCATTTTACTTATGTCATCCATTTTATCTGAATCCTTATCTTGATTAGAGGTGGAAACCTCTTCTTTTCCTCTCCTCCTAGTATCTTGTTCAACTTCTCCCTTTAATTTCCCGGTGGAGGCAAAGTTTGCTTCCAACTCCAGAGCATCTGACTGAGAATCATCTAAAGTGGTAGGTTTTCTTTCCCTTAGAGAGAATCCAAAATCTGAGTCAAATGCTGCTATGAAAACAACTTTGGCAGCATTCTGATGTGGCTTCATATCAGCAGGGAGATTTAGATATAACTTATTAAATCTCTTGATAAACTCTGATACTCCTTCATTATGTTTCTTCTTAAGAGTATTAAATTTAGTAAGACACTATCCATGATCTTTCTTTTCTCCCCACTTCCTGAGAAAATTATTCTCCATATCATCCCAGGTGGTTACTGAATGGTTCCCCAATGTCTTGAACCATTTTCTGGCTTCACCCTCCAAATATTGCACAAAAAATCTTAAGACCACATCCAAATGTTCAACATTTAGGTTTTCTGCGAAAGAGCAGAAAGTCTCAAGATGTTTCTGAGCATCAATTTCATTTTCGCCATTAAATCTTGGCAGAATCTTCAAATAATCCTGTGGCATATCATTTAGCACTTGGGGTAAGGCCAGTGGTGCATATTTGTTCAATAGAAAAGCTGGTACATTAGCCATTGGAGGAGGTGGGGGTTGTGCAACAGTCTGAGATACAAATGAAGGAAGAGGAGGAGGAGGAAGTGGAGTATGTATGACAATGGGAATAGATTGCACAGAAGCCTGAGGTGTAGATGGGAATAGTTCATGGTTAACAACAGTTACCTCTATGACTTCTTTAATTTCCTTAGCCTCAGGAGTAGGATGGAAATCCTCTTCAATCCAGGCACTTCCTCTATGTGGAGTTTCTGAGTAATACTCGGGATTTCCTTTGATAGAATCAGGATATTCTGTTCTGATCTCTTGAGAAGAAGAGGGTGGATAATCTTGAACGGAATATTCAGGGTTTTCAGCACGAACTAATTTCCTCTCCTTCCAAATTCTTTTATGAATGATCTTCTCTGGCTCAGACACATAAGGTGTCTTTGACTGAGATGTATCTGACCTCAAATGTGGCTTACGAGGAGCCAGTACTACCAATATATTTACCAAATAAGGAACAGTGGAGTCGCCAAGGTGAGAGATACGCAACTCTTCAACTCTCTGTGCTCACCTGATTAGAGAGTGAAAACAATTTGTCGAGGCCCAGGGAAACTGATATTCTTGAATTCGCTCCCTGGCAACAGCACCAGAAAGATGTTGTAAACAATTTTGTCACCCCTAGAGACAGTCTAGAGTTGCCATAGACCAGTGCCTAGGACATCTTATCATAGCAAGGAGCTCATGATATAGCTTGGGTTGTCAATCCAAAAGCTCTCTTACTATCTCTTGTTAAACAAGGAAATTAGTTTAAACGGGACCAATCTCTCTCAGAATCTGATACAAAGATAAGAATAATGTAAGAACATCATGCAAAACTCCAATACAAAGACATCAGACAGTTAAGAGACAGCTTACTGTAAAGAGGGTCAGTTCAAATAATATGCCACATAAATCAAATATCAGAAAGTAGATGCAGTGAAGAAACATGAAGAAGATACTAGTTAGCATGAGGCTGATATCCAGATACACAACAGAACCGCATATGGGCTTATCCAACTAAGAATCCATACATGACAATGGCGTTTTAAAAGCACCCTCCTCAAGTAACTAATATAGCAGAAAATATGGATGAAATGAACATGAAACAGTATATCATGACTAGGCCTATTTAAAGCGCTTGACTAATCCAAATAAGGGCACCAACTAGGATGAATCCTTATTTCAAGACCAGTGAACCACTCGCATTCTAGAACATGATACAAGAAGATAAATAGCATGAAATGAGATTTTGTATTAACACATAAGAGAAAATTACATACTATGAGATACCAAAGACCAGAATCCTCATTACAGTTATAACTCCTCCTCACTGAGACCCTACGGGCTTTGAGCCTTCATACAGAAGTGTTACAAAATGTATACATAAGCCTTTTCACTGCACAGTTTGCTGATAGAGATCTGGAACCTCCTTAATGTCTTATTTCTGGGTTTTTATAGAAAAGATAGAGAATTCTAGAGAAGGAGGTAGATGGAGCACATTTAATGACTTGATTTGAACAAAATGGCGGAAAACATTCGCGCCCACACTGAGAATGACTAAATATAAATGACTGTACTTTACAATTTACCTCCAGAAATAAATGCTGGGGATGAAAATATCCTCATGAAGAAGACACAAATAATAAAATATACAATATTCTGCCCTTTACTAGAAGAGGAAAATATGCTGCAATAAAACCTTGAGGTTGCTTGTGTTTGTGCATGGTACTTTCGATCCTCTAACTTTGAATTATAATTCCAGATCTTTAATGCAGGGCGTTGTATTTCTCGATCTTTCACTGATTCGTCATGCGGCCCCATTAACATTTCTTGCTGCGTAATCCTTCTCTCTGCGGATGTATGTAGGGTTCAACGGACTTTATTTATGCTTCCATTAATGAGGTCATATCATACAACCACCTCAATCTTCACTCTTAAATTTCGCCAGCAAAATATCATCCTTTGACATGCTCTTGACCTCTACAATGGAGGCGGCAAATTATAGTGCCTTCTTATCATCTTGAAACCTGCAAAACCCATAGATACATTGGAAAAACAGACTCAGGAGCAAGGGGTGTGGAGGTGGAGATGGTGATGACATCGCAGACATGACCATATGGCAAGAACACGCAAGGTGGCGAAGGAAATACGATGGAGGCTTTGATAAACAGACGGAATGTAGATTTTCCACGTAAAACAGTTTGAACGTGAAGACTGAATAAAACGATGAATTTGAATGAAAAACACACATATATATACGGTAGGGGAAGAATAATATGGACACACGAGATGATGACACATGTGTGTACGAAGGACAGGTGGAAGAATGACGTGGCTGTGGAGTCAACAGGTGGAGGAGAATGCGTCTTGGACCATCGGATTTTGAAACCAGATCAACGGCTCGAAGGTGCCTGGGGCGACGTAATGGTGGGCCACGGGACATGCCAGACACAGGTTAATGAGCGAGCATCTTCGGAGGATATCCGCCATTGGATGGAGGTCGACAGATCCAACGGCGCTGGTGGGTTCCGCTGCCCGGCTATGGTCGAACATTTAACTCGCGAAATGGGCGGCTTGACCGCCGTACTCCGGGACACGCGTCACGCGATTTGTGGAATCGCTGGCATTTGATTGAAAACCGCCGACCTGGTGGAGGTGGTGCGGAATGGAACCAGTGTTTTTCTGTGATAGGCTACAGATGTGGGGACCACCACATAAAAGAACCTCCGCTCCGTCGATTGGACTTGATCGAATGGTTACAGTTGTGCCCGAAAACGTAAAGCGATGAGCTCCTTTTGACTTAGCATATGGTTTCAAGCCCGAGTCACATGGGAACCAAAATAGGGAGGGCTAAGATCTTAGGGGCTAGGCCCGATAAGTTTTAAATTATGGGTTTTAACCTTTGCAGGGTGGATTTTTTCGGGCGGAAAAGTGTAACGACAAACAAAATTTGAGGTTCTTCGGTCATGATAACAGGTTTGAAAGGTTATGAGGGAGCATTAAGCCAAAATGCGTGATGAAGGCTACATGTACAACACCTCCAATGGAAAACAAGCTCGTGAATCGGATCTATTTCTCCTCCACTACTTTTTCCCCCGCAAAACAACACACAATCCTAAAGAGATCATACCGTGAATAATGGATGATGCTTGGCTTGGATTCTGAGGGTCTAATGATGCTCACAAACCTCTCCTCGGAAAGCAAGCACTTGAAGTCCCCCAAGGATGAGGGTGGTATTTTGTCTAAAATCACCCCCGTAGCAAACAACACATCGACTTAAGTTAAATAATCAAGCATGCAAGAGTCATAAAAGACCAACATAATACTCAATATTCAATCATGCCTTCTATGCTTTCCATCCTCTTCCTTTATTCTTGGTGAGCTCCTCACCCCCGGATCCACTCATTAAAGGAGCTACTCTCATGAATACACTCCTCCTCCATTAATCCTCCACTATCTCCATAAAAACATTGTTTTGATTTGGCCAACTTTGACCCCGACTATACGTATTTATCCCTTTGTTCATACATGTCAAGGTGATTTATACACTTAATACAATGATCCACATTCACATAAGAAGTGGTTTTATTCATACTAAAGAGATTTATGGTCTCTCTACTCATTTATTCACCTATATTTTAACTTAAAATCAAAATTAATATTCCAACTACGTGAAGCACTAGGAATAGTTGTACAACTAATCGTCAAGCATTTTTATATAAGAGGCTCTATTTTCTTCATTTTCCATTATTTTCCTTCATATTTACTCCTCCTCACATGCAACCCCAGGACCTCTCATCTCCTTCTCCTAATTTCCATTATTTTCAAGTAAATAAATGTGCCAAAAATGAAAATTTTCCCTTTCCAAATCCTTTTCCTTTTCCTTTCCAATTTCCTTAGGTATATTGGCTTAAATGAAATTAACACCCACTAAAATTTGTTTCCCAACATTCAACTTAGAATAAGTGTCCCATCAATCGTGGTTATTATTTTTAACTTTATTACATGGAATTCTCAAAGCAGGTTGTTACAACAATGAGTTTCTTGCTATAGAATTGGGCTCCCCCATTGGCAAAGTTTCCCAAGTTGTAGCATTGGGATCCATGCTAAAGCATAGTCTCTTGCCATAGCATTGGGCTTTCCCGATGGCAACATTTTCCTGCTGTAGCATTGGTATCGCCGCTAGTAGATTTTTCTCTCGGTTGTAGCAATGTGCTCCCCATCGAAGAATTTCTCGGGGTTGTAGAATTGGGCTCCCTACTCGGAAAATTTTCTTCGAGGTCAGATCAATGGGCTCCACAATGGAAGAATTCCTCGGTTTTAGCATTGGCTCCCCCATTGCGTAGTTTTGTATCATGCATTAGCTCCTCGCTTTGCAAAGACTCCCAAGTAGCAACATTGACTTCTTACTGGAAGTGATTGCAGGTGGTAGTGGTTCGATGGATAGAGGGTGGTAGATTTGAGCTCCATCTAATGTCAAAGTTCTCTTCCTAAGAGTATTTGAGAGTCTTCAACATATGAGCATAGAAAACAAGAGATAAGAATATATTAATGTTGACAACATTTGATGATGACATACTTGAGATGGGATACGATATGATGACATGATTGGAATTTCTCTCATAAGGAGAGAAAGTGTTAATTTTTGTTGCCTGGACAAATTCCAATCATGGTACCATATTCCTCCTTTTAAATGACCAAAGGTTGACTACCGAGGCACTCAATTCTGGACAAAGGAATGTGTTTTTTTTAACAAAATCCTGTCATGTGCACAAAAGGATAGGCTGTCTTAATAGGAAAATGGACACCTACTGATGGCTATAACAAATTCAAGTTACCCTCTATTTTTACATCATCATGATCATTCTTCTTCTTTCTTCTGCTTGGCTTGCATAGGTCTCGAGGTGGTTCACGGAAGTTTGCTTTCATAGATCTAAATTGTAGGGTTTGAAGCTCTTACGTGTGTTTAGGGTTTTGGTTTTAAATCAGCAGCTTGGACATGCTTAAATTCTCGATCACAACCACGACACACCAGACTCATGATTGTGGTTTTAAGATTTTATTCGCATGCACATTCTCTCTCTATGTATAGTTGGAAACAAGGGTTTGATTTTGCAAAGGATCGCACACATTGCTAGTTAGCCATTGGCTTCTAAATCAGTATTTTGATTATTAATATTGTTGGGTTCATCTCATGATTTTTTTACTTGATTTTGATGGATAGGTTTGTAAGTTAAATATATGGATCATTTTACTTTATATTTGTTGGACATTCAATGAAAATCTAATATATTAGAATTACAAAGGTTTTCCGATAGTGGGTTTTCCTAGTCATTGACTGAAAACATGGTGTCTCTTGTTGATGTGTTGATTATCTCCTTTGTTATTACATTTAATATTATATATTCAATTACTATTGGTTATTTTAAATATTAATATTTATGAACATTTCCAATTGAAGAGTTGAATTGGCCAAAGTAATTGAAACAACACAGAGTAGTCTAAATTTTAATAGAGAGACATATGTGAAGTAATCGTGAGCCTTGTGGTATACAAAGACAAATAGAAAGCCGAATAGATCATGTGAGACTCAAAAGCTGATGTGATTCACTAAGGAATATAGGTGGTTCTCAAGAATTTATTACAAACTCTCGAGAGACTAGAGTGGACCATGTAACTTGAGATAAAGTTTATTGGTGAACTTGAATGCGTAACCTCGTAATATTTGGAGTGAGCCACACAGAGATCGAATGTGTATGTTTGCCACAATAGAGGTAAATTATTTTCTTTTTATATTTTATTTTATCGTTGAAAATTCATGTTACTTGAGTGAGCTAACTTAGAATTAGGAGGGAAAATATAAATTCAAATTCTCTTTTAATATTTTTTCACACTAATAATAATAAAATGGCAAAATATAATTTTCTCTCATGGGAAATATGGGATTTATTTGGGGTATTTTGCTTCACTTGTGAAATTATCCCTACGCTACCCAAATTTCAATAATCCTACACCGTTGTGATGATCAAACCTACCACACTTTGAAGCATTAATTACTCCTCAGCTTGAGGTCACTCACGAAGCATGATCCCGATTTCTCGGGAATTTTGGAGGGAAATTGGTCCTTTCAAGGAGGTTTCCCTCATCCATATTGAATAAATAGAGGGATTTAATAATCTTCACAAAGTAACAAATCTAGAGGAGAGTAAAAGCTAGTGGAGGCTGTGAGAGAAGGACTTAGGAAGGCAACCCAGTAACTTTTCATTTACAAGATTTTTATGATTAATGAAAGACATATTTTTTCCTTAGACATTTTTCCTTCAAAATTATGAATCTCCTTGCTGGGGACCTGATTGGTGTGCTCAAGACCCCTTTGTATTACTATAGTTTATGAAAATTTTCATTTATTTATTTCTTTGCCAAACTCATTTATGAGTATTGTTGTATGCAAGGTTAATTATTAGCTTGTTTATAGCATTTTTTGCATAGTGATTTGAGAACCAGATCATAGTCTTAGTAGTTATTCTTTTTGAGCTTCCACCCTTTCCATGCATTAAGTTCACTTTGGTTGTTGATATATTTAATTGTTTTTTATGATTTATCTATGTTGTAATTATGTATTCTCATTTTGTAGAGCTATAGGGTCTCTATAGTCATCCATTTGCTAAATAATACCTTCTATCATTGATAAAAGGACATTGATATGAATTATTTATCATTCCTTAGCCTCCCCAACTCATTTTTCCATCAAACTACATCCTTAGTGCATTTTCCTACGCACTAGACTCGTTCCCTTTAGAAAATAGACTCATTTAAGTTTTCATTTTTCCATCTAGAACTCATCTAAACTTGCATAAATGCATGGTTAATCTTATTTCATATGTTACAATGTACCAAACACCATGAATATGGAATTTATAATCCACAAGACCAAGTAGTTTCCTTAATGTAGTTGTTGTAGAAAATTATGTGTTTCCTACAAATTAGGGGCTTGTATTTCCATGCATTATTTCGGGGCCAGAGTTTGATTTTTTTCATAGTAGAATATACATGACATTATTTCATCATGGTTAAAAAAATTTTTCCTATAAGTTTATATATATTTTATTATTTCCTTTCATTTCATGTAATTCTCAATTTTACTTGTAGCATTGTACTAAAAGAATGGTCTTTGTGTTGAAATAAATTTCATCTCAATGTTTTCACCTCCATAAAATTAGCAAGAGAAGAATATAATACATGATTTACACATACTTCCAAACCTCTTATAAAGAACTTTAACATCTTTTGGGATGAATTTCCTTAAGGAAACCCAAATAATTTCAAGAGAAGCCTATCTTGCCCCAATGGCACAAAGTTACTTTGACAAGTTATCATCTAAGTAATTTGCAAAAATTTAAAAGGATTTTTATTAATAAAGAGGAAAAATAAGTAAAATATAAATTCGAACTCATATAAGGGTTGAGTCACCTTACCCCAAAGGATGCAACCTTTTCGCAAATAGAATAAATATATATTGGCAACAATCCTCCATCATTTTGAGCATTCAATCGGGTTTAAGATATTTGTGATTCATCAAAATTCTTATGTGGTTCAGCTACATAATTGAGGCCTTTCACATAAATGTATGGTTCATATTTATATATCGCTGTATTGTTTTACACATTGGTAGTTTGTTCCTATTTCTCTATGACTCTGGTATCTCATTATAGTGGCTCACAATTCTATGGCTCATTATACCCTATGGAGTACACTTATTTTTGGTGGTTTGAACACCTACACTAAGGCTTGAAATATTACAATGAATCTCATATACTTTGGAGGACTGTTATTTACCGTTTGATTTTACCAAAGGGCTTGATTTTATCTATATAACCTCACACATCTTTGTGCCTCTACAATGACTCACATTTATTTCTCTATGACTCGCTGACATACCTTTGTCACTTGCATTCTAAAATGGTTCACACTACATCTCCATAATACTCACAATGTATTTATGGATTGCATTAGGCATTTGGTTCTCATTAGCTCTTAGTTGTCTATGGAATGCCATTGGAGCTTAGTATCTCTCATGGTTGTGATAATGACAAAATGAATTTAATGCAAGGACAAAGGATGTAGGTGAAAATTAGACAATGACCTATGTTATTGTTAATAATGATGTGCGCATGCTGAGACCTGAGAGATAGTGACATATATGATAGTGACATAAATAGTATATGTGCTAGTGATTTGGAGACTACAATGTTGAATTTGATGTATGACTATTTATAGTAACCTTAATTTCATAACGCACCATGAATGATAGTAATAATGGCATTTTATATGGAACTTCCTTTAACATGACAAAGAGGCTAGTAATATAGATGAAAATTATAGAACATGTTAATAGTACTCTTTAACAACAATGACCTTAATACATGATTGTGATTTACATGACAGCAGTGTTCTTAACAAAGGATGGCAACTATGGATGGCGAGATTATGAATGATGATGTATGACTTTCCTATATAAGAATGATAAGGATATCAAGGAAAATAATGAAGTATTACGCTGATATTGCATACTATGCTCTATGATAGTAGCATGATATGGTATGTTGTTGGATTTTCCTCAGGTGGCCTAATCTAATTAATGATGATGTCTCACGATATTTTGTACATTGCATATCACTTGAGCATTTGATGAATATAAGAAGAATAATTTGGTTGGGTTATCTCCTTGTGAGGATTTTACTCGGGTCTCTAACCTAAATCCTAGTGTCTCTATTGTGTATGCTTTTTTCTTCGGATGTTATTTACCTGCTCCACTACATTGTTGATGATATTTTTTCTCTACATAATTTCTAAGGATGACATTATGTTATGGGGTGAATGTTATATGAAAGTGTTGAAGAGGTTTAAAAATTAAAATTATCTATAGTGGTGTTGTGCTATACAACAACCCTCCATTTATATTTAGAAATAGGGACCCTTTAGAAATAAATAGGAAATTCTTTTAAAATTTCCTAAAACAAAAAACTTAGAAAACAAAAAATTTCCTATTTTTCCTTGTTCTTTTAGAAGCGCATCGCACATCACATATCTTAATGAATTTCATAAAAGACTTATAAAATGTAAAATTTGTGAAATGCGATATACGCCAAATTCAAGATATGATTTAAAATCCTTTGGTAAAGTTTCAATCATCGTTATATTTACTTTATCGCACTAATACTCACTTAATAAATCAAAAGATTTAAAATCAAATTGATATAAGTTATACCCAGGACCCGACATGAGAAAATAAAACAATAAATATAAAACTCGCTATCGTGGTTTACCACTTTATAGAAACGCAATTTGCATTTCTGTCACCTTAAGGGTAAGTATTACGAAATGCTATAAGTTATAATTTGCGATATGCATATTAACTATTTAATGAATCAAGCATGTAAAACAACTTGTGTCATATCAAAATGAAATTTAAGATCTTAACGATTTTAAAGCGATTGATAGATCTTATCTCAGGAGATATGTGAAATATTAAATCAAGAATTATGAATGATGATTGATGTTATATTTTAATAGATTGATATCTTTCTCACATGGTGTTTGAATAAAATGATATATTTATTCCTTTGATACTCCATACTTGTAAAAATTCGTTTGTTTAGGAAACTAGTTAATGGATTGAAGAAGAGAAAATGAACAAAAAGGGTAAAGAAATTTCTCAGACATCGTCTACGTAATATTATACAGATATGTCTCCATTATTATTAGATACCATCTACAACAAATATTGTGGTAGTTTCATTATGGAGGAAATCTATAAATTTTTTTGAAAGTGAAGGACCAACGGTGATAAACAAAGTTTCTTCGATCAAATGCTTCTACCTCCGACTCAACTCTTTTTGACGTTGCATGCTCATACATTCAACAGGATAGCTACAAGACCAAATATTCTTCCTTATACAAACATGGTTAAGTGGGAAATTAACCACTTAAACATTGAAGATAGAATGTTCAAGAATTCAGGTAGAAACCATGGGTCTTTTAGGAAGAAGATTTAATAGCAATGTACCATCTAGCCACCCCGCAATAGAAATATGACAAAGAATACTTGCGTAAATTTAAAGGAGAACATCCAAACCTTATCAAAGTCATCCAAGAATGGAAGGATAATCGTGGGAAATTGAAGCAGATAATTTTGGTACGACTCACCTCAAATTCCTAATCCTTATTGTTATGCCACGGGTATGTTATGTATATTATTTTCCAAATCTAGATAGCACTAGATTCTCAAGAGAGTAGGTTCTAATTGACAGAATCATCAATTCATCAAATTTAAATTGGGCATATGTCTTATCAAATAACCTAGCCAAGAACATAACCAAATATAGAAATAAAAGAAGCATTTCATTCAGAGAAATACCTCCTTTTATATGTTTTCCTATGTCATGGATGCTATCGTTTTACTTCTAGTTTTCCTACTCATGGTTGGAAATGGACTACCAAGGACTCTACCCCAATTCAAATTTAATATAAAGAACTCGATCTGGGGATTTCCACTCGCACTTCTATAAAGTCTCGTTATGGAGTTATATTGCCTATACACCGATGATTTTAATAAAAAGGGCCTTGTGATTTCCGAAGAAGCCAATGCGACATTCTTTCGTAGCTAGATGGTTTGTAGAAGAAAATTCTACATATATTAGAGTATTCGAGTTATGCTTTCTCCCCATGTTTTACCTATTATGTTCCCGATAAGTTACTCACAAAAGAATGTAATGTTCCTTTTTCTTACAATCACAGGTAACTGCGTATGAAAAAAGAATTTTCCAAAGAACATATACAATAAAAAAATGAAATCATAACTTGGATCCCATGGATACATCTATGTATAATGTAAATACAATAATATATAAAAAATAAATGGAACCAGGTGGGCCAAATGCACTTCCCACACTAATGTAGCTAAAAATAGTGAAAACTCAAGATCGCAAATGCTCTGGGAGCAGCCTACTCATGGACCGCGTAGTCTAAGAGAGAGGTTTACACATAAAATGACAGGAAATCATAGATATACCCATATATTGATAAATAATGCTGAAGTAAAAGATCTAAATCTCTCCCAGTAAAAAATACAAGATAACCCGCAAGGATTTCTTGTCAAACACTCCGATATATAAAATGTGATATTCAGAAATGACCAAATAATCACTACAAACCAAAGTACGTGGAGTGAAAAGGCTTAAATATGTCTTATCTGATGTAGAACCTCAATGGCTTCCTATGAAAGGGTGAACCTCTCAATCATATGAAACACCGCAATGGAGCCACCAAACCATGCAATGAACACTCGCTTTCTGAATAATGCACTCCCAACATAAAAAATGCTAGAGTTAGTGAGAAATGTGTAAGATACCACAGATCTGAAATAATCTTGGAGCTATCCAAACAGATCTCTCAACAGAAGGAAACCTTCCTCCAATGAGAAACTAGCTCACGGATTCCAATCCTTTCCACTACCGCACCCAACAACACCCACATAATCTTCTAAAGTTTATGGCCGATGCAGATGGCTGAAGCTTCACCTAAAAACCTGATATGGAATGATGAATAAAAACTCTCCCAACACTCACCTGTGAAGGAGAGGGGACAGTTTCACCCGGAACACCTAGTGCTAAATAACACCGCAACTTTACACAAAGTAGCAACAATTTTATAAACAAGAATAATAATCTACAACATAATCCATAATTCTTCCATCCTCTTCCTTATATAAGGTTATTTTTCTTTCCCTTGGCTCCACCTCATTCTAGGTTACTTCTAACCCAAGTTACATTTCCCTTAAAATTGTGTTATCCATCCCTGATCTCCTCCTCCACTAAAATTGCGTTGTTGACTGGGTCACAAAATTTCATTTTATCTTCTTTGTTCACACATGAGTGGGTGTTTTATTAGCCGGAAAGGGTGTCCCCTTTCACATTTGGAGACGCATTCCTCCCTAGGAGACTTATCGGCTTTTCTACCCATTTATTTACTTCCACATACTGTTGACTTAATGTTCCATTTAGTCAGCTAAATTTTTGGAACATTACAAGCTCCTCCTCAAAATATTTTTCATTCTAAGAAATGTATAAGGAGGAACAAAATTTCTCCTCTTCTCATGTGGCCTCCATCAATGCCCCTCCATCACCGCATCAAGAGAATCCTCGCAAATATACCCACATCCAATGCTTCCCAAGGTGCAAAACCAAAGTGTCCGCATCAATCAAAGGTGGAAAGTGAATGAAACTTTCTTTCTATTTCCATGGCCTACATAAAGTAGGAGTGATGATCATCATGGTGAATGAGTGCCTCACCCATGCTATCATCCAAATGAAGTGAGTCACCCTCCAACATGGTAACTCATGAAAAGTATCCTCCACCTTAGCTCCCGAAAATGCAGGGCTGAACAAGTGAAAATGATAGGAAAGAGGGCCTATCCCACGCCATCCTCCTCCACTCATGATAAGTGTAGAGGGCATGTTGATCTTGGGCTGAAACATGATTTTCCCTCCAATGGAAAGAAGAAGATTGAGCTTCCAAAGACTTTCCTCCCAAAATACCGGTCATGCCAACCCAAACCATTCCATCTAAGATGAATGGTACATCATCACCACATGGCATCCAAATCAGAAATGGCTGAAGGTTAAGGTGCAAGTTTGGATGATACATATGGTCTCTTCGTGGGGATACAATGCAGTTACCTCGTAGAGCATCAAGTGGGCAAAGCCATCCCAAGAATTTGCAAATATGCATGTTGGCTCATCTACTATAAAGTAGTAAGCTAAAAATATATACTAGTTGTAGCACAACAAAGTAGTTCAACACTTGCCCAACCATGTAAATATGGGTCATCAACATCACAAGATTTGGCCCCAAAGTGACCATGAAACCCATAAATAATCTTGCCTCATGTGGAGCAATGCACTCGTTTATGGTGAGAAAGTACAAACATTTAATAGAGTAATCAATACACATCAATGTATTTCTTACTATGCATCATGTGGAGTCAAGTGTGAGGTCCATGTATAAGTTCCCCCATGTGGATCCTCTCACAAGAATCAGAAGAAGAAGGATACATATACCGCTTGGAACACTTCCATTAATAAGAATACACTCCCATGTGACAAACATGGTTTTACTACAACAAGCTCCATGACTCCTCCCTTTGACATTCCACATGCCAAAAGCTTGAGACATCATCCCGCTATGTGAGAAGATCTTCTTCCCACATGGAATTCTCTCATGATCCTCCAATATTGAAGGGTAGCCTCCTTGCACCATGAATGTGCCTCCTTTCTTCTCTTCGTAACAGTCATGAAAAGTATGGGAATAATTTTTCCCATACTCTCCTCAAGTGTAACCATAGTAACAACAACTTTTGTTGTCGCCTATCTCTCATACAAGCCTAAAACAAAACACATAAGAAATACATGGCTAAAGATACAATAAAAACAAGTTGCCAATTGATAACCAAAGAGTGAATCATGGTCCTTCTCATGAACCAAAGGCAAGGCATCCTTGGCCCGCATCAAAATAAGAAATAACAAGTGCTTTCTGTCACTTGCTTGCTACCAAAGTCATCTCATAAAATGAAAACATGAAGTTACAATATGGTGTCATTGGTGCACACCAAGAGACATATGGTGGCTTCCCCACACCTTCATCAAAAAGATATCATATATTAATGCTACAAGTAGTCACAAGTACAACATCATATAATATGCAAGAAGAAATATTTATCTTTGTTATACTATGCTACTCAAAGAAGGAAAGAAGTATAATGCAAAACATGAAATGATACCTCTCCATTATGTACTTGAGGTCTTGAGCTAAAATGGCTCAACTAGAAATTCTCCCTCACTCCCAATGAGCAGTGGAAGGTGTATGTGACATCCTTTCTATCACCATCTAGGCTATGTATATCTCCATATGCTGATATATGTCGCAATAGATGCCTCCCAAGTGAACTTCTCCATCAACCGTAAATATTCATCAAAGTGCATGTATGAGAAGCCATCATGTGTCGCATGTAATAGCCTTTTCTCCTTTGAGACTAGAAGATCTAGTCGAAGAAGATCCTGCATAGGAATAGATGACCACATCATCCACCATGTATCCTGCTATCTCCATCTAGGGTCATCAAGAATCATGTATGCACCAAGATCCTGACGGCTTCACTCAAAGTTGAGACCTCCAATAAGGATCAATCTCCTAAGAGACAAAGAGCAAGGATCTGGTATGAAGCTCTCTCATGTCGTTGTCACACTTTGACATCCCCATGCCAAATTATTCCCTCTCCGTACTCTTCACCTTCCAAAATCTAAGAGCGGTGAATCCAAAGACAATATTTTCTATCAACTCTGCATCAAGCACTCTGGTGGAATGCCTCCATGTAGTGACATCAATGTCAAGAGTAGACCGTATATATGATTGGGAAAATTTTCCCTCGTTTCCTCACTACGCAAATTAGTCTCCTCTTCCTTTGCATTAGTCTTCAAAATAGAGAAGGGTGTGTGCCTATCATCACATGTAGAGTGTCGTTTCCTTCATCCCTTCCTTTCTTCTCCTTCCACTGCAACACCGCACAATAATGCCGCCATTGGTCGTGCTTAGACCTCTCGCAGGAGATCCAGGGAACTATTATGCAAGGATACAAGAATCCCTCCCTCCTATGGGATCATGTGCTTCTCTCCATCGCATGAGCAACTGGATGTGCTCTAGATGTGATAGTACTGCTGCCTTCTTCATCAATGTGTGTAGGCAACATTCAACAATTGATCCCTTTGTGAAAAAGTGATCCCATGCCTCTTGCTCAAGAATCATGAACCGGAGGTTTTGCTTTCCGAAAATGTGTAATGCAAGACATTAGCTCCTCCCCATGGTTTTCTAAAATGGATTTTCCTCCATCACATGAAAGGGTTTTGTTTTCTCAAGTTTTCTTGCACATGTGTCTTAGGAAGTTTTTCACCAAACCTCTCCATCAATGTTTTTACTAATCTCGTACAAGAGAAAGTGTTGGTATTCTTTAAGGAATAAGATTCAAAAATCCATCACGCATGAGCCTTACCTCTTAAAATGTAGCGCTGCTAACCATAATGGCTTCTTTTCGAAATATGGTGCACCAAATAGGAGTCTAGCTCCATCACCCAAGCTCCAACTAAACATGTAGGTGATCCGTAAAAGTAGATAGAAGAAATCTATCCGCATCATGCTACTAGATCTTCTCCATCCGGATCTTGAAAACTTTGAAAATTAGTATTATCTCTAAACCTCGCTTGAGATTCATACTTCCGCAACAAGTCACTGCCAGAGTCATTCTCTTAGGTATTATTCCACCTCCCATCCATCTCAAGATAGGCTCGAATTTGACCTGCATGCATCATGGAGTGTAGCTGTATGCTCACACTCACCATGAAAAATCCAGCTTCGCCTAGATTCAACCTCCCTTTGTATATTTCATCTCCAATCTCACTTTCTTCTTCAAATTTCTCCTTGAAAGCTTCCTCGCAAAGATTTTGGAAGAAGCCAGGTGCTTATCTTCCTTCCTTCTATCAAATACCGAGGATTTCTCGGCTTATTTCCATCTCTCCTTATTCCGAGAAATATATCTCATAAGACAAGCCGCAGACTGGTGCTCGATAATTACTATAAATGTTCCTTTTTCAATCAAGCCATAAACTGGTGCATGAAAAACGAATTTCTAGAAAATATAAAATAAAACAGTGAAATCACTACTTAGATCCCCATGTGATATCTATGTAGCATGTAAATAAAATAATATATCAAAAATAAATGGAACTAGGGGGGTTAAAATGTGCCTTCCACACTAGTGTAGCCGAAAATGGTGAAAACCTCAAGATTCTGAAATGTCAAAGCATATACTCAAGGGAATGCATATTCTAAGAGAGGTTTTGATATTAGTTGAAACATAGGAGAATCACATATCTACTCACATATTGATAAATAATTTTGAAGTACAAATATTTAATCTCCTATACAAAATACAAGATAACCCTACAATGATTTTCACAAACACTGATATATAAAATGTGATATTTGTGAAAAATGATTGAATAATCACCGTAACACCAAAGTACATGAGTGAAAAAGGATGAAATATTTCTGATCTGATGTATAACCCTCAAGGGCTTCCCTCCCATGAAAGGGTGAACCTCCTAATCAAGCAAGGAAAACACCGCAATGGAGCCACCAAACCATGCAATGAACATCGCCTAGAATAATGCACTCCCCAATGGTAAATGTGTTGGGAGGGTATGGAAAATGTGTGGCATGATACCACACATCTGAAATAAGCCTGGAGTTCTCTTCAAACAGATATCTCAAGTAAAGGAAACCTTCCTCCAATGAGAAACTAGTTCAAAGCCTCTGGATTCTAATCCCTTCCATCGTTGCAATCTAACAACACCGCACAATCTCCGAAAAAGTTGTGTTGATGTAGATGGTTGATGCTTGGCCTGAAACCCAGGTAAGATTGATGAATAAAATCCCCAATGAGCTTTCACTAAAAGAAAGAGGTGTTATTCTCTCGAACACCCAATGCTAAACAACACCGCAACTTTGCTGCTTAAAGTAGTTAACAATTTCTTGGCAAATTTCAAGAATAATATTCTAGAAACATAATCCATACGTTGCCATCCTCTTCATTATATAAGAAGTGATTTTTCTTGCTCTTGGTCTTCTACTCCACTCAGGTTACTTCTAACCCAAGTTACATTTCCTCAAAAATTGCGTTATCCATCCTAGGATTTCTTCCTCCAAAGAAACTCACATTTGTTACCTGGTCAAAGCAAACTTCATTTTATCTTTTCACACATGGAGGATTTTTATTAGCTATAAAGGGTGTCCCCTTTCACATTTGGAGTACTTTATCTCTCGCTAGGGAGACTTAAGGGCTTTTACACCCATTTATTTACCGACTGACACTGCTATTAACTCTAATGTTCCATTTAGCTTCGAGGCTAAAATTTTGGAACATTACAAAGAACAGCCTAATGCCTTTTCACAATGGTGTTAAAAAGTAGCCGAAGGATTCTAAAAAGGATATTTTGCCTAATTTACCTCTACAATGTGGCACTCTTGCTTATTCTGTTACCTGCCACATTTACAAGGAGGTTTCCAAATTCATTTATTGAAATTAGTATTTATGTCGAGAAGATTATATGATTCAAATGATGTGATTAAAAATTACATCATAGAGCTTAAGATAAAGCCTTTCATAAAGGAGGGAAGATGGATTTGATGATCTCTTCTGAAGGCATGGAAAATTTCTCAAATATTATCAAGTATGTATCTAGTCAACTAAGTCAAAAGGATGTTGAAGCTTTTCAAGCATGCGTAAACAAGAGACTAGAAAGTCCTCTAAATTTGTTAACTATTGAAGACAGCACTAACATGCTCTGTCTTAGTCTAGATGATGAAATAAAATAAATTTCTGAAGATGAATCAAGTCAATACAAAGCAACAATCTAATAATTTGGATCACTTCCTAAAATGAATCTCAATCTGAAAGAAGGAAACTCGAAAGAAAATTGACCAAGTCATTCGTGAGATAGAATGCTAGAGGAAACAATAAATAATGGGATGAATCAAATTCCAAACAATTCAAAGACAATCACAACATGCTTAGACTACCTGGGCCTTTTACCGCAAGAAAAAGATCTTATAAAATGAATGGGAAGAATTTTATGAAGAAATAAAGACTTCAAAGAAAACCCAATATTGATCAAGAGACAAGTTTCCAAACACCAACACTCACATAAGATAGTGGAGACTATTAATCCACTACAAAGAGTTCCAAAGAATGCATGATAAATAAATTATATCGGCCTACCCCAGCGCATCGGGATAGTTTTGCATATATTGAAGATATCCTTCATTAGATATTTTCTACATTCCTAGTTAAAAAAGGCCGTAGTTAAAAGAAATAAAAGAAAGATAATTGATGAAACAACTCCCAAATCCTATGTATTAACCGCCTGACGTACTATGGAAAGATTCCTTAGATGATCCCACCGAACATCTAACCAAATTATCACAATATGGGGGTATACAATGCTTATCATGGATAAAGTCACTTATAAGTTGTATGCATTATTAAACAAAAGGAAGCCGAAAGCACAAGAAATATAAAAGTTGCTGAATGAAGAGAAATCCAATTCCTAGTGAACAATTCCAATTAAACACAACCCAATTTCATAAAGATATTGAAAGTCTCAAATTGCGAAGATCGACAGTAGATTAATGAAAAAACAAGCACAACCGGAATAGAAATGACTAAGTTACGTAGTCAACCGCAATTAGAAAAATTTATCAAATAAGCACTTGACGTAAGACCAAGTTAAAGAAAGAACAAGAAGTGTTTTTTTCAGATCAAGCCTCTATGATTGATTCTCATTGTGATTCAATTAAAATAATGATCCAAACAGAGAAATTCAGAATCGAATGGGAAAGACTTGAGAAGAAAATCAAGAGCATATTCAATGGCAAGTTTCGCATTTGGGAAAGCAAGCTAATCTACCTCAAGTAGATAAGCTTCACAAAGAAATTCCTCATTCAATGTAATCGTGCTTAAATCAATCAACAGCAGTAGAAAGAAATGGCTAAGACATCCAAGATATCGAAAGATTATTGAATCTATGTGTGAGAAATTGTCTAAAATGGGTAACTTCTTAAGGAAAACATGTCCTATGTGTTTTCGTAAACAAGATAGGTAGAAACAAAGTGGAGAAAGAGAGCAGAGTACATTGTGAGGAAATGATTAAAAAAGGTAAATACTCTGATCAGAATTACGAATTTTCTCTTGATCAAACCTTACCATCGCATATAAAGCTCTTCTACTCTTATAGATTTAGAAAAAGATCCTAGTCGGTAATCTCAAATGCTATTTTCATGACAGATCCGATCAAGGATATCACAACCAAATTTCAGCTCAAAGCAATGTTAGATATTTTCCAACTTCTGCGACCACATTCAAACATGGCAAGATTCACAAAATCGATTGTTAGTTAATTTCCTAGATTGTTGTTTAAGTTAGATTTTTTATGGAAGGTTGTTTGAACCTCCTCTATATTTTTGTAATAATTTATTTAAGTTTATAGTTAGTTTAGTATTTAAACCCTTCTCATGTATTTAGATAAGGGTCCGTAAAGTTTTCAAAACATTTGCAAAGAATGCACTATTGTACTTTTGTGAGTGCTTTTATGAATTAATGGAATGCATTCTATTATATTTTAACAACCAAAGTTGTTTAACCGATATTACCACTATACTCTTTAAATTACTCGAAAGTGAGAATGAAAAGATTCATTGTCAGCGCTTTACATGAGTAGAACTCCATACATATGGTATTTCTATTCACCTCAGACAAGTTTCCTATTTGCTAAATTTCCGCTATCTTCTTATTGCATTACATATTTAAAATTTCATCATATATAAATATTACATGCACTTATTTTCTAATATTTAGCTATGGTTTCTTATTGAATATGTAGTCACACCTGATACACCGAGATGTTTATTTCACAATTCTTCTATGCAAAATACTTTGTTAGAAGAATCATTT
This sequence comes from Pinus albicaulis, assembly GCA_034641835.2. NCBI lineage: Eukaryota > Viridiplantae > Streptophyta > Pinopsida > Pinales > Pinaceae > Pinus > Pinus albicaulis. Next base: position 150,210 of record JAXQQM020090479.1, read on the forward strand.
TATATAATTTTCATCTCTTTCGCATCATAATTAGCCTATATTACTGTCAGCTTGAAAGATATCATTTTAGATCGCATAAAGGAAAAACACCCTAGTATATATTATATTATTAATTTATATAGATGCATATAGATTAAAATAATTATCCATTTGTATGCTATAGTCACAACACCCTCAAAATCATCCTTATTGGGAAATCGGGTCCCATTATCCCTACCAGAGCCACTATACCAAACGTAAAAGGAGTTGTTTAAGGTCTGGACTGGTGGTTTTTCTCATGTTTCAATAATGGAATTTCTAGGCCCTCAATGGGCAGAGAACAATATATCCCTAAAATTAACATGGTATCATATTTGAGCTGAAGAAAATATATCAAGATCACTCCCCATGAAGACATTAATGATGAAGTTCATGATCAAAGTTTCTAGTGAAAGGGATGAAGATGGAAGAGACATAAAAGAACGATAGGGTTTGAAAGAACCCTAGATACCTTTTTTCTTGTAATAGAAGATAGGGTTTGGAGAAACCTCCAGAGTGGCCTTGATATGAGAAAAGACATGGTATGATTTAGAATTTATTTATGATAAAAATAATAAATGAGAATACATTGAATTATTCAAGAACCTATGATAGATTCAAATAAACCCCATGGACTCGTGTCTTACCCACTAGGAAATGATATGATACAAATCCAATTTTCACCTTGTACATTGGTAATTTGTCATTGCATTGATGAAAATATCAAGGATATAGATGGTGTTCAAGAGGAAGCATCCTTCATATGTAGACAACATTGCATATGGATGATAGCTTGTAGTAAGGATCAAGAGGGATATGATAATCCTTATTAAAGTTAAGTACTTTCAAGACTTATGTTATTTATACTTACTTTATTTTAGACTATTGTTTATTTTTCCTACATGAATATTTGAATTCTTCTTTCACTAACCTCTATGAAAATTTCTATGTAAAATCTATTGCAACAATCGAAATTGTTCTTTCTAACTATAAATTTAATTATGAAGTTTATTTTCTATGAAAAGATAATGACTAAAATCTCAACCTAATTTTTATCATTAAAAACTCATGGAAAAATAAAATTTTGGAAACTAATAAATATGATAGTACATACTAATATTGCAAATGACACAATTGTTTTTGGACAATTTCCACTGAAAACCCAATTAGGGAAAACCGGTAGTACCCGAGGTTTTTATTATTATGTAACATTGGAATAATCTAATTAAAATTTTGATTTCAAAACACCGGGAAGTACATAATAATAAATCTAACAAAAATATTAGAGAGATTTTTTCTCTTTCTCTCTCTAGTGAAAATCCTAGATACCTACTACACTCGAAAGCTAGTCATCCAACCTCCTCATGCTACTCCATTATGTGTGTTTTTCTCACACAGTCCCACACGTATGTAATAGAAACACCCCCACAACAAGTTATCTTTCTTGTATCCGCTCCGGAAGTGACTTCTATAATTCTCAAAAATATTCCCAACCCCCAGATGCCCAATTGATATTCCCCACAACTAAATCAAACTAACCATGAAGTTTCCTACACATACCTTTGCGCAATGTCTCGGAATATTTTGTCATCGTTGGATGATCACCAAACCGGAAAACTTCCTTCATATTCATTGTCTCTTCCCCCTCATCAAGCTGTCCTCGCTCTCGCTTGAAATTTTCTTTGTTGAATCACCAACTAGGAAACTTGACTCCCACCAATGAATTCTTGTGAGTGTCTCAAATTAGGAATAGCTACACTATTGGGAATATATCAAGATATTACCAATGTGGAGATCATCAATGAGCTTCTAAAATAGCAAAGAATTCATTAAAACCAAAATGCCAGAAGATCTACATAACCATCACATTAGATTATAGCAACAATAATAAAGACAATATCTTGAAAGAAAGGATCTCTCAAGCTAGGCAATTCAACTTCAATGAAACATATACATGAAATATGGAGAAATACTACTATATAAAGAGGCCCTGGCTATGATTGCACAATCCATGTGAGGCAGTAAATGTCAGAAGTAATTTCAATACATGGTTACAACAATATGTGTGGCTAAAATAAAGAAGAGTGGAGCAAGATCTCAAACCTTGAAACATATAATACACAATCCCTTAGAGGATTGACTTCAATAAGTACAAAATGGCAACTGCTAGAAATGACTTGAGCTTGCTGTGCAAGAACACATAACTCAAACTGAAATGGATGTAGATAGATGATGATGCTACACTAGATGGTCAATCTCATCCAAAGGATCTCTAGAGTGAAAGGCCGATCCTCTCACCCAAGATCTCACCCTCCAAACATGTGAAGCAAGTCCCCACCGCAACACATTCTCGTAACAATGCGAGCCTAGGAAGGACTACATTGTTGGTGAAGAGAAATGCTTGGCCCGATGCCAATGATCCTGCAATATGCTCCCGGATCTCCCTTAATAACCCCCTAAAGGAATAAGCCCCTCCTCCGCGTAGATGAGCTGCGGAAATGTGGTGTACGTGTCCTCCACCGTAACACCTCAAAGAATAATGCTATACTGCATATAAAACAACGTAGTATCTCGAGAGGAGAAGCTTTACCTTGAGCCAAGAGATATGGATAATGAAGAAAATCCTTCAAGAGGCCTCTCAATAAGGAGAAGGAATCCAAACAGGAATTCCCCCGCAATTCTTGCTAAAAATCAAAATAATGCACAATGTCCGAATAGACATGAAATGAACAATCCAAGCATGAGTAACAATGGCTTCCTTCTCCTTTTAAACAAGTGAAAGCTCTTCCATGGGCCCCATCCATTAGGTTTCTCCACCAAATATCCTCTTTCTCATTCACAATCGCATTTTCTACAAAGTGATCCTCTCCTCCTATGGCAATGTTATCGATATGGTCAAACATGACCTTGTCTTCATGTATTCTCCTCATTAATTTGGAGGGTGAAAATAAAGCTACCATGATGATCCCTTCCCATATTATGAGGGATTTTATTCATTTTTTCCATGAGCATGGTCTCCTACTCATTTATTTAGCTACCAGGTGATAAAAGAAAATTTTTAATATTCGATTTAATATGAGCTGTAATGGGAATATTACAAATTCACTCTCCAAGTGTATTTCTCCATCTACCCATCGCCTCTTCTTTATAGTATCCGCTTGAGAATTTAAAAACCATTATTTAAACTTAATTTATGCTTGATATCATTCTAAGTCGATCTGTGTGAGCTTCTAGATAATTCTCACCTTTCAATTAATTACTATTAATTAACTAGTTTTACTAAGTTAGACTTAGGAAAAATTAAATTATGGTCAATTAATTTAATTAAGTTATCACTAGTGGAATTTAGTAAACATGATTATGGTTGGACATCTCATGTTTTAGCCTCTCCACAAATTTTGATACTAGAACATCATCTAATGCTACAAAACTAACACTCCCTCCCAGCAAGGAAGGTGTTCTATAACGTTGCACTACTACAACACCTTATACTATGCATCATCCTCCATATACGCTTTCCTAATGTCCTAAAATTGTAGTTTGCCACCGCCCACCAACCACTTTGCTAACTTGATTCATCTAGTATCAATTGTAGCTAAACCATCTTGCATTTGTTTTGTTGTTGATACCGCATTGTACAACATGTATTCTCACCAACTTTTGCATCTACACCTAAACCCAACTAACATTTCCTCTTACTATTGCTACTATTTTTCAACTAATACAAATCGAGAAGCATCCAAAATACTAAATCAACTATGTCTTTTGTGCTTGAATGATCTCCTTAGGCATCTAATGCGCTTATCCCATGAACTATCCACCCACCGGAAAATTTGTAATTAATGTTGATTTTGTATTATTCCTTCTCACAATCGTTATCAACACCGTTATGCAACTCTTAGTATCCTACTTCACAACTAGTGTGCAATTTTCACTTTGCAACTACCTACACCAACCAACATGATCCTCATGCTATTGAACTGCTGTGTGGGCCTTTACAGTATGTGGTGGCCGATCCATGTTAGGATTGAACTACATCTCTGCTACTCCTCTATAGACTTCTCGCACAAACTTTCACAACTCTAGAGTCCGTAACTTGGATGTCTCCTCACCTCCGCCTGTTGCATAGATGCACATAGAGTATGAATTGGTCCTCCAATTTGGAAGGAAGTTGACACATCTTTTTGTGGATTTTTCCCCCGATCCTAATTCTCCTCTCTTTGGTTTTTCTTCCTTCTGAGGACAATTAGTACTATAGTGGAAAAACACGCCACACCTAGAGAACTTGATCTTTGGATTGATCATTTTTCTCTTCTTCTCTCTTCTCTCCCTTCAACTTTGTCCTTGACTCGGGACCTCTTTTCTTCACTTTTGATGCAAGGGCCACATTTTCTTCCTCCTTCACACCCTTTGATCCTTTTCTGTAGTTCACCTCTCTCTCCTCTTTGTGTGAGATCTTCCTGTACATCTTGGCCCCACCCAAGAATATGATATCATCCTAGAATGCCTTGGAAAAAATTTCTCCCATTCCTTAGTGAGACTCTGCTGAGGGCTAAACGTACAAGTTCTATATCTAGATGTGATTCTCCCTAAGGTAAGCTCATCCTAGATATCCCAATTTTGGTGAGAAAGGGGTTGATTCCTTCACACTTATGCAGGAAAACTCCTTGGCTTTTCTTTAGGGAACATATTCCATTGCTTGGAAGGATTTGGCATATAATGAGGTAATGATTGCCTCACATTTCTTTGAAGTCATATTTCTGGCCAAAATGTGTGAGACTATATTATCTCGAACTCCACGAGAATCAACTTTTTCCTTGGTCATCTCCTTATTGTAATTAGAGATATGTGGTCCCATCTATAGGCACAACTACAAGTTGTTTTGCATCCATATTTATTCTATATTCATCTATTAGGAAGGAAATTTCCATCCTTCCTAGATATAATAGTTTACGCACCTCTAACCTATCTTGGACATCGAATTCATGTTGAAGCCATATCTACAAAAACTCGACTCCAAGTTGGAAATATCCCTCTTTCACTTACTCAACTGGATATCTCTTTTATTTGCACTCCCCCATGGAGTGGGAAAATCTACCTATTTCCACTCTCCATGGTGTAATTGGAAATTGTGGTTTCTTGTTGTATTTATAGGTACCCACAACCGAATCTAAATTAGATGGAGATCATGTGTACTTATACATGGAGGTGAGGCTATTGGGATCTACTCTCATGTCTCTGGACTTTACAATAATATAAACTTCACCCAATCCCTTAGATTAGGTTTCAACATTCCCCCTTTAATCCGAAGGCATGTTGGTGAGTCCAAGCATTGTTCGAATCTCTTCAAACTTTTCTCTCCAAGCGCTGGTGAAAGATGTCTCATGTCTACTCATTCAGGAACAATGACGTAGATGAATGGTTTTGGCTTCAACAAGATGTCGAATCAAATGGTATTTTGTATTGATGTGCTTTGTTTGATCATGGAAATTTGGGTTCTTGGCAAACTTTATTGTAGAAGTGTTGTTGATCATGAGTGGTGTTAGAAATGCATTTGTTTCATCTACAAATATTCTAGGATTTTCCGAGCCACACAATTTCCTTGCTTAAGCCTGTGTGTTGCCACATATTCCTCTTGCCAGGAATCTTTCTCGAACTAACTATTTGTGGATTCCATGAGACAGTCCCGATCAAAGAGCCTGGTGGTATAACCTAAATTAGACACCCCGCTTTATTTTTCCCTATCAAAGTCCGAACTTCGTATATTTGATCAAGCTAAAATTTCCTACCTCGTGTATATTTGTTCAAATTTCAATCCCCTTCAAGTACTTTAGAACTTTTATAAAGAGACTTAATGTCCTCATGCTGGTTTTTGCTAAACCTAGAGGATACCAATAGCAAATGAGATGTTTGGTCCTGGTGGTAGTCGCAGATAAGACTTCCTACAAGCTACATATACTTCACAGCATCCTGACTCCTTCCCTAATGATGTGAGCTTCAAGTTTTGTTCCATTGGAGTGAGCTAAGGGATTGGCATTCATCCATGCCAAACTTGTTCAAAAGATTCCAATGTACTTTTTTTGAGAAAGAAATATAAATTTAGGATGTTGAGTTACTTCAATACCCGTATAGTAATGAACATAACCCAAATTAGTCATTTAAACCTTTCTTCAATTATTTTTTTATGGATGCATTATAACTCTCATTGTTCCCCTATTATAAAAATACCATCTACATACACCACAAGATATACAACTATTTTACCAACTTTCTTAAAACAAAGTTGCATCATCAAGATCAAAATGTTTCAGTCGTTTCGTAAGATGCTCAGCTAATTTCTTCATACTGTGCCTCACAGTTAAGCTTGCTTGAGGCCATACAAGGATTTTATAATCTTGTGCTTTGTGTTCTTGTCCTTCACAACAAATCCTTCTAGCCTGGACATAAAAAATTTCCTCCCTAGATCTCCATTAAAAAAGGTGGTTTTTACATCCATCCCGATGGAATTTCCATCCCTTTTGAGTCGTTAGGGAAAGATGTCCAATGGTGGGCTCATTTTGCTATGGGAGAAAATGCTTTCTTCATAATCAACCCCTTATTTCCAAACCTTTGACATAAGCCTGGATTTGTGTCATAAGGAGACATCCTGCTTTATACTTGTTCTTATAGACTCACTTATGCCTCAATTGGCTGTCTAAGAAGGAGGATCAACCAACTTCCAAGTGCCATTCTTTATCATGAAGATCATACCTTTGTAAATGCCCATTCCATTTTTCATGAGAAGCGGATTCTGAAGGAATTTGGTTCATGATCCTGTGTAGGCAAACTCAATTCAAAGTTATACACATTCATATCAATGTGTGAATCCCAGAATTATCTACATCACCTTCGATTGTTTAGTGGAATTTATTGTTCATATCTTTCTTAAACCTCATCGACGAACATTTTCAGTGTCTTTGTTAGCCATTTGGGGACCTTTTGGAGATGTGCCTTAGGGCCGCCATTTGATCGAGGCTAAATTGAATCAAGATTCAATATCTCAATTTTTTCTAATCACATCATTCAAGGTGTCATTTGTGGTTGGTTCTTCATGTGGGAGAGAGAGGTGAAGCCTTCTTTAGAAATGATTCCACATATTTAATCAAGATATGAATCCCCTTCAAGATGTGGAATCCGATTATCAAATTTTTGAAAATACTTCTGTATGTGTGAATCTATCCGTGTGATCAAGTTGTCGCTCAACAACAAATATTGTCACCATAAAATTCAAGGAATATGGCATCTCTACTTTATTACAAACTTCTTATTGACTTCATCATATATGATATCCTTTGCCATAGTCATCTAAGATACATTTTACATCTAGCACCACAAGTTTATTCCTTTGTACCTTGCATAAAAGCATACTCATGAACCAAAGATCCTAAAATGCTTTGACGAAGGAATGTGGCTGCCACATTTCATGAGTTTTGTTTGATTGACTCCTCACACACCTATTCTTTATGTATACATCACAGAACCCCATCAAACAAACATCAATTTTACATTCTTAAAAACATCATGGAGCTAACCATATTTAAAACTGTCTGTCATTCTTTCACTTACACCGTTCGTTAAATTATAGGGCACAATTGGTTTGATGTTTGATCCTGTGCTGATGAAGATAATTTTCTAAATTCGCTTTGAAGGTATTATTGTCCATTATCAAGACGCAAAGATCCAATATGATTTTGTGCATCATCTTCAATCCACGAAGGAAAATTCTTGAATGTTTGAAAAGCATCGATTTGTTCTTCAATAAGTAAACCCAACACATTCTAATCGAATCATCAATAAATGTCACTACATATTTATTTCCATTTGGTGTACTAAACATGGCTAGGACGCACATAACTGAATGAATAAGCTCAAGTTTTCTATGCTCCTGAATGGAATCATAAAATTGTTGTTTGTTGTGCTTTCCAGAATATAAGCACCACATTGCTTAAGTTTCCTAGAACCGAGGCACCCATTAACACCATTTTTCTTCAACAATCAAAGGTTGTCATAGTTTAAGTGTCCAAATCTAGCATGCCATAAAAAAATACTTGATGGGAATGTATCTTCATCATGATGTGGAATCGAATGCAAAGTTTTCTCGATGAGCAAGAGGAACCTTGTAAATTTTCCAAGAGTCTCTCTTCTTCATTCCCTTCCATGATGCTGAGTATCCTGACAGTTTTTCCACCAACCTTGCCATCAAACATGTGGAATGGAATGTCCTTGTTGGTAGATCTAGACCAAGGATATTATCAAGTTTCTCTCAATTCAAAAGGGAGGTATAGAACCTCATGTAGAAGATGATTCAGAAGACTGTGCAACCTGCTTGATTGTGCCAAGCACTTACAGGATTGAGTTTGGATTTATCCGTGAAGTACATTTGCTCCACAAACTTTGTCAATAAATTCCCTTTTCAAAAAATATTTTCTAAATGTCATGTGACATGTTTCTCCTCAATATAGAAAACCAATAATTTCTCCTGCAAGAAGTAAATGAAACATCAAACAAGTCTTCGCTTACTCCATTGTTATGAACAAAGCACAACATAATGAGGGTTCGAAGCGCTTTTGTACCTTTTTTCTCCTGCCATGAGTTTTACCTTTTCTTGATTTCCTTTGTTGCTTAATTTTATCCTTACCGGGCACTACATGTAGATGCATAATGCCAATATTTATTGCAACAGATAATAAGATCAGATTTTCGCTTTGCATTTGTCTCCCCCTTCCTCCAAATTTTTTCTTCCTCTTCCTCTTCGGCCACCTCTTCTCTCGGGAAGAATATTGAGCATGACTCTTCTCTCTATGTGAAAATCATATGTTCTTAGAATACACATAGGGGTTGTCATCTTTCAAAATCTTTCTCTCTTCGCAAACTTTTTCTCAAGGAATCAAAGGTGATTGCGAGGTTTCCTAATTTGCTTATAATGACTCAAGATAATGCAGCAAGTCATATACAATGCCTTAACATATGCTATGAGAGATATATCAACTTCAATCAGTTGTTCTTAATTTCATGCATGAGATAGATCTTACTTCCTAAGCTAAAGCAAGAGGATCATCATTTTTCAATTCAAGATTTAAATAAATCAACTGGCTAATTGAACACTTTCAAGCTCAATGTGAGTCATAGAGTTCTTTTAGCTTGCTCATTAGGGGAATTTTGAGGTCTAAAATGGGCCTCTAAGGAAAAATATACAATCAAAATTCAATTCTTTTATGGAGAAACTAATCACATTTTAGGGGATGACACTATCCCTAATGGTTGAGGTGGCATTGCTTGAGTTAAAGGTAATTACTCACACATTCTCAATGGTGGATAAAAATCAAGGTTAAATTCATGGTAGTTCTCTAAGAAATTTTAAAGCTATAAAGTAAATTACTCCATAATAAATGTCATTTCACACTTTTCAATAAAATATTATTACCTGCTATTTCATATTTTTTTGAAAAACAATGCATATCCCTACACACCATGTATTTACACACTTTTCAATAAATATTATATTTGTATATTTTCAAATATTTATTTATAAATCAAATCAATTCAACATGTAATATAAAAATTCATACATAAAAAATATTTATATTATATTATATTATTTTTATATAGTATATTAATTACATGTTATTATATAATTTAAATAATATAAATTTTAATTAATAGTATATTCTATAATTAAGAATTTATGAATTTATATTTATATTTTATTTTAAGTTATTTAAGTACAAAGGAAAATATATTAGTTTTGGAATGATAACTACTTTTTTTCTTGAAAATATTATTCTTATTTTTAGTCACATGAATACAATTTTTTATTAATTTTATTTTTGGTACAAATTTTGAATTGAATTAACCATGGTTACATAGATTTTGGTGCAAAAGTGAATTTAAAATTCATAAATATTATTTTATTGGTTTAGCTATTAATTTATTATTTCCTTAGAGGCCCATTTTAGACCTCAAAATTCCCCCTAATGCAAGGCTTCACAGGCATTTGAAAATGGTGTAATATGGCGACCACCTCTTCATATTTACTGTTGAAATCAAGGCACAGTCTTAGAAGTTCTTGTTTTCCCAAATGGAGATATCCTTGTTTGAAGTGGGCTTTAATGTGGAAGGTCCGCTTCTCTTTCAAAATTACTTCACAACTCATTAAAAATGAGAGTGCTTGATTTTCTCTCGAGAACATCTTGTGATAGTTCTCCTTGCCGGAGAGAACAACTCCTACAATGTACATGAGAGAATGCATTCTTGAAGGAAAAAAATACTTTGCTAACAAGGTAAAAAAAAACCTAATTCAGTTTCATTGCAATTTTTTTTTTATTTTTTTTTTTGTAAAAAAAAAAATTGAGAAATAGTCAGAGGTATTATCTCGAGGGAGTATGTTTGGGGGAGGTGTTTTCAAGGGAAGTTTGTACTAAGGGAAAAGGTATTTTCCTGGGAAAGGTGTTTACTGGGAAGGTTTTTACCGGGGGTAGGTGTTTTATGGGGGAGGTGCTTCTTCTGGGGAGGCCAAATCGCGTAAAAATTAAAATGATTTAAAGGCCGAATTATAAAAAGAAAAAAACGCGAGAGAATCTCGTTGGGAGGGTGAGGGAGGAACGATTGGGTGGGGATAGTGGGTTGAGGGCGCAGCAGTTGTGATCAAAGGAGGAGGGCGAGAGCGGAGGGGAGGAGAGAGGGGATGGGGGAGAGTGTGAGAAGGAGGGAATGTAGGTGAGCGGGGATGGGCAAAGTGGGTGAGCGGGAATAGAAGTGTGGTGAGTGGTGATGGGGAGAGCGGTGAGGTAGAGGAGTGTGGGTGGAGGGATGTGGTGAGTAGGTGGGAAGCGAGATGGAGAGGAGGAAAGGGATGGGGGAGAGGGTGAGCAGAGGAAGGAGCGAGGATGGGAGAGTGGTGGATTGGGATAGGAGAGCGAGTGAGAGGAGGGATGGTGAGCGAGGATGGGGAGAGCAGTGAGTGGGGAGAGGATTCTGGGTGAGCGGGTGGGGAGCGGTGAGGGGAGGTCGAGGGAGAGAGCACCATGAGTTGGGGAGGGGTGACAATAATGAGTAGGTGAGATCTCGTATGAGTATGAGCATGAGGGAGGGTTGAGGGTGTAAGGGAGGGCTAAGATGAGTGGAGCAACAAGAGAGAATGAGTGGGACAATGAGAGAATGGAACAAAGAATAAAAAATTAAATGTGCAGATGAAATTGCATAGGTAAAATTAAATGTGCAGTAGCTAAATGAGGTATAATTTGCCAAAAAATGCGGTATCATTCAAGAATACTCGTAATGCCAGGATTAGCAAACATAAAACTAAATGCACAATGACAATACAAAATGCAACATGAGGGAGTTACACCAAAGGCAAAGAATGCAAAAAATGGGAGTGGCTCCGATACTCATGTTAGATCAAGAGGTAACTTCAAAATCGAATGTGACCTAGATGGAGATTATGTGCATACTTATACATGGAGGTGAGGCTATTGGAATTCACTTCCCAATGTCTCTTGGCCTTCCTTATTTACTAAATTACAATAATATACAATCTCACCCAACTCCTTAGGATTAGGAAGTCAACAATTTTCTTAACTAGAGACCCTTTGAGAGAAACTCCTCTATGTGTGCAATTTATCTTCCACCTAGTCTTGATTCTATTACTCCAAATTGTTGCAAAAACATATTACGCTAGATAACAAATATTCTCATTTAAAAATATATGAGTTTCTCACCTTGCATGTTGGAATCACTTATAAACAAGTTCAAACTTTCCCCGCCAACTACAACCGAAAAATAGAACCCTATCCAACAATTCACATTATCCAACTAAGAATCCAGTGTATCTCCGGAAAATTGTATCGTTGCTCCTCTAAACAATGAATTTATCCCTCTTCATATTTGAGCCTCTTATCCATTGATTTTGTTCGATACTACGTTAAAATTTTTCACAATAAATTGGCGTAAAATAAAATGTTGGAAACTAAGAAATATGCTAGCACACACACATAAAAATGATACAATTTTTTTGGACAATTGTCCTGGTGAAAACCCCAATGAGGTAAATAAGTACAAAGAACTGAGGGTTTTATTTATTATGGCAAATAAAACAATCCTAGCACAACCGGATGTCAAAATTATGGCAATCCCCCAGAATAAATTTGACAAAACACAGAGAGAATTATTCTCTCTCCACCGACAAACATGAATATTGACTTCCTTTCAAGGCTAGTCATCCAACCTATGTGCAGACTTCATGTGTTGCTTATGTGCGTGTCCCACTCACATGTGGTTGGAAACACCTCACAAATGCTCATCCCGCCATCTCTGTTGTTGGAAGTGACTTTCGCATTTTAGAAATATTCTCACCTCATGAATGTTGAATTGATATTCTCATAGCTTCTAAATCAAACTACCTATGAAGGTTTCACATAGACATATGTGCAAACTCTATGTGGAATACTTTTGCACTTGTTGTTTCTCACAAAATTGGAAAATCCATGAATTCATTATCTTGCGCCTCTCTAGCTCTAACTTCTCGTTGTTAAATCACTATGTATTTAGAAATCCTGAATTTCCGTCAAGGAATTTTCCTCCAAGTAGTATTCTCCATCTACCAATTGAACTCTTATAATAGTCTGCTGAGACTTCAATGGCCACAGATCAAAACTTAATCGATGCTGAGATCATCTCTAATTCAACTGTAGTGAGTTTTCTGGAGAATTGTCACCTTTCTCAACTAATTACTATTAATCATCCTCTGGTTTTTAGACTTAAAAAATTTAATGGTGGTATTAATTTGACTTAATTATCTCTAGGTGGAATTTAGAGAAACTGCTTTCTTGGTTTGGAGAGACTTCCTATGTTTTAGAATGTTTGCAAAGTTTGAGACTATAACACCATATGACTTACCAAAAACTAACAACCTCTTTGATGATATCAAGGAAATCAAATTCTAAGGATCATTAGGATGCAAAATAGTGCAAGAAGAGTAAGCTCTAAGAGAGGGAGTTGGTGCAGAAGAGCAAGCTCTAAGAGGGAGTTAGTTCAGGAAGAGTAAACTTCCAAGAGGATGCTAGTGCAAGAGAAATGAAGGAGTTGTCCCCATATAGAGAAAAAAGACAAACTCATCTCACCACTCCGTACACTCATCATGTTCATTTAATTTAATATTGTCAACAATAATGTGTTTTCATGTATTTCACATTTATCGTGGCAGTAGGTCCATAGAAAGTATGCAATATTACACTTCTTGATGAGAAATTAAATTATGCATCCAACAAGTGCTCCTATCAAAATTCTGAGTAAAATCATAGGGAGATAAGTTGAAAATATGAGTTGAAATTTTAGTTTTCTCTTTTCCCATCCAAAACTCGATGAGGTAATCTAATCTTATTTATTATTTCCACTCTTATTTTATAATATTACTTATGAGGCACATCTCAAAGCTAAAAAATGTTCTAATGGTCGTGATGCTCTCTAATGTTAAATTCATCACTATAAGGAATATGATTTCAAAGGAGATGATTATAGCTCCTATTGTCGATGTGCACTATTATTTGATGTTTGTGAAGTTGAATTCTTCCAATTATGTTATTATGAAGAAGCATACATGTATATACCCTTGTGTATTTAAGACACATGAGAAAACCACTCATGATTGCAAATTGAATAAATCTACATTGTGGACTCAAGAAATTTCTAGACTTGGAATGTTTGGAGTGATGGGATACTCCGATGTGGATTCCAATCACTCCACATGATTGAAACTAATACTCTATGAAATATATTGGTTCTTTACATAATTATCTTCAACATTCTTTTGTTTTTATTTGAACTCACTACTTTTGATTCGTTAGTGTGCAATCCATCTACCTTGAAATTTGGGGAATGTGTATGAAAATACAACCATGGAAAGAAGAAATGAAAAACAAGGAAAATGAATCAAATCCATATTGAACTCATTAAAAGATATAAGGGCGTGATGAGGAGCATTTCTAGAAATTACATCCAGACTGAAGCCAAATAATTATGGTAGAAAAAGGAAGTACAAGACAATTGTTATATCCCAAGGTGGGGCTTCACTCCTCGGGAGCAATACAATATCACGTGGGTTCACATTTGGGGATATATAATGGAGGGAAAATGACATAATATATTGGGGGATATATAGGGGGTAAAGGGTTTTTATATTGCACGATAAAAATGGAGTTCAAAGCAAGAAAAAAATGGATACCCACACATATAGTGAAAGTAATAGTCCTTCTTAAATTGGGGAAGGTATAGTGTGGTTTATATTGGTAGGGGGTTAAATAATGTTATTTTTAGAGGAAATTTCAATATGTACTCAAATTAAGGGTATTTTTTAATATGTTATGATCACGTGATATGTTAAAGGTCTTGAGTGAAGCCCCCGTGTTATATCCCAACAAGACCTTGGATAGTATTCTAACAATGAGATGAAGATCACATCTAATGGAATTGGGTGATGGACCAATTGATCCAGGTTTTAATTAAATAAATGAGATGAATATCAAATTTTTTGGGATTGGTGTGATTGGAAAATTGATCGGTTCCAATTGCATACAATGATATGAAGATTGTGAAGGTGTGTTGCACCAAAGATGAGAAGAGCACCAAAGAATGCATGTATCCAAGAACTTGAGGAGATCAACCAAAGAATTCAAGGAGATAACGCTAACTGAAAGAATAATTCTACAAGATGAAGAAGAGGAGAAGCATGGATTACAAATACAAGCATAAGACATGGAAGAGGCCTTTGAAAAGTTGAAGTGTAGTGAAGGCTTGTAGCATCATCATCACCCACTTCAAAATTAAATCGAGGTAAACAATGTCAATGATTATTTAGTTTCATGTTCTCATTATAATGATAATTTTTATTTTTTAAAAGCACAATTATATTGGTTCAAGATAACGAGGAATATGGTATATGCAAGAAACGCCCTAGGAGTTAATGGTCATGGCATTGTGAATCCCATCCGGGTGGTGGAACTACCTTGATATATAGGATTGGGATATGTTAGAGGGGATGAAGGACACTCCAAACTCCATGGAGACGAGAGTCATAGAAGTTGAGAGTACATCACAACCTTCTAGTGATGATAGATATTCAAAGGAAGAAATATATCAAGTTCACCTCACCAAATCCACACCAAATACAATCGTTCAAGGAAGGATATGTCAACTAGGAAGAAGACATAAAGAAGGTCAAGAAAGTTTGGAGGAAGAAAACCATTATAGATATTGCAAAAGGACCTGGAAATCAAAAATCCACGCGGTTGAAGCTCGCAACAAGTAATTCCGGAGCATATGAAAGCACCTATGAAGGAACCAATCCTACTTAAGTATTTCAACAAGGAAGTTAGCTACTTAGAAGATATTCCATTAGCCCTGGTGAAGGCTTAAAAGTTGAGCATGGACATCTTTGTAAATCACATGCCGCTAAATGTTTGTAAAAAGTGGATAATATATAAAATTTCTTATGAACGCAACATTTTGAAATTCCTACCTTTTAATTAGATAGCATAGGGTATGGTTTCTATTGTAACTCGACCATGCATGTTCTATAAACTCTTGCAAGTATGGTCTTGATTTGAATTCGTAAGTTACATGTATTGGTAGCTGCCACATATTTACATGGATATAGGTGTTCGCTTCATCAAATTTTTCTTCGAAGTACAAAGGTGAAGGAGAAGTAAGTGTGCTTATTAAAGAAACTGTTATGCAAATCCAAATTAAGGTGGATTGTTTATATTTCCGGAGGACTAAAACGTCCTTTAGTGGGGAGTGAATGAACCTAATGTCTCAAAAAAATAAAATTCCCTAGATCACAATGAAACTAGGATCATATCGAATATCTCATTACAAGGAATCCAATGAAAATAGTGCCTCAACTAAGCTTGTATGTGAAATTTACAGCTAGTCAAATTTTTTGGTCAAAATAGTAAAAATTCAATAGTCAAAGGTGACATTTTAGCCTCTAGAGATCATTTGTGGAAAACTTGAGCTAACATTGCGGTGTAAAATTGTGGTTAGAATGAGAACGATGTTGGGAGGCCGACACATGGAAATCGAGTGGAAATTGGGGTGTCATTGTGTCATGGTGACTAGGATCGCAGTGAGCCAATCATGTGGGCACCACTTGTCCCTATGAAAAATTGTCACATGGCCCTGCGAAAGGGTTTCCATGTGGCATCAACAACACTCCTCTTTAATGGAATTCCAATATCATGAATTGCTTCAATGGGCTTGTCTTATATGTATGGTTATAAAAAGTATGTTTCGTTTGTATGGTTATAATGCTTATACATTAGTTATAACTATGTGTGTTAATATAGTAAAAAGAAGAGGCCAGAGGGTTTGACCTCGAGACCTCTCCTCACTAATGCTTTATTTTATGAATTCCATTCAATGCACTATTGGCTTCAACTTTGAAATTAATGCCCGCAAAAATATATTTAAATTATATAATCATGTCATTCACCATGAGGAGAAGCCCGGCAAAACAAAAAAGTCGAAGAGCATGGAACGAAGAGCCAAGGAACGAGGCCGCGAAACCTCACACAAGAATGATTTTTGAAGAAAAATATTTCATGGGAATATATAGTATATAATATTTTAAAGAATATTCCCTTTTTTATTCTACTAGGGAATCTTGAAGATTTTATGGGGTCCATAATTGACTTGTCAATATAGTAAAATTTATACTAAAATTGTTCAAAATTTCGAGAAGATTTCACTAGTGTGGTCTATTTATGAGTATAAGTAGTGAATATCAAGTTTCATTGTGGAACTCACCTTTTTCATTAAATTTTGAGCATGAAGTCTTTAGACAATAATGCAACTTTTCCTGTATGGTAGGTCATGTTTACAACAAAAGTCTCTGGAGGACAAGATGGATCTTTTGGTGTTGTTATTGTTGTGTTTTGAGGAGTCGAACTTCAAGTCAATCCAAGGATTGGTGGTATAATAATGTATTTTTCCCATGTACTCATTTTCATTTTTGTTGAGATGAATGACAAAGCTTCACCATTGAATTAGAGCTCGTAGATGTAGTCCACATTGGATAAACTCCTTTACTAAACTTATGTTTGCATTTTATTTATGGTCTCCTTATGTTGATTTTCTTAAGTGTTTACAAATATGGTTTTTACTTTCTTTCGTGCAATTATTGTAACATTAAACGAAAATATCTTGGATAATGCTTGTATTATAGGCATATTAGATCAACAACAAAGAATTACCTCTCGCAAAGAATCATGAAGCAATTTGTCGAACCATAAGTCCCACCAATATGGATATTTGTCTCAATTAATAAATCTATAATATGATGGAAATGGAAATGTTAGAGATAATTTACTAAAACTCATTCAAGCGGGCTGTCATAAAATAAACAAATCAATTTGAGGATGAATTGCTAGTACATATGGTGTTCCTCTCATTTCCAAATTCCTTCAACTTATTCAAGGTTAATTACAATGCTCAAGAAACCAAATGGGACATTGATCAGCTTATCACCTTATGCATCATTGAGGAGGAGTTCTTGCCATTCCAAATTTGGGTTAGTTCATTTAGTAGTTAGTTTAGCAAGAAAAATAAATTCAAGAAGAAAATTTTTAAGATGAATGATAACAATAAGAAGGGAAAAATTTTTGACCTAGCTAGGAAGGGAAATTCATTCAAGTCTAAATATTTCAAGTTTTGGTTTTTCAAAAAGGAAAAAGAAAATGAGCATTTGGAAAAATGATTTTGTTAAGTACAATCTAATGGATGAAGAAAAACAAAGGATAAGTTTAGCAAAGAGGGGAGAAGCCCTAGACCTAGAATAATATTTTTCTTAGAAATGTTGAGGCAATGCAAGTTGAAACCGATGGAACAATCCATCTTGTTTTATATTTTGAATTTATTTTTGCTTAAAACACTTTTTATGTATCGTCATTTGAAAACATCATTTATATCCCTAGACTTGATGTTGTTGGTTATAGACTTACATTTGGAGATGATAAATCGTTATTTATTATCATGGTTATTTTTTTGGACATGGATTATTGGTTGATGGTATTTATCAATTATCTCTTTATGTTCTATTTTCATATTCCTTATTAGATTTTTTTCTATTGATTCTACACTTTTTGGGTCTAAGTGTCCAAACTCAAAGAAAATTTCTTCACAAGTTGTGGAACATGATATTAGCTTCTACACTCTTATAGGAAAAGGTTAGATTCTCCTTGTTAGACATGTTATTCTAGAAAATTGGAATTATCCAATTTACTATTTGTGTGGATTGTATCAAAGGTAATATGACTAAGAAAAATATTTTGAGGCCTCCAAGGCTTCAAACTTACTACGCTATTCCACACATTCTCATGGTGGTCAATGATAATTTATTAGCTTATCAATTATTTATTTATATTTACGTATGTGTTTATCTAATCCACCATAAATCATAAGCTCTAGATGTGTTAAAACTCTACCAAGTTGAATTTGAGAAGCAAATGGATTAGAAAATCATGTTTGTTTGAATTGATCGAGGCAGAGGGGGATATTTTGGAAGATCTTACCATGATGGTGTAAATAATGGACCTTTTGTGGAATACTTGAGAGAGCATTGGATTTTTCCTCAAAGACAACACTCCGTGGACACTTGAGCAAAATGGTGTTTTTGAGAGAACAAAATCACACTTATCAAGACGTAGTCTAAAGCATGATGAGCCATTCAAATCTATCGGGATGATTTTTAGGGTGAATCCTCTAAGGAATATTGTATATATCCTTATTAGAGTTCCTTGTAAGGATTCCCTTTAGACACCTTTCAAGCTCTATACTAGAAGAAATTCATGCAAGGGTCATCTTCATATTTGGGGTGTCTTTCCAAGGCCAAATTATATAACCCAATACTTTAGAAACTTAATCCTAGGACTATAACTTTACCATTTAATGGATATCCTTGGTGTTGCAAAAGGATACAAGTTTTATTTTTCTCTTTAAGACATATGGAAATGATAGAAACTAGTCATGTTGATTTCTTGAACTAATAATATGACAATGGGATCTTAAAGCTAGAAAGGTTGATTTCCAAGAAGATCATAGATATGTTCTATTTTATCTCTATCCATTTCCATACCTAACCCTATTTCTACACTATTTGATCCCTAATAGAGTAAACAAAGAGGCTTTTTATCCCTCAAATGCCCAATTCAACTCCAATTTTGAACCAAACCCTCTTAGGAGATATATCAGTGAATGTATATTGGTTATTTCTAATTATTATGAAGTTTATGTTGAGGAGAGTGATTTTATATCTTGAGACAGATGATCCTCTACGTTTATGGATTTCCATGGAGGCAATGAGTCTCAATACTAGTTGGATTCCATGAGAGAGGAATCGCAATATATGGAGAAAAAACATGTTTGTATATCGTAAATATTCTAGAAAATTGAAAGAAGATTGAAAGGAAATGGGTTTTAAATACAAAGAGTGATTCTAAAGGAAAATTTCCAAAGGTTAAAGGCTATATTAGTAGCTAATGGTTTCCAAGAAAATCAGTGGGTTAACTTCTAATACATTTTCATGAGTATCTTCAAGGGATTCACTTAGAACCATTTTGTCCATCGTATAATAATATACTCTGGATTTGCATAAAATGGATGTAAAGTTGGCTTTTATAAATGGTGATCTTGAGGGAGGAAATTTTTATGGCTTAGCTCAATGGTTTCGTTATCCAAGGAAAATATAATTTATTCCTGCAAGTTAAACAAGTCTATATATACTGGAAAGCATCGAGATAATGTTAGCTGAAATTTGATCAAATTATGATCAATATGGTTTCAATGAAAACATTGTGATAAATGCACATATCTCAAGGCGAGTGGGAGATGATTTGTTATTCTTGTACTCTATGTTGATGATATTTTTTCTGCAAGCAACAACATTCATTCATCGTATGACATGAAACATTTTTTCAATTAATTTCAATATGAAAGACATGGTAAATGAAAACATGTTATGGGGATTAAGGTTCATAAGAATCCTATAAAGGGACTATTTGGAATATCAAAAAAGGCAGGCATTCATAAAGCACTCAAGAGATTGATATTTAGAATTATGCACCTAGTGAGACCCTATTTTTCAAGGGATATATTTTTAGCCCGGGCGCTTTCTAGGGAAATCTCCACTGAGAATATCCAAAGAGATGTGGAAAAAGTATACATCTCACAGCTTGGTATCCTTATGTACGCAATGGATTAGAATTTGACCAGTATTTTTTTGTCGGGATATGCTTCAAAAATACCAGCATGACCCTGGAGTTTCTCATTGGAAGGTTGTAAAGAAGGAACTGTGAGACCACAGAGAACAAAGGATTTCATGTTAGCCTGCGTGAAATCAAGTGATTTTGACGTGGTTAGTTATTTTTATTTTGAATTTGTTGGTTTTCATGAT
Source organism: Pinus albicaulis (assembly GCA_034641835.2). NCBI lineage: Eukaryota > Viridiplantae > Streptophyta > Pinopsida > Pinales > Pinaceae > Pinus > Pinus albicaulis. The sequence goes on from JAXQQM020090479.1 coordinate 170,710, forward strand.
ATTTTAAAGTCTACTTTTGGATATATTTTCTTTCTTATGAGGGAGAAGTGTCATGGAGAAGCTCCAAGCATTCCATGATGACTGACTTGACCATGTTTACTAAGTGCACTAGTGTTATGAGGAAACCCGCTACAAGATCCTGCTGAAGAATTTTCGTTAGTAAGCTCAAATGGTTTTTTATTCCCTTCACATAACTATGGTTATCTATTAGGATAATGAAGTTGTTGTCAAGCATGTAAAGAAAGAACGGATGACCAAAATAAACAAACATAGAGATCAACTATCCTCTAGCATGTGAAAAGGTTCGTGAAGGGATTAATAGGTATTTCTTACATACAGATATGAGTAGCGGACTTCATGAAAGGTCTTTCACCAAAATATTTTAAGTATCACATGGCATGTATGGGAATGATAGAGCTTTTAGACTATGCAATTTGAGTGGGAGCCACCCCATGATATTTTTTTCATTTCAATCTTTGTTGTTATTTATATTCATCTGCTGTATAATAAATTTCATGATGAATCTCTCTTTGTTGCTATCATATTGCTTGGCAGCAGGAAATAGATGTTACATGTTCAAAAGTTTTCCTAAGATTTTTGTACTTATTAAAGTTTTCTGGTAGATGTGGATTTTGCACCACATCGGTAAACTTTATCCTTGATAGGTTATTAGTTTTGTTTTCACATAAAATTTTATCATTTAAGATATCAGGTGACATACCATGTGTATGACAGACAAATCCTAAGAATGCAAGACACATAGACCACAAAAGGGATGGTATTTCCCTTTACACCACCTATATAAATAATTATCTAAATTTAAACTCTCAAGTTCATTGATGGTGTTATTTTTTACGACTATGGAATTTGCCTTTAGTATCATTAGGAATGCATTAAAAATCCATACATTATTAGTGGTATCCTTGAATTTGGATGAAAGTTTCATTGCCTAAATTATTTTAGGGCAACGGCTATTTTTATAAAAAATAAAGCACATTACCTGATCTCTTAATGATTCTAACCCAAATTTAATATTTATATATATATGAGAAAGTGGGAGATTGAGTTAAAAAAAGTTCACTTGCTGTTAATTGTGAATGGTCCTCATATATATATCAAGATTGCGGAGTAGCTATTGCCTAAACTAGTTAACTATATTTTAATGATGAATGTGAAACTTTGTTCTCCATGCCTCCCTCAAGGGACGAAAAACGTGACATCTCGTTAATAAAAAGATAGATATACCCTCTCCCTCACGCTATGAGATCCCATCTACAATAAGGTAGAGGGAGAGGGTAGAGCCACTAAAACTAGAAGAAAATTTGAAATAGATACCAAACTACTTTAGAGAATTAAAAATAAAAGAAAAATCAATAAATTGTTAGGAAAAATCAATAGTTAAAAAGCAAATAAAAACATAGATTCAATTATATAAATTAATTTTACTTTAGATTTGATCTAACAAATTCAAGTCAAAACCAACCAAAAAAAGACTATATTTTAATGCCATTTATTTTTAGCAAATTAAAATTTGTAAAACATTTTTTATATATTATTTATAATAATTATAAGAATTTCATTTTATCATATATTAACTTATATATTTATATATTTTTACAATATGATTAACAAATTTTCAAATTGATTTAAAATATCAAACATATTTTACTATTCAATATTTTTTTAACATAATTTAAAAAAATTAAAATTAATATTATTTTTTCTTTTAGTAAATTAAATTTATTTAAATTTTTTGGATCATATTTTTCATTGTATTTGTGAAAATATTTTCTCTAAAATATGGCAATGTTCATGTCAATAATTGTTCCCTTAATTGGAACTTACTATATCGTATACATTTATACATTTTTCCCTTACAATTAGAAAAGTTCCGTTTCTTCGTTGATATTCCTAAGAAGATAAAAAGATGTAATATTCACATTAACTTAACTTTATAATATAAAAATTAAATATCTTGTTATTCCTTAGTACACATGTCATGTATTTTTGCTTAGGATGGTAATATATATATATATATATATATATATATATATATATATATATATATATATGGATAGATAGATATTCAACTTTGTTATAGCTTAAGTCCATAAAAGTAGAAAACAAATTATTAGTTTCCATTTCCATGGGGAGAGGCAAGAAATTTCCTGAAAAGTGTTTTTCAAAATTTCCTTTTAATCAAGAACTTGTTAGATATTGCAACACTGGATTATTATTTTTTTCTATAGAGAACCAATTTACAGCCATGTAAAGAAGTGCTGCAGAAAGATATTATCAAGCATCATAGCTTAAATCAAATCATTCAAAGTTGTAAATATTTCTTTCTTAAATGTCTAAACTAGCATGTTTTCATATAATAATAATATACTTTAATAGAGTAATATCAAAAGCTACCCAAAGCACTTGATGTCCTATTATAACATGATAGAAAATAATCTAGTTAACTCCTATTATAACATGATAGAAATAATCGTAGTTAACTCTATTATATCATGATAGAAATAACTTAGTTAACCCCATTACCTATGACTATTAAGAAAAGAATGTTATATGGTGTGGGGCTAAGGATATACCCTATCTAAGATGAATCTGGAAAATATAAGAAAATAAATAAAAATAGTTGAAAATATAAGAAAAAAATGGTTATGTTGTGGTTTTTAATGTTAATCTTCCCATTTTTTGTGTTAAAATACGCTGTGTAAACTAGTAACTGGGTTAATTAAGTGTTGTCACGTACAAGTATACTTCTTTGCTTCTTAACTACCACTTCTATCCCCAAATAACTTTTACCAAGGTCTTGTATTTTTGGTCAAAAAGTCCAACTTATCTACATTTTCATTGTTTCATTTCCTTATCTTCAACAACTTGAGCAACAAAGTGTTTGTTATGCCAATATAATTCTACCATCCCAAGGAATTGTTATGTGTATTCTTTGGGGAAATCATGTATCTAGAATCCGCAGGTGTCTCTTCATCCACCTTCTCATTTGATGTATTGCCTCTATTTTCATTAACTCTTCTCTCAATTCTCACCTCTTCACTCTGATAGATGATGGAAATTGATTTTGGTAGCACTAGATTGTCTCCATGGTTTCCTTTTTGGCCTAATTTATTCTATGATGTTAAGTTTTTTCAACTAGGATTGAAGGTTTGAGTCTTACCTCTTTTTAGTAGTATTTTTAATCCTACCTTATACTAAAAATAAGACAATAAGAAAAATAATGAAGGTAGGCTTGTATAACTTACTTCCTAGTGCAACCTATAAGTGTTGAAGTGATATCATATTGGTGCTAACAAAATGCTCTAGCATATTAAGCATCAAGTTAGAATAAATTAGAGGAGTGACAATGGATTCCATCGTGTCGATATGTCGTCTAGATCAAACAAGCCTTCAATGAACTGTGTATACCTTATAGGTGCTTCATTTGACTTTATTTATGCAGCTCTTTGTATTTAGTGGAAGACTTTCTTGTCACATATTTTTTACCAATATTCCAAAATGATTGGCATCCCGCCTATTCATACCATTCGTGACTATATCATTTGGAACACTGGAGGATATGTTACACTTTGTGAAGTTAGAAAAATTGTCATTATGTTTATATTTTTTTCGATTTGCATTTAGCTGGGAAGGGTGTTAGAATATGTTTATTGAAGTTGATGTTATAATTTTTTGCTAAGTTAGGCAAAAACATATTGGTTATGTTTATTTTGTCGTTGTGTATGTAGTTTGGACACAAGAGATTAAGTTTGTTGAAATTGAGGGTATCAAGCTAAAATAAACTTTTTACATTCTTGATATATTTCTTTTTATTTTATTTGAAATTTTTTTTCTATCTATAATATTCTGTTTCAAGTATTTGTCATTTTTTTGTTTGATTTGTAGCTTTTAGGTTCTCCTTACACAAATCATCTCATGTGATTTTTATATTATCAATCCTTTACTTGCATTAGACATCGAGTATGTGTTATTTAGATATGATTATGGAATTTTATGATTTTTAATTTAATAGTGATTATGATTCAAGTATGTTTTATTTAGATTCCGATTATGCAATTTTTATTATTTGCAATTTAATAATGATTATGATTCATATTTGTATTTTCACTCTCAAGGTATGTGGAAAATTGTACTATAATTGCATCACTTTTTGGCTTCCACCTTCAACCATCCTCCCATCCCTATCAAGAGGATATGTTGTGGCACTCCTTTACATTACAAATTGCATTTGTCTTTTTTAGCATGTTACAACATTCTAGTTATGAATGCAAAAATAGTTTCTTTTTGGTATCCGAGTTGATTTTGGAAACTATCCACTTTCTCGTCTAATGGGATGTGTATTTGATGTACAATTGAGAGCATAAGCTGAGCTTCACTACTTCTAACTCTAGTGTTTTAAGAATTTTCATAGGAGTTCGGAATTAAAGACTAGGCAATAATTTATTTAACTAAATGATCATTGATTATGTTCATCAAACACAATATTGGTTAGTCATAATCCTTTGACTTTTTCAAAGATTTCTATATTTTATTTACTAAATAAATGAAATAAAATTAATTTGGGTTATCTCTTAATTTCATTTGGATATCTTTACTTAACCATTTTTCTTTATAAAATTTGAGATGTTAGGATCTTAATTCCTAGCATAAACATTCATAATATGATTTTTGTAACAAACAAAATTTATTTCTTTGTGTGTTTGAATAAATTAAAAATGGATCCAAACATCTTCTTTAATAGTATTTTTCCTCTCCCAAACATAGCCCTCTTTATTCTTAATGTGATTCTCGCATGAATTCCATATGAACTTCTAAAACTTAATATGCTAATCTTGATTCCATATATAAGTGTCTAATTGTAATGTGTTTAACTTGATGTAATTTTTTTTCATGGTTATGTAGGTGTACTATTCTAAAATCATATCAACAGTGCCTTGTGCCTTCTAAGGTTTCTCCAACCAAAGAGAATCAAATAGGGAGTGTATCGCTACAACTCTTTATTTGCATTGGTATATTCATGTATCAATGTAATCGTATTTGATGAAATACAAGAAAATCATATTTTTATTTAAAATGAAGTTACGAAATTTCCAATTTGATTTTGCCTTGATTAAAATTGAGAAAAAATAATTTCAGCATCAACAGACAACTTGGATGCGTTAATTGAGGTGACATGGCTCTTGTCACTCAATAGCTCAATAAATTTGAGTTCGAGGAGTTAGAGCACCGCTAAGCATGTGTGATTGTTAAATTGTAGCAATCAAGATCAGTTATTTCAAGTTGTTTTCAATTAAACTAGTTCCACCTTGTTGGAGGAAATAGTGGAGGGTTAGTTGTGTAGTGGACTTCATTCAAACTCAGCATCTAGTTAATCAATGACATCATCCACAAATAGCTAGTTCAAGCATATAATTAGACTTCAAGTTGTGGTGGAGATTCCAAGGTGTGTAAATCGCTTGTAGACTATCTGAGTAGTAGGTGTCAGATGGAGTCAAATGATCAAATTTGGGAATTTCCAAACTGGAATTTGAGGAATTTCATAAATAACATGGGCCCCGATTTCCTTTGAGAATTATGCATGAAATAGACTCAAGCAAAGGAAAAAAATACCAAGCATTGGTTAGAGCTTCTTAGTAAGAAGAGATAAGCGTCTACTCTCTGTGTTGTGCTCAATTGAGAAAATCAATTTTAATACATCGTTATTCATCAAATTAATGAAAGCATTTTTATCGCATTATTTTCCCCTAAAACAATATTGTGCATGTGTGTTATTTCTCATTGAATTTTTATGATTTATGTTCTAAATTGTAATTGATATCCAAAGTAGTAGAGTAGGTTTATGTCTTGACTTTATTAAAACTCACAAGGCTTTGCAAATATACACCATACTTACATGGTATCAAAGAGAGAAAGCAGGATTTACATTAGATAAGGAATTTCAATTTTCTTAGGAGGTTATATTTTGGAGTTCAGCAGAAGGATATCTTAAGAGCCTAGAATATGGGCTTAATGGTCAGCCTAGAGTATGGCTTGAAGTCATATCTAATTTCATCGCATTTAAGGATTGCATGAGAAGCAAGATTGATGAAAATGGATTTGCTAGAATAAATCAAGACATGTGTCGCAAAAATCACACACATGATGCTCAAAATCTTTATCAAAAGAGGAAGAAATATGCAGCTATGTGAGGATAATAATATTGAGGGAGTAAAGGATCACATTACATCAAAGGATACATAGAAAATAAACTTTTAGAATGTGGAAAGAATCGACAAAATTTTTCGATATTAGTGACCACAAGAAGTTGGTGCTCAAGGATAAACTTCTTAAATATCAATATGTAGAAGAATGAAACTATTCCATAGTATCTAAGTAGGTTCACACAAGTTCTTAATTAACTTGGAATACAGTATTGCTATGTATGATGACTTGTAAGCTCAGGTCTCTCTCTTATCTTCCTGAGTTAAGTAGCTATTAAGATTCAAGGAATGAGAGAGAAACTTGATCAATTAGAACTATTATGGTTTGATTTGATATAGGAGGAAATAAGGCAAACATCATAGATGAGAATTCATCCAAGTGTAAGAATGAAGAAAATTTTCATTAAGGAAAGGGAAAAAGAAGTGAAAAGGGAAGAAATCTCTAATCCAAACCAAATTCTATCCAAGGGGGAAAAGAGAAGAAAGATTTTTCCAAAATTAAATGCTTCCATTTTTTTGAATTCGGGAACTATTCCACAAATTGTCCACACACAAAAGGCAAGAAAGAAGACTCCACAGGAGTAGTAGTGGAAGCTTTGGCTTCAGCAGGCTTAGAGCTTGACTTTTACTCTTATCGCATGCATGGTCAAAGATAATGATGGGGAGCATGTGGTACTTGGAATCGTGTATCGTTCCACATGATAGTGTAGAGAGTTTTTCAATGACCCGGAAGAAAATTATTTGAATATGCTACTGATCTCGGGGGATGGTGGAAGGTATATTGCACTCTGTTGGTATCACAGATTTTTAGAGGGATTTGGGCTCCTTCTCAAAGCTCAAGGATGTCATGTTCATTATGGGCCTTAATAAAAATATAATATTTGTTGCGGTTTTGAAAGACTATGGTTATGATATGATATTCCAACAAAGGAAAGGAATCCCTAAGACACATACCATGGACAAAAAGCAGATCAAGGTTCATTTGAATAACATGTATAAGATAGATGTGGAAGTTTGTATCAAAGTTGAAGTACAAAGGCGAAGAAAGTGTGGAGCCATGATGTCAGAATGGCACACATAAGACACAAACTATCGCATCATGGAACCTAAATATTATGCAAACAGATAACCATAAGCCTCCCCAAAGAAAAACCCGAGCTATAAGGATGTACAGAAAAGGACAAATTTTGGGATGTTCAAAATCCAACGAAGGACCAAGATAGCATAGCACAAGCAATCCCAGAAAGGATACACTATGATGTATGTGGACCTTTCTCTAAAGATCCTCCAATACTACCGCATATGAATTTTTTGTCATTTTATTGATTACTTATCATGGAAGTGTTGATCTTCTTCAGCAAAGAAAGATACATTCTCCAAGTTCATAGAATTCAAGGTAATCGCTGAGCAGAAAGAAACTGCTAAGGTGAAGGCTCTAGAGCGATATGGAGGTGATGCACATGTTGAATGAATTCAAAATCTATCTCACAAAGAAGTACCTCAAGGAGAGGTTGAAAACACCCCATAACCCATAGCAGAATGGGGTGGTTGAGAGAAAGAATCATAGAATTATGGGAGTGAGGGTGATGTCGCATGACCAAGGCCTACCACTTTACTCAGGAAGAGTCCAACACAACAGATATTTCAGTGTCCATTCTATCATATTTTAAATATTTATACAAGGAGGCCTTTGGGGAGAAAGTTACAAGTCAGATCAAGATTTTTGGAGCCTCTACTATTGCCATGTCTCCAAAGAATCAAGGAAAAAATCTTGAGATGATAGCAGAGTTGTGTGTATTTATGAGCATAAAGAAATCCTCACAACTACCATGTTACTTCCATCCCTCGAATGACAACTCGAGGATGGATGTAAAATTTTATGAGGAGAAAGTGATGTGATGCTTCTGTGAAAGAGCTCATATCCCACTAGAAGAGGAGATTTTAGCTCTAAAGGAGGAGCCTCGTGAAGTTGTAGAGAAGCCACAACCTCGTGGAGAAGGGAGGGAGATGTCCACTAAAGAAGAACCATCTTTAAGGGAAAAAAACAAGAGAATCTAAGAGACTTTTATGATGCAAGGGAGAATGTGGGTGATCCTTCTTATTTGTGTAGTAAAACAAGGTCTCTAACCCATGAAATCAAGCAGATACTCTAACGACTAAGCTGTATAGAATGATCCTATTCCATTTTCAGAAGGAAAAAGAAAGAAAATCCCATATGGGTTTGGAATGGTGAAGGAATACTTGTCCATTTTTAAAGAAATGAAGGTTTGGGAACTGGTCCCAAGACCAACATATAAATTAGTTTGGGGTTTGAGATGGATCTTCGAAGGTTAAGATGAAAGCAGAAAGTATAGAGTAATTCTAAGGCCACATTTATGGCTAAGGGGTACTCTCAAGTTGAGGTGGTAATTAATTATTAGGATACTTCTACCCTTGTAGCAAGGTACTCAACCATTAGATCAATTCTTGTTGTCAGCTTAAATGGTGGAAGATCCACCGTATGATGTAGAACAACATTTCTCAATGGGGCTATCGAGGAGGAGGTTTCCATCAAGAAAATATAAGTCTCTTTATACATTTTATCGAGAGTCTCATGTGTGCATACTCAAGACTTAGAGGTCTAACAAAGATCCTGTAGATAAGACCAAGATTTACATTTATCTGATTGCTTAGCTCACCAAGTAAGTGGATAAACCTGTCATATTTCAGAAAAGGAATTTTATTATTTGTCTCAATATGTTTCAGAGCAGGCAATTTTTACATATCTTTATTACATTTCTAATGGATCAGCAACATTATTCCTGCCATCACCATTTTCTCAAAGCCTAAATAATGCCTATTTTAGTGTCCAGTTGCTGAAATCACATGCCTTATGCCATTTATTGACACTATCCTTCATCATCAGATTGAGTGTCCACCTATAATTTTGCTCTTATAGATGCCTATGTTTATCCCACCACAACTGCTCTCCCTTAAATGCGTTAGTTTATAGAATTAAAGAGAACATCAAGCCTATATTTTCTAGAAGCTTCTAGCATTTGAATTTATTTACTCTCATATAAAATATTGGGATCATATCCTAACCTATTTTGGAGTTTCAACCTTATCCTTTGTGGTGTGTCAGTATTGCACCAAGAATGTTGTAACCTCGCAGGTTGCCCCACTCCTATTTTATCAACCTAGGTTCACAAACTTGAGGTGACAAGGTTATATACACAACAAATCATCTCTACTTATGTCATCCTCTTCTCGAGCTTTATGAAAGGGTACTACTTATATGGTTTATGGATGAGGTCTATCACACTATTGAATTTAGCCTAGGGCTACAAATGATTCAAAGCCATGGCACTATCAACAAGTATAAAACTACACTACAAAGAAGAAAGTACATCTAACTACTACAATGAGAATTACATATTAAGCGGTGATAAGAAATGAAAGAAATTAAGCATATTAGAAGTAAATTGTTGAAATGAATTGCATAAAGGAAAATAACCTAATCACACATTGCTAGGCCAAAATGGATAAACACACTCTACTTACTCTATGATCTATCTATCATGCTTTCTTAATCATGCAATCAATCATGACCCAACTATGCTTCTAAATGCACGTTGTTTGAGCAAATGGAAGAAAGGCAAAGGCGGCTATGGGAAGGTTTGAAACACATGGGTGCAAGGTTTGATGTGTATGGGTGGTTTTTGTGGGTCTAGAAAATGTGGATGGTGACGTAGGCTAAGGAGGCCTAACGTTCGTCTCAAGTGATGCCAAGAAAGTCCCGAATTGCTATAGGAAACAACCGAGGTCAATCCGAGACCAAAAATAGGTGTGAAAATGGTAGGGAAATGTGGGATTTTCAGAAGGTGTATTTGATGAGTGGAAGGTGGCCCGCCCTTGGCCAAGCTTCCTTCAACCTCTCGGGAGGCCTATATTTCACCCGTGATTTTCTCATGGTGTAGGGATGAAAATTCAAAACAGGTTGATGGAAATTTTGATGAACAAAGGGGTCGATGAAGGGTGAAAGATGAAGTTCAAGGTTCTTGTGAAGTTATCCTTGGTTTTCCCCCGCTCGAACCTACAATCAAACTACTTTTTCGTGAAATAGATGAAAATTCACAGATAAATACAATGGAAAATATTACTTGAATTTGGAAAGAAAATACATTTTAACCTACAAACAGAGATCTAACACAACATTCTAAACATATCCATGGAACTACAAAGAATCAACTTATCCATTCCAAGAAATCATAAATCCAAAATAATGAATTATGGGGAAGGTCTACCTCCTCAAGCTCCAATGATAGAGATGAGAGGGAGGCTTAATTACATCTTTCTAAATTTATAACCTATTCTACCAACATGTAAACAAGTTAAATCTACAACAAAAGAAAATGGAAGAAAACTAAAAATAGTGAATGAAAATACAAGAAAACTAGCTAAATAATCATAAGAAAACTAGCTAAAACGACGTGAAAGTAAATAATGACTACACAAAGAGACTAAGGCACATGGATTGGGCCCTAACCCACAAGCCTAGCTCTCCTAAACTGGACTGAAGCACAATTTTAATACTCATTTTATTTAAAATATAGTCTCATTACATCAACATGAAAGTCTTAAAATAAATATTGATTACAAGAGCAAAGATTTACGGGATTTCTAAAATTTCTAATCCTAATGAGCTCTTGCTCGGCCTCTATTTAAACTGGGCAGAAGTACCAACAACATCCTAAAATTAGGTGATGAGTCCACTTAACCAAGTGGCGTGCAGGGCTTGACCGCAAGTGATTTCGAGTTGTTAGAGGGAATCTCAAGGATCCCTTGGCTACCTTTTGGGAGTTAAGAGGGTGGACAATCCCATAATATCTCCGTTGTCTACACGAGTCTAATGACAAAACTTAACCAAAATGCAATATCTTCTGCTGGATTTTCTCCATTTAACTCATGTTAGGTATCAAAGTATGATAAGCCTCAATCACCATCTATGCTCGCATAATAAGACCATAATATAAATAAAATGCAAGAAAAAGAGACTTAATCAGAAAATCTGTGAATTCATTAACCCTCCAAATGTACCTAATGATGGAGCTCATCACTTTGATCCCATCCTCCCATCAAAGGTGGATCTAAACCTTAGGATTGGTAATTGGATAAGAACTCCCAACTTACCGCACTCCTCTATATATTTACAACCTTCCATATTCAAGAGGTTGGCTTTTGGAGAGTGATTTACCTCATAAGCTGCCAACAAACATAATTTCACACTTAGTGTGATTGGAGGTGCACTTTGTGACAAAGAAAGGACAGCCACTCGAGGATCTCTTCTACAATATCGACACCTATTTATGATTTTAACTCTACCTATTTTAATGAAAAGAGTTATTTATTTTCTATATTTGATGCTTTTATTTCATGTATTTCAATACCATGTTGATATATTGAATAAAGTACTTAGATGATATTTCATAGACCCGTAGTTACTTCTGTCTTGTGGGGATGTCTCGATTGTGCAGTTCTAATTTTGGTAACCTGAGCTAAGATTGGAGCATTCATTAAAAGAGTCATAAGTGACAAACATTCTGGTGTAGGCTTCATCCGTCATCTACTTACTTTAAGGAAATCATTGTCTCCTTTGTCTCCTCGTTGTCTTATGTTATCCACCATACCTAGGAGATAATTTTGTCCATAATCATAAATCCCATATAAGAAATTGGTGCCTCCACCGTAGAATGTTGTATTCCCTTGGTGGTTACTTTGTCCATTGTGTTTATCATCTTCTTGATAGACTCCTTGTTGCTTTAATCAACCAAGAATAGACCTAGGAAGTGATTTCACCGAGTCTCATTTGCAATTTTTGTGTCGTAATACTCTATCCCTAGAAGAACACACCCTTGTGCCTCTACCGTGAGTTTTTCACCCCACTTCTACCTCCTCGTACTCAACATTGCAAAGCATTGGTGCCTCTTCTACACTACGATTGGCCCCTAATTTTGCACAAAATTTGATCTTGTTTTTTATTTCCCTTTGATCAACCTACTTCCAACTAATATTCCCTAATTGTTGAGTGTATTGTGGTCTCTCTAAAGCCCCCATTTGGTTTTAATTTGTGTTTGATTCCCTTATGTAAGGATTGGTTTCATTTTTTCTTTATTCTTAATAATAGGTCACTTGAAAAAATATTTCATTTGATCATTGATTGTTTAAAGAATTGTTGTTCTAGACCTCATTTTGAAAAGTGCATTTGAATCGTTGATTAAACTCTTGCATCTTAGTTTTCCTCATTTATAAAAATAAGTGTCTGAAAAAAATTAAAAAATTGCATTGGAATTTAGGGTTTTTGTATGTGCATTAATATAGGAGCAGCTTATATTGGAGAGTTGAAAAATTGCATTCGGTATCTTTTTTGTTGCATGTTGTATGTTGCATAAATGATTGTTTCTTCCTTCTTAACTATATTTTCATTGAAAGAGAAAGATTTCCTTTTTCTCATGCTAGATTTTTAGTTTAAGTGGGATATTCAAAGTGAAATTCAGTTGAGCCCAAAAACTCAAACTTAATCAAAGATAAAAAATAAAATTTATTGAATCTTCCCAAGGAGAATTTCTAAAATTAATGCAAACACTTAGAGGTCTAGGCTAGAGACATGTTTCTGGAGTTGTTTTTGTTTTTCCAAAGATTGCATCTTAGGGGTGATATCCCTGCTCCACGTACGTAAGGTATAGATGGCTCACACCTGTGCATATCGTATGGCACTCCACACATAATAAGTATATGGGAATGATTCATCGAACGATTATATATTATACAACACTACTACGCATCGCACTTACATACCATCAAGTATATTTTCGAGTCCTCAGAGAATTTCTATCCATCCATAGGCAAATTAGTATGTCACCTTGTATAATGTGATACATCAAATAACATTTTTGGAGATTTTTTGTCATACATTAAGTCCTTGGTTTGCCAAGGTGTATATTACAATTCATGTGGTTGATCGGGTAATCCTTTATGCCTATATTACCCTATGTTTGATTTATTTTTTTGTGTTAATAAAATTTATCATCCAATGTGGAAGAACAAGATCCCCCACCCTCTCATTTATGAGAATGAAAAATAAGCCTCCTCTTCCACTAAAGGATACTCATGGCCATCTTCAAAAGCATAAGAAGACACAAACTACCAAATTGGGAACTTCAAGATCTACTTATGGCCCTCTTCCATATTGATCCACCAAATCATTTGTCCCTTGAATTTTGAGCCCTGGAGACACTCTACTCTTGGCGATCACACTAACAAAATTATTGAAACAAATTCCTTAAAACCTTCTTACTCAAGGCTATCGAACTGACTTTCCTAAGTTAAACACTTTGATTCCGAGGTTGTTTAACCTGAGAGGCTAATCCATCTTCTCTATTACCGTGATCTTCCTCTTATCTTCCTTTGTCACAAATAGAACTCATATATCTTGGACCCGACATTGAACCTCTTCCATATGAACTTGTGAGTATTAAAGAGATCTTACAAGAAGAGTCGTGTCCCTCTACTCCTCTTCATTGGGAGGACCCGTCATACAGATCGATCCTCTTCCTCCTCTTTCATTAGAGAATTTTGACGCCTAAAATGGTCCTCCTACGAAAATGTACAACCAAAATAAAATTTATAAAAACCAATAGGATTCAAGATGATGATTTCAACCATGGGGGATGATTCACCGCTTTGGGGTAAAAAGTAAAAAGATTAAAAAACAATAAAATAATAAACTAATTCTTTTCAACTTGTGTTTTCAACATATCTCCCTAGCAATTTTACTCTCAAATTTCGAGTGGGAGGTTTTCATTGGATGCAAAAATTAATTCTTCATCCAAGGAGTACTATGTTGCATACTTTAGATGGACCTCGCTACATGAAAAATGAGAAATACATGAAAAAACGTGATTGCAATCATATATTTTTTCATGTATTTCATTTTCTTTAGCAGGTCCACTCTAAAGTATGAAACATAAGTACTCCTTGGATGAGGAATAAAATTCTACATCCAACCATTATTCCCGCTTGAAATTTGAGTAAAACCTGTTAGGAAATAAGTTGAATATACGAGCCGAAAAAAAGTAGTTTTTCTTTTTCCCAAAATTTGGTGACAAAATCAAATATTATTTTTATTATTTCCACTATTATTTTTAAATTTCCTTAGGAGGCCCATTTTAGACCTCAAAATTCCCTTTAATGAGACTCAAAAACTCCTTTGTCCTGCTCTTTTGGACTTAAAAGTGAATCTCTTGCTGAATAATTACTAGATTGTTAACCATGACTCGAACTTATCACACTTCTCATCCCGTGTCCACAACTATGGCTGAGACATCAAATGTTGCCTCCTATCTATGTTTGGTGCGCATCACCTCGTAAAACACATATGTATGGTGACTTGTCCTTCCCATACATTTATATTAGTCTTTATCCTGCACCTTTCCGGTGCTAGCCCGATCCGATTAAGGTATGTTAGTAATGTTGTGCTAATTCTCTTTCAAATTTTGAAACCAATGTTTTACATATGCTAATGGTTTAAATTTCTACACAAGTTATCACCTCATGAGTGATTTTATGTTATTTTAATGAAAATTTAACATAAAAATAAAGCACTAAACAACATCAATAAAAAGTACAAGACATCACTATACAACACATCAACATAGGATTGGAATGGCTGAGCTCAACCTCTCGGGGCTACATCTCCTTGGTCCGTTTCCATGGCTTCGAATTTCTTATGTTATGCTCAAATTTTCAAAATTATGTGTTTACAATGTGTATTTTCTCCTAAAACCTACACCAATGAGTTCGTAACACTAAAAAATGGTAATTTAGCCTCTTTCTCTCCGCTCCCGATTTGGTGGAAAATTCCATTGTGTTATGACTCCCACAAGTCTACTCTCCACAATTTCCTCCCCAAATTTAGCTAACTCCGGCACTAAAATTAGCAAATCCCACCGTATATGCTCTAACAACAATTTAAATTGGATTAGCTTAACAAATTGCATTACTAATTAAATTGGCTTTTAACGATAACCGACAGCCCCATTTAACAAATCCGCATTAACATTAATTAAATGGTTTAGAGGTTAATGCAATTGCGCTTAAGGTTAAGTGCCCAAAGAGTTCGCCCGTGAATCCTAAGTCTTGGTCACATGGCTTGGGGATTGGCCCACGGTGGCTAATGCCCCTCCCCCCCGTCCGAAGACTTCACAAAATTTAAATAGGCGAGACAATGTAATAGATTAAGAACTTCTATGTAGGAAGATTGGTGGCTACTTTCTAGCGAGGCATAGTTATCGGGGAAACGACCCTTGCCCGGTCCATAAAAAAATTTACAACACCATGAGGAGGACACATGGCAGCCCCAAGCTTAGCCACGTGCCTCCTCCTCATTAGCCCAAAATACCGCCAATAAGAAAATCTCCACCACATACCAAATGTGCCAACCACCGCCTCGCCACTTGGAAGTCACCTAGTTGTCGGAGGAAAAGAATTGGCATGTCAACCATCCTCGTCACCCCGCCACAAGGCATGCCCAGCCGTAGTATGGACTATTGACTGGTCTATCTACACAATTTTTTTACAAATTTTCTTGTTTAGAAAATGGACATAACTCATTTCAAATCCATACGCGAGTCTATTTCCATGCAAAATGAGTTTTGTTGGATTCGTAATGACAAACACTAAGAATGCATTCATGTTTCATAACATTGTATTAACTTTTATTTTGTAGCATAATTTTGGGCACATGATCATTCATCCCCACCGGAAAATTCTAATTCCTAAAAGATCATATTCAAGCAGCAAAACAAAGGAGGGTATTGGCCTCACTCACCCAATTTCAATCCATTTGGCTTTTTGAAGGATTGGTTCCTTTGAGCCCCACTCTAATATAGTCAACACTTCCTCTCTAATTTCTTTATTCTTCTATCAAATATGTTGTCTTGCTGAAGTTTCAACAAAGAATTTTGGAGAAAATTCTTATTAGATGGCAATTGAACACTTTCCTGATATTCATAATCAAGGAGGGCTCATACAATATTGAATTTTCAATATTAACAATGAGTAAATTTTCGTGATGAAGGGCAACTGCTTTGAAGGCATCATACTAATCTTTTTCCAAAATTTTAAAAGGATATTAACAACATTGGTTTCAATTTTTTCTCTTCCTTTGAAGGCTCTACTTCACAATGTGAAACCAAACTTCATCACCAACTTGAAATTTATTATCCACATGATGTTTGTCATATCTCGCTTTGTACTTGCCTTGACTTTTTTCTAATTGATCTTGGAATATCATGGATCAACTGACTTTCATTAATTTATTTGCTTTATCTATGTCTCTATGCCCATCTATAGCCACATCTTTACCAAAATTAAATCCAATGGAAATTTCGAAAGTATCCAAGACATAACTCAAAATGGTGATGTTTTTGTAGACGTATTGGTTTTGAATGGTTGTAAGCATGTTGAATGTAATGTGCAATCCTTTCATCCCACAACCAAAATATCCTCGAAGAAGATGAATGACTATTCGATCACCACCCCAATTCGACCATCTCATGATTAGGGCACACTCTTCTTCAAAGTAGTCTCCATCAAGTCCCACAAGCTTGACCAAAAGTTTCTAACAATTTGAGAATCTTGATTGTAGAAATTTGCTGAATAATGAATATTTATCCACCGAGATTAACCTGATCATACACAAATTTGATTTGTTGCACAACACATAATCTCTTCTACAAATTAATCATCACATGCGGAAAATAAAACAAGCGGCAGAACATCAATTCACACACATAGAACGCAGCATGTATGGGGAAAGCTTATAGCTGAAAACCCCCAGATATATGTTTCATATAATGGATGAGAAACATGTAACTTTACACAATACAATACTCCTCACAAGTACTCAGTACTGTCTCCAAAAGCTACACACAAAACTAGCTCAGTTTGAACCGATCACGGGTTCAAAACTCCTCCATTAGCTGCCTGCCTCTACTGCGCAATCCAAAAGGAGAGAATAGGCTGAACCAATTCGAATTCCTCTTTCTTGAACAGTGCAATCATCATTGGCATACTCATCCCACTGATTGTGCAAATCTCATGCACAACTAATACAATCACGCTTCTTTCACCTATCTCTTGCACTAGTCTGCACTGAACTGTACATGCACCGAGTTAACTGATGTGTTCTTTTAGTTGAATAATGAGTTAATAATTAGTGAATTAAATAATATTTAATTCACATCACTCATCTCTAGTGTAACAGCAGTTAAAACCAATTACAACTAGTTCAACTAGTTAACCTAACACAATTCCATCAACTCTAAATCAACTCCACCAAAACTCGCCACATGAGTCTAATCAAGTCAACCATGCAATAGCTCAACTAACCCATAGGAAATTCGAATTTCCTTCTTCCAGCTGCATGTGCCACATCTGTAGCTCGAACTAAAGTGCTCCAAGAGGATAAGATAAATTTTATAGTCCAAATATTATTAAGAGCAAATAATATTTGACTGTTCTATTTTTAGCTAGGTAGTCTAAAAATAGACTTCGACCTAAATGTCTAAAAATATATGTCCATATATTTTTACCAACTTGACCAATGATCCAAGAATAGCATCCCGCAACTCCTAGACCATGCTCCATATGTCTGAAAATAGACATAGTCTAAAAATAGACTTTTCGACAAAAATCACATGTGTGGTCCCCACCTAGTTTAGGTGATCACTTTCCAACTAGGATCAGGAAAGATGTTTCAAGATGCCTCCTTCACTGTTTCTTGTTGCCATTTTCAACACTCCCTCTCAACAAGAAAGGACTGTCTTTGCATGCGACATGGAACTCCATGCATTCACCCTGCAACCTTCACAAGTGCCATGCAACTCCATGCATGTGACATGCAACTCCATGCATTCGCCATGCACCCTTTGCATGTGCCATGCAAACTCATGCATGCACCATGCAACTCCATGCATCTGCTCTGCAACTTCTTTGAAACTGAATAGGCTCCAAACAACTCAATCAGTCTAATGCATCTAGCATATATCATCAAAGTCTTCGACCTCTGCTTAGCTACTGCACATGTCATCAGGAACCACTGCGTTGTTGAACTCTTTGCACCCATGCACTCTTGCACTTGCTGTCAACTCTGATCCGCGCTCCAGTATCCGACACTGTCACTTTGATCTGCCTGCATCACTCCAACTGATCTGCTACTGCTGCGTTGTGGGCACATCATAGCCAGGTTCAACTCATGAGATCCACACCATCTCATGAATCCTGCCCAGAAATCTCCTCTTGTGATCAATCATGCATGTCGCCCCACCTCTCACCTAGTGGTATATCTGCATGCACTCCCTCTACCCATCTGGCATGAAGTTTATCTGCATGAGTGGTTTCTCCCACTCCATGATCCTCTTGTGGCTACTCCACACCCCGAGGTTCACTTTCACCTGCATGCAAAAGTTGCTCCCTCTCAAGCATCAGTTGCATGTCTTCCTTCCACTTCCCAATAGTAGGAAGCTCCGTAGACATCCCATCTACTTCAATTCTATAGAGATTCTTTGCCCGAATCCCAACCTTCTTGACTTTTCCCATTGCCTTGTGCCGAAGGAAAACTTTCCCTTCTCTAAAGACAACTTCATACCCTTTATCCTCTAACATTGCGACTGAGATCAAATTCTTTGTTAAACCTGGTACATGCAATACATCTTGTAAAATAATGAGTTTACCTGACTCCCTCTGAAAGGTTATGGTACCAATGCCGGTCGCATTGTATCGTCCATTGTCACCCAACTCAACATGCAACTGGAGATCTTTCTCCACCAAGTCACTGAAAAGATTCACATCTCCTGTCATGTGAAAGGAAGCGCCACTATCAAAATACCACCCCGATCCCAATGCACTAGACACCATGCATGCGATCAATGAGAAGTCTAGCTCAAATTGCGAGGCAAGAGCCTCACCAGCTGCAGCTCCAGCAGCCTGCTTGTTCTTCTTCTTCTTTGGGCAATTCGTGGCGTAATGTCCATGATCGTGACAGTGAAAACACTTCACTTTGGACATGTCACGCTCTTTACCATCTGCACCAGATTGAGAAGCCTTCTCCTTGCCCTTCCCCTTCCTTGCTTTGGCAGCCAAAGCGCAGTCTTCTTCATCAGATGCCTTTGATGAAGATCCATCCCTGGTATTCCGCCGGATTTCCTCTTGCACCAGATCAGACCACAGTCTTTCCCATCCAGGCAATTTCTCTCGACCATTGACACTATCTTGATATTCATGCCAAATTTTCGGAAGACCCAGGAGAGCCAAGCTCACCAAGTCCTCATCCTCCACCGTCACTCCCACGCTTCCCAGCTCATCCCTGCATTGGGTGAACCTCGTGAGGTACTTGGGGATGCTCTCTCCTTTCTCCATCTTGATGTTTCTGATTCTATCCTTGAGCTCCAACTTCCTCTGGTCACTCTTGCTCTGGTACATATCTTTCAAGGCTTTCCACATCAAATATAGAGAAGCCTTTCCATGCAGGCTGGACACTATGTGATCCTTTATGCCCTCCAACAGAATCCTTCGACATTTTTCTTGTTTCTTTCGCCAAGCTTCCACAACAGCAGCATCAGTAGAAGTAGGCTTTGGAATCTCTTTCTCCATGAATTCCAACAGCCCATTATCATCTAATACATCCTCCATGCGGTCTTTCCATGCAACATAATTCGAACTGCCTTCCAAGGCATATTCTAGTCGCAATCCGTTGAAAGACATTTTCGCCGCGGCACCAAAAACACAAATCTACAAATTTGAATTTCACCACCAGCTGATAACTCAACTGCTTCCGATCTACACTTGAGAAAAAATTATTTCCAAATCAGAGATTGACTGCATGGGCATTTACCAGACCTTTCACCTTCAAAAGAAGGATGAATCCGGAGGCTATCTGGCCCGTATGCAGGCTCTGTCCGAGGAAATAAAATGCAATCACCGTAATATATCTTGATGATTAATTTCGCTTTGATACCATGTAGAAATTTTCTGAATAATGAATATTTATCCACCGAGATTAACCTGATCATACACAAATTCGATTTGTTGCACAACACATAATCTCTTCTACAAATTAATCATCACATGCGGAAAATAAAACAAGCAGTAGAACATCAATTCACACACATAGAACGCAGCATGTATGGGGAAAGCTTATAGCTGAAAACCCCCAGCTATATGTATCATATAAATGGATGAGAACATGTAACTTTACACAATACAATACTCCTCACAAGTACTCAGTATTGTCTCCAAAAGCTACACACAAAACTAGCTCAGTTTGAACCGATCACGGGTTCAAAACTCCTCCACTAGCTGCCTGCCTCTACTGCACAATCCAAAAGGAGAGGATGGGCTGACCCAATTCGAATTCCTCTTGATTTAACAGTGCAATCATCATTGGCATACTCATCCCACTGATTGTGCAAATCTCATGCACAACTAATGTACAACTCCCGGCTCTTTCACCTATCTCTTGCACTAGTCTTCACTGAACTGTACATGCACTGAGTTAACTGATGTGTTCTTTTAGTTCAATAATGAGTTAATAATTAGTGAATTAAATAATATTTAATTCACACCACTCATCTCTAGTGTAATAGAAGTTAAACTAATTACAACTAGTTCAACTAGTTAACCGGAACACAATCTCCATCAACTCCTCAATCAACTCCACCAAAACTCTGCCACATGAGTCTAACTAAAGTCAACCATGCAATAGCTCAACTAACCCATAGGAAATTCGAATTTCCTTCTTCCAGCTGCATGTGCCACATCTGTAGCTCGAATTGAAGTGCTCCAAGAGGATAAGATAAAGTTTATAGTCCAAATATTATTAAGAGCAAATAATATTTGACTGTTCTATTTTTAGCTAGGCAGTCTAAAAATAGACTTCGACCTAAATGTCTAAAAATATATGTCCATATATTTTTACCAACTTGACCAATCATCCAATAATAGCATCCCGCAACTCCTAGACCATGCTCCATATGTCTAAAAATAGACTTTTCGACAAAAATCACATGTGTGGTCCCCACCTAGTTTAGGTGATCACTTTCCAACTAGGATTAGGAAAGATGTTTCAGGATGCCTCCTTCACTGTTTCTTGTTGCCATTTTCAACATTGATCACTTACAATAGATGTAGGCAACCCAAAATGAACCCAAACATTTTGAAAGAAAAGATGAGTTGTTTTTTCAGTTGTAACTTTATTTTTACCTAACATAAATATACACATCCTACTAAACCTATCCACAACTACATAAAAATAATCATGACCTCTTTACAAAGGAATACTCATGTAAAATCCAGAAATACTACGGACGTGAAGGAACCGCAAGTGGTGTACAATCCTAACTTCCTATTACTAGGCTTACGAACGTACATAATGAACACCTTTAATAAACATGACACACTTTCAAGTATACGAGGCCAATAAAATACTCTAAATATTTGCTACTTATTTTTCTTACACCAAAATGTCCAACTATAAGAGAAGTGTGCTTCCCTTATGACATTCACTCTCTCCCCCCGTTGAATACAAAGATTTTCCAAATAATTCAACAAGTTATTTTGTACAATAATCCAATTCCTCCACTTGGCGACCTTGACTCAAGTTTGCATAAATATCTTTAAATTCATTACCAAATGCATATTGTTCAATGTAACTTTCATGTAAAACAAAAGTATTCTTTGAGTAAGGTAGCCGCACTAATAATAGGCCTAGAAAGCATAACAAGAATCCCTTGTTGTATATACCATTCTTATACTAATGAACAACTCGAAATTGTTGTAAGAAACTCATCCATCGAATGTCTTTGGATCAAGCACTTAGTTTTTGATTTAAAGTATTGAAATGATTGGTGATTGGTGTAAATGATGGTTTCCTTTCCTGTTTAAATAGTATTGTGACTTCTTCACACTTTGAACCAACATGTATAGCTCCTTTTCATAAGTAAGATATTATCATTGCACAACTGAACATTTCTCGAATGGAATTAAATGGGTTACCATGTTGTAAGAGTATTGTAACCATGGAATAGTCACTTGCATCAGCTTGAATCTCAAATGATTGTCTCAAGTCCTAGTACTAGTATTGCTGAACCAATCTTCTTCAAAGCATAACTATTTTTCCCGATGCCCTCCCCATCGAAGACCTTCTTAACACTAATCAATGCATGTAATGGAGCCAATAGCGAAAATTAGCAATGAACTTCCTCCAATATTTTGCTTCTCCTAGAAAATTTACCTCGATTGTCTTAGGTGTCACAATTCATAATGACCTCAACCTTAGATGGGTCTATCTTCATCTCACCTCCTCCAACAATATGTCCCAAATGCACTAAAGAAGTTCTACCAAATCTACATTTTTAAATCTTCAAAAAAATTGCTCTTTTCTAATACATCAAGCACCTTTCTTACATGCATGATATGTTCATCTTGTGATTTGTTGAATATAAAAATATAATCTAAGTATAAACTCGACAAACTCATCAAGAAATGGTCTTAATACATCATTCATACCATTAAAAATATTTGGAGGTTGTAAAGGTGCATAACAAGCCACCTAAACAATCATTTTTTAGTTTTAAATATGGTCTTCCATATGTCCTCTTCAAATATTCCAACTTGATGATAACCACTTAAGTCTAACTTAGTGAAATACTTTGTAATAATTAACCGATCAAGAAAATCATCAATTTTTGAGTGGATAACACCATTTACCATGATTTTGTTGAGTGCACCTAAATCTACACACATGTGCCATGTTCCATCCTTCTTGGGCACCACCGGTGAACCACATGGCAAGGTAGATGTAAGAATGATCCCTTTATTCAACAACTCTTACATTTGCTTCTTGATTTCGCACTTTCAATTATCGATACGTACATGCAAATGTTAGGAGGAACATCCATTTAAGTTGTATTTCATGTTGGACTTTTGGGAGGTGACCCCTTTGGTTCCTAAAAATTTCCGGCGTCGACTTACCACATCAAACAAATCATTTCAATTTATCATCACAACCTTCAAAAGATTCATAATACATATCAATATTTTATCATAAGAGGCATAAAGTTTTTACTGAATTTACTATTCTCTTCATTTTCCCGCATTAACTAAAGAGAAGTTTAACTTTTTGAGGTGAGCTCTCAATATACTCCAATCCATATTCGAACAAGTGCTACCTGTTCACATGGCGATAGAAGACCTTTCCGTCATAGAGATAAGAACTACCCAAAAAAATTCATGATATGTCAAGTGGTACAACATCTAAATCAATTCATCAATAAAGTTTGTGGTGATTGCAAACCAGAAAATACATTTTCTTGTAACCTATAAATTTGTTTCCTTGGTTATCCAACCCAAAGAATATGGTTTGTGATGAGGTATGGTTCCAAAATTAAGATTTTTGACTAAGTATTCGCATATTAAGTTCACTTGAGACCCACTATCAAATAATGTGTGAATTTTTGTATGTTTTGATCACTTTTGCATGAACAACTTTCTTGTTTCTTCACTGGAGAGTTACCGTGACAATTTGATGAACTAGTAGTTGCTATGGCCT
Source organism: Pinus albicaulis (assembly GCA_034641835.2). Taxonomy (NCBI): domain Eukaryota; kingdom Viridiplantae; phylum Streptophyta; class Pinopsida; order Pinales; family Pinaceae; genus Pinus; species Pinus albicaulis. Next base: position 194,578 of record JAXQQM020090479.1, read on the forward strand.
CTTTTCTCTTGTGACCATGGCTGTTCTTTAATCTCATCACCCGAGTTGGATCCAAAGATATTGTTGTACAGAGTGGTTTTCTTTTGTTTCCCTTATTTTTTGAATTTCTTAGGCCTCGATTTTGATTAATCTTCCAACAATGGGCTTCATCATGACCTCTTTGGAATGTGAGTTGTGGTTACGTGTGGTTTTCTCCTTTATTTTTTTATGTGCATTTTTATTTTGTTTTCCCCGGAAACCATTTCCTTTTTTCACCACCCTTAAATGGTTTATTTATACCTTCTTTCCTGTACATTTTTCCCTCTTGCCTCAAGGTATGTAGCTTGCACATAGACGTCATCTAGACTAGTGGAATTAAGAAATACGAGGATGGTATGTTTCTGTAACTATGCAAACCCCCCATATATCAGCAAGGTTTCTTGAGAATGCAAATGAACACCTAACACAAGATCTCTTCTCCTAAATTCTTGAGTGTAATCTCGCACACTTTGACCTTTCAATTGTCTAAAGTTTTTCCACCATAATGGATTTTTGCATGTAAGTTAGAGGGTAGAATTTCTTTGTAATTGAAGAAATGAAATCGACCAAGAAATTGAGAACTTACCATGTTTTTAATCTCATATTTTGTTCTTGCTCTCCCACCATACAAGTGCCACACCCTCCATTCTCTTTAAGTCAATCGAATATTTATGTCACCCTCTCAAGGTTCGAATTTTAATTTTTAACCGATGAATCCAATTATCCATATTATTTTCATTTAATTCACAATTATATATCGGTAGCTCAAATTTAACATCAAGTTTGAAGGGTGATTTAGTGCCTCCTTTTGAAGTATGCATGAATAGGTGAAGGGTTGTGGTAGTAGAAGATTATGAAGAGGAAGGTGAATATCGTGGTGAGGATGATGATGGAGTGGATGGTGGTTTATTATTATCTCCATGAACTCCTCCTCCCGGAGAACCCTCTCCTCTAGGAGGCTAAGAAACTTCTCCTTGTATCCTTAAATTCCTCCTCATAGAGGACCTTTACTATCTCATTCATATCAAAAAAAAAAATCATTTTTGAATGCTCTCTCCTCTTCCTCGTCATGGTAGGTTCTCCTTCATGAGATGTAATATTCCTCAATGAATATGAGCTAATTGGAATATTCATTTTTGTTTTCTTATTTTGTTTAAAGAATAAAAGAGCAAAGTAGGTCCATAAAACTCCTTAATAATGAATAAATCAATGCCAAATATGAAAAGGTTAAATCTGGCTGAAAATCAAGCACCCTTAGGTGTGAAAGGGTTGAACATTTTGACTGGTCAACCTTGACCAACATACAAGAAGCCATGGAGGAGTGGCCATCCATGAGACACCGCAACTTTAGATGGAGGTGTCAGGTGAAAGAAAAATCTCATCGAAGTGGTTTAGGGTTTTGCAAGCTCTTGTCTTACATGGAAGCTGGACAAGATTAGAGGGTTGTTAGATGTTTATCATATTTTCTAAATGTATTTCCTCTCCGTTTGTGACATATCTTTCTTTGCCGTTTAGATGAGATTGAATGCTATTTAGCATTGGGTGTTCCTTATCGGGAATCCCAATTCTTCCCATTGAGTAGTTTCGGAGAGTTTGTATTGCATGGTCCACTATCTCGCTTAGGGGCCAAACTACTTTTCAACTAAAGCATAGATATTTTTGAGGGTTTGGTTGTTTTCTCAAGTCAGAAAAGTGGAATGATCTTTAGGTCTAGATCATTTTAGCTCCTTTTCAAGGAGGAGGTTTCCACTCATCGGGGAGGATAGTATCGAGTTCTTGAGCATAATTTTTAGATATTTGGGTGGCCGAGGAAAACCTCATTTTGATCCCTACACCACAAACATAGATCCATATCTCTGCGTTATTTCGTAGGTGCGCTTGTAGGGTGGTTCAACACACTATTTGGAGATGAGCCCATGAGCGTTTGGGATCCGCTCTCTTAACTCTTCGAGATCTATTGGAGGAGATATTCCTATTAAGCTTCTATCATATCATATCCACTTTCCATCTGAATATTTTTAAGAGATCTACAGTCTTAGATCTGCAAATCTACAACTTTTTACATGGTGTTTTGCTGAAAACCCCAAGGGGGCTCAATAGAAGAGTTTATATAGTGCATGTATCTCCCATAAACATCTAACTTTTTATGCACATATTTTTCTATATCTGATGTGTAATCTAAAGTTATTGCAAGAGTCAATAAAATAACACCGTAAGGCTTTTCGCCTAAATATATGGTTGCAAACATCTTCATTTTGAGGGATTTCTTTCATTGGAGACTTGTATTTCGTTATGCATCTTATGGACCATATTTTACATCTATTTTGCTGTTGTAAATACATTTTAAAGGTCTCCATATTGGTCTCTTGCTTTATAAAATATGATCCGCATTATTTTCTTATATTTCTCGCATTGTATCAAACAGACTCCCCATTTGGGAATATTACAATGTAGCACTATATTTTCACACTTATGTTTTCTAAAAAAGCCAATATGTCTTATGAAGAAGGAGATCCTTGTCAATGACAAAGAGAAGAGGTATCAAAAGAGAAGGCATAGAAATGATTACACAAATGATAATGAAGAAAGGGTAAAGCTCTCTTATCTCGAGGTGAAAATGAAGATAATTATTTCCCAAGATCCTTCTTAGAGCCATGAAATACTCGACAGAGATTCAAGAGAGGAGAATGGACAACATCAAGGAATCCTCTAAAGGATTTCATCTTGGAGAAGGCTCTTGCATGTCTCATCACTCGGAATGATCAAACTGTGACATCAGCCACAAGTTTCCCAACGCTCTACCATGCCTACATTTTTGGTTGTGGAAATGAAGGCTTTCAAGAGCATGAATCCCTTGAAGACCATTTTGAAGAATATGAGTTTCAAACGAGATTCAAATTTCACTGAGTTTAGAGTTTTGTTACATCAAGGACAATAGAAGACCAAGGCATCATCATAGATGTGGTGGATTCATTCCTAATCATGATCGGCACTATACTATGGGAAAATTATTTTTACCCAACTTTGATGGGTCATCCAACATATTCTCACAACTCAGATAGAAAATTTACATCTACTTTCACCGAACAACATTCCAGATGGAGGCTATCAAGATTGTAGCTACCGCACCTTGAAGGTGAAGCACGTGACTAGTGGTTCCATGGCTTGTCTACATTGGGTCATGCCAATGTGACTCCGTTTATTCAGAGTCTACTAGAATTCGGTGGAAAGATTTGATATAAGAGATCCATAGGCACCAAGATGAGCCTCTTGCAGTTGAACAATCGTGTAATACAAAAATTTACATCTCCGAATTTTAAGACTTTTTGTTATGGTTCCTCGATATGTATGCAACAAGAAGGGTGTACATGTTCATTGATGGTTTAGATGAACCCCTTCATGGGTTGGCTAAATATACCAAGCCCACTACCCTACATGATTCTAATAAAGATACACTTTCAAGATGCCTTGCCAAAAGCAAAGGAAACTTTTCAAAGATAAGTCTCTTTTCCTTCAAAGGGAAGGAAGAAAGCATTCCTTAAAAGGAGAGCACATAAAAAACCTCGATGATGGTGTCCTGAGATCTAAGAAGAAGAAGTTTGCTTCACTTTCCAAGAATCGTGGCACCCGGACATATATGTGTATCTAGAAAATCACATTGCGCGCAGGTCTTCTCAGATGATGAGGAGGAAGAAGAAGATGAACTAAGAAGAGGTCATGTTGGTACCAGAGGAGATCCAACACCATCAGAGATGGGGATGGAGTAGAAGCTCCTATTAGAAGGGCTCTTTAATATTTGAGATGAGTACCTAAGTACTTGACCTTAAGAGTCTGCTGTTCCATCTTGAATCAAAGGTTTTCTATATTGGTTGATAGTAGCTACCCACAATTTCATTGATGCCCAACTAGGGGCAAAGGAGTGGCAATACCCACCGATGCTTTTGAGGGATTCTCTATTTTGAACCTGGAAGAGATAGAAAATGCAATGCATGCATTATTTCCCATCATTTTCTACCACCATGGGGACATACATTGATTTATCACTTCTTTGTATTGGCATACCGACACCAATGTTATATTGGGTGTTCAATGGTTGATTACATTGGGGAAAGTCACCACCGATCGGGAGGCTTTGCGAATGGAATGGGTGGATAAGAAGAGTGGTAAGAATCAAAATTATCAAAGGCATACACATATTCTCATACATATCACTTCCACAATAAATCATGATGGATTTTCACAAAGGGAAGAAAGACCATGATTCCATCTATTATGCTTATGAGATTGATGCATGGACACGCACATTCAGTGGAAAACCACTCCGGAGGCCACCGGAGTCTGAAATTTGGTGAGATATATTCCTAAAGGATGCTCCAAGCATATCCGGAGAGTGGATGGGAGCATTGAAGACAATGATACAAATACTGGAATCTTGGGTAGGCTCGGGGAGGAGAGTTCTCCCCAACATCAATACATGACCACTTTCATTTCAGATTACAAGTCAGGAGGATAAGCATGGAAGGAATGACCTTCCAACATATACCTTTGGCATGGGAGATTTCAAGGAGAAGAGCAGCCACATGACATACATTTCACTTGATAGATCATTAGAATTGTCATTGTTGGGGGAGTTTAGATCCATATTTGAAATCCCAACTCACAGGATTACTCCAAGGATCTTTATAAATGCATGATACTGATGACCAGGCCACATGAAGAGGGTTATTCAAATTAACCAGATTCATATACTATCATGGTAGGATATTCTTGTCTAGATCCTCCAAGCTCAAGGAGAAGTTACTACAAAGATCTTATGAAGAATTATTTTTCGCTTACACCTATTCCATGGAGCCCTAAAACATCATCATGAGGAGCTATACTTGGAAAGGTTTTGAAGGAGAGCTACATCAGCATTTTCAAAGATGCATGAACCATGTGGAGCTGGGGACAACAACATGACTATATGGAAGAGTCAATTCTACCCATCTCTTCCTTATTTTGAGAGAGGAGATAGATCTATGCACCACTCCATTTGTATGAGGAGGATTGTTGGTGAAGAATGTACCTATGTAAATGATGTTTCATTTTCTGATTGTATGTATTCTTTTACCATATATGTTATAACTCCAAGAAGGTATATTGTACCATATAAATCATAATAACTTTGGGCCACAAATATTTCCCCGAACATGGCCACTCCTTGAGACTACATTTATTTCATGATGGGCATTCCTAACGCACCAAATATAGTCTCACACTTTCCACTACAGATATGATTTGGACAGAAATTAAGTGGTGGGGAAACCACTTACCACATCTTGATCTAATGTAATGAGATGCACTACATCAACCCACACGTGGGACTACGCACCCACCTCCATATGCACAAATTTATGTTTGTATGTATTTTATTTTGATCCCAATACATTGATTATGTACTTGTACTTTTTATGGGAATGTAAGGGAGGGAGGATGGAAGGTGGCAAGGTAGGTCACAGGATGAGAGATTTTCCATGTACCTTATGCTACATGTTTCAAAGAGAATACTGGGAAAACCATGTTTGTTTCATTTGAACTATCGTCTCCTTAAGGATGGACTATTTGCATCTCATTAGAACTTTGGAGGAGAAATTAATGGAGGGATGGATTGGTTAACACTCAGCTTATGGAGGAATCTTATCACACATGTTCGTGTCACAATGGAGAGGAGGGGAGAGTTGTAGCACTCACCTTATCGCCTGCTTCGAGGGACAAGAAACATTTGGGAAGGGAGGATCGTAATATTCCCAATTAGTCATCAAATAATTGGAATATTCATTTTTGTTTTCTTACTTTGTTTAAAGAATAAAATAAAGAAAGGAGGTCCATAAAAATCCTTAACAATGAATAAATCAATGCCAAATATGAAAAGCAACTTTCGCCGAAAATCAAGCACCTTAGGTGTGAAAGGGACTAGACATTTTGACTGGTCAACCTTACCAAATCTACAACGCTCGCTAGCGGAGGAGGTCAATGAGACAACACGCTTTAGATGGAGGTGCCTAAAGAAAGAAGCACCCCATTGGAAGTGGTTTAGGGTTTTGTAAACTCTTGTCTTATAAAAGGAAGGATGGCGCATTAGAGGGTTGTTGATGTTTACCACATTTTCGGAATATATTGTCTGCTTAGACATATATCTTTCTTTGTTTAAATGAGATTGAATTTTTAGCATTGGGTGTTCTTCGCATCGGGAATCCCACCCTTCCCATTGATTAGCTCGGGGAGAGTTTCCGTATTGCATGGTCCACTATCCGGCTTAGCATCAAGCTACTTCTTCCAACTACAAATACGTATCCTATTAAGGGTTTGGTTTTTTTGAAAGTCGTAGTTAGTGGAGACTAGATCTTCGCATCTAGATCATTTCATGTTCTTTTAGTGGATGAGGTTTCCACTTCATTGAGGACACGGCTGGAGTTCTTTGTTATCATTTTGACTTGGCATGATGCCAACCTCATTTCTTTATCCCCATTATGTAGTATTGATCCAGATTCAGAGTTATTTCTATAGGTGCATGTGTGGTGGTTCAACACACTACTTGGAGAGTATTTTATGAGTGTTTGGGATCTACCCTTCACTTTGAAGATCTATTGGAGGAGATCATTCTATTTCTTCTGTCAAATCAGATCCACTTTCCATATCTAAATATTTCAAAGAGATTTGCATTCTTAGATCTCGCATCTACAACTTGTACATGGTGTTTTTTTCCGAAAACCCCAAAGGGGTTCATTAGAAGAGTTTACATAGTGCATGGATCTGCTATATATCTAAATTTTTATTCACATATTTTTCCGATTCAATGTGTAATCTACACTTGTAGAGCCAACAGCCAACATTGTGGCTTTTCAACTTTAATATATGGTTGCGTACCTCATTTTGAGGGATTTCTTTCATTGGAGACTTGTATTTCCATATGCATATTATGGGACATCTTTTATGTTCATTTTCTACCGTAAATACATTTGAAAGGTCTCCATATTGGTCTCTTTTCTTATAAAATATGATCACGTTATTTTCCTATCTTTCTCGCATTGTATTGCGGGTTCCCATTTGGGAATATTACAGTCGAGACATGCTCACCACAAACCTGCAACTTCAACTTGAGGATGGCTGTGTTGAAGACTTTTGTAACTTTCCTTCTTCCTATTGACCCAATTGTAGTCCTTCAACCAACTTCCTTCTCCTTTACGAACTCAGCATGACACAAAATTGCGCCAATTAGATCCATTCTTGCACAAAAACCCAAAGCTCGATACCAAAAATTATTTGATTATACAGTAATTTTGTGCTAATTCCTCTTTCATATTTTGGAAACCAATGTTTTATATGTGCTTGTTTTCAAGTTCTCTTGCAAGTTACTAAGTCTCATGAGTGATTTTTTATGTTATTTTTATGAACAATTTAACACAAAAAGAAATACTAAACAACATCAATAAAAAGTAAGAGTGTGTCACTATACAACACATCAACACAAAGATTTGATGAAGGATTTCACCCTCCTAGGCTACATCTCCTTGGTCCAACTTCCATGGCTTGGGCTCTATATTATGCTCAAATTTGCAAAATTATGTGTTTAGAATGCTTTTATGCTCTTGAAACCTACACCAATGAGTTCGCAACACTTAACAATGGTGGCCTTAGCTCATTTTTCTCCCATTTGGTCAAAAATTGCTTGAGTTATGACTCACAAGTTTGCTCCACAGCCCTCCCAAATTTAGCTAACTAGAACTAAAATTCTGAAAATCCCGCCAAATTTACTCAACAAACCACCATTGAAATTTTATTTGCATTAATAAAACTACATTACGTTAATTAAAACAACTTAACACTAAACCGGTGCTCTATTTAATAAACCTAATACACTAAATGTGGGTTTATAAGGCTACTCATCAATGGCATATACCCATACCGCTCTCTCGTGGACTATGAGTCTTAGTCGCATGCATGCTAGGGGCCAGGCACACAAGGCCGCCCCCCCCCCCCCTTTTGACGGACTTGCTAAAATTTAAATAGGCACAACAATGTAATGAAACAGAGCTTGTGAAGATTGGTGGCGCACTATATTAGCCTGGGAGGCGGCCTTGTGTTTGACCCCTATCCGGGTCCATAACCAAAAAATTTACTATGCCATGAGATAGGTGGTGGCCCTGCATCAAGCCAGCTTCCTCCTCATTAGCCCAAAACACAACCAATAATAAAATTCCACCACATACCAAAATGCGCCAATCACCCACCTTCCACCAGAAATACTCATCGCTCAGAGGAAAGAGTTGATTGGTCAACTCCGCCATGTCACCTCACATAGGATGCCAACCACAGGCCGATCATCACTGTGGGTTCTTCTGCACAGCTTTTTACAAATTTTCATGTTGAAGGAAAACGAATAGAACTCATTTCTCGAAGCCACAACGTGCATTTCGCATGAAACGAGTTGCAACTGCATTCGAATGATGGACACGGTAAGTATGATCGTGTCAGGTCATTTCAAGAACTTTGATTTTTGAGCATAATTATGAGCACCGATCGTGCCCTACTCCGGACCTCTCCCATTTCATCTAATTTGGGAATAACATCCGTAATTCTCTATGAATTCCACATATTCTTCTCTCTCCACCTACACCGATACTGAGTAGCAAAGTTACTCCAGCAGGAAAGGCTTTGCCTCAACAACCTAGATCTACTTATGTTGGAAGGTACCCTCCATCTAAGAGAGCTGGGACTTTGTCATCCTCTTCTCCGTGGGGAACTTGTTGCTGTATACCTCAAATTGTAATCAACCTTATTATAGTCCTCCACATCATGGAATGGTTGTCGTTTTTTGGAAACCTATTTTTTCATTCAACTCGTCTATTTTGGGACCGAATTAAGAATCCTCACCTACACCACTCTTCATTTAAAATTCCTATCCATACATCCATTTAGCCCAAAATCTCAAATACATGTGAGCTTTAATATCGAGGCGTTTTCATTGCATCACAACTCCTTCATTATATATCTATTACTTCCAAGGTTTCTCTTACCTATCCAAAAGACAAGGTACCTTACATTCTCAACTACTTGACAAGGTACTCCTTAATTTTTGATAGGAAATTGTTCATAGTATGGTATATACCCCCATTCAAACCCACCTGTCACAGAAATGTACCCAAACTCCCATCGGGAACAAGATACAATTAGCATCTAGCTATTCCTCAAGTTCCTTTTCAAGGCCAACAACCAAACCCATCCATTCAATGAATTTTATGTTATCTCAAATAAGTTGGACAATAAGCTCACTTGTATACCAAATATCAAAATCCTCTTTATGTTGGTACCCGTGTTCCTTATTATCAAAACCTTCCTTATCCGGGAATGCTACTTTCAAGTGATTCCTTCATATCCAGCATCTTCTATAATGAACTGGAGATATACTTTTGATATATACTAACTTTAAGACTTAAACTGCCCACTAATGACCCTACTTATTCACATTGGTATCACAATTCCTATTATGTTTCCTCTTGATATCTCAAAATTCAATGAATACAAGAATACCCATCAACACAATAACATATAGAATCATAGTATTCTTTTAACCTCTCTAATCATGATTCCATTCGACTTCATATTTTCAACAATGCTAGCAGTAATGTTAAATAAATGGTACATTGAGTTACCTGTAGAGATTTGTTTCATTATTTCGCTATTTATCTACCACCTTCCTCATACAATTTCAGTTTCCCATAAAATATGAAATCAAATCTAACTATTAACCAACTTCAAAACAATCAAGACTTCACATCTCAAATCACATTCAAGGAGTGAGGTGTCACGGCCATTGGTCAAAAAACGTATGTTCTCAATCACTATTAGTTAATTGGGTCAAAAATCTCTATTGTCACCTATAATAAATATGTGGCTAAAGGTGGAGCCATGACCAAAGAGAAAGTTATTTCTCATGCACAATATTTGGACCTTGTTTATACTCAAATGTAAACTCTCATGGTAATATATTGAATGTCACATCTTTGAAAAATTTTCCTCCTCCACTTGGTAACAGTCTCATGTTGTTGATGGAATTATTATTCTTCTTGGGCTTGCAATGCAGTGAGTAAACCATACGGCGTTTTCCTACCACATCTCAAGCCAAACCTCAATCCAACCATATTTTTTTATGCTTCTGAGATAAATGTCATTTCATCTAATAAATTCAACTCTTAATGGTAACCCCGGAAGCAAGAAGAAAGGAAAAGTTAAGAATAATAAGCACCTCACACTGAGATAAACAAACAAATACAGTCCTCCCGATGAGGAAGAAACCTCGATACCCATGCTTTTCATTTGCAATGAGGATCACTTTACACATGATTTCTCTGCACCGTGTCACAATCGAATCGCCTAACCTCTTCTCCCAATGTGTTGATCACCCGTTTCTCAATCAAGAGACTATATTGTCATAGACCCTTTTTCCCAAAGAAATTTTATGTTTTCCTCCCCAAAAATAAATTAAATCTAAATACTATGGCCACTGCAATCGTCGTGGACTATGGCAGAACCGATTCCACATAATGGTTGCTTTCATTGATCAACTCCGTTTGATCGAACTACCTTCATCGTATCTTACTCCACCTCCAATTCTACCGTAATTGATCATTAAACTTTGTAGTTAGAATTATTCATAATTCTACTTTCAACCCCTTTGTTCAAGTAGGACTTTAAAACTGTAATGCAGCTAATTATTTCGCTGTATCATCAATCTATGTCAACTTGAGGTGTTGCAAAACTCTTCGAAATAAGGCCTTGTTGTCGCCTATTGATGTGTGGATCCACCTAGACCCAACCCAGGCTTAGAGTCCTCCATGAAAATATACCCTTCCCACTGCCCAATTATATTTTTATAACCTGTGTCGTCTATGGTAAGAATAACATTCATCATTCAATTGTGACAGGAGCCCCCATCTGACAGTCCAATATATTTTTGTACATGCATTGGTTCACCTTTCATCCAGGTCAATCAACCATCATTACTGAAATCCTTGATGGAATAATATACAAACATTGTGGGATTAAGTGAATTCCATCTGATTTAAGGGAAAAACTATCTCCACAAGCCACATTACATGCTAAACCTCTCAGATTATACCCTCATCAGACATACAGTTGTTTTATGTCATGGTCGCCATCGCTTAGGACCTATTTCCGTATGATCTTCTCATCACAAGATGAGATTGTAGCCACAGAACAACCCATTACTACGACCTTGATTCTCACATACAAAGTGTCCTTCAGAGGGTAAACTCAACACTCATCGATTTTGTGTCAGATTGCTTTTCAGATTCTTCATTTATGGGAATTTTCATTCCATCCTCTCCTTCTCGAAAATCCATTTGTCTCTTATATCAACACATGCCATCCTCTACTACCTCAACTAACTTCAATGGTTGTACCAAATGAAATTGAAATCCAAAGTTTTGCCACCGACCTATTCTTAGCCCCGTTTACCAGATTGTGTTTTTCTCCACTATTCATTGTGTGTCTTTATACTCTTTCTTCGATTAATTGTACATATCACCGGATTATGGCACGCTCTCTCTCTCGTGTATTCTTCCCATTCAATGATAAAATTTATGAGATCATGGTGCCGGATGACGAGCCGTGGGGAGGAACTTCACCATCATCCCTCCTTACCAGTCTTCTATTGAAGATAATATTAGATGTAATACCCCCCCCCCATTTTTCGAGCTTTTACGACTCATGAGCCTATCTGGTTTTATAAGTTAATTTTGAAAGAACTCTTCAAATATCAATAGAATGATAATTTCTCTTATATCTCTACTAAACTGTATTGTTCAAATATATATTGAGATTCTATATTTTTTCCATCCAGATCACATTATAGAGTCTGCATTTTATATTTCGGGATGTATTTGCCTTAATTTATGAATAAATGTTAGATATTGACCAAAATATAGTAGTAAAATATCAATACATATCCCATATCAAATCATCCAGAGGGGTTTTCTTTATCTCTGCTCCATCCCAAGAAGGTCGTGATTTTCAAGGTCGAAGTTGGCAAGAGCCAAGTTGGTTTCATATACCCATTCTTTAATTAATTGGGTATCGAATTTTGTACCTATCATGAAGAGAAAGTAGCATGATTATGTGTCGATTATCAAGATGTAAATCATGTTTTCCTAAATGAAAACTAGCTAACCCTAACATTAATCGATGATGATGACAACGTTATTGTTACTAGATTTATTCATTTATGGATGTATTATTGGGCTGCAATAAAAGTAATCAAATTCTCTGCTAACCAACCTATGACTCGTATTTATTATTACCTAGTAATTTTTTTACGTAAACTCCCATTCACGTTTAAAAAAGAACATTGGTGCCATGTTTCAACATGTTATGTATTATTCTTTTCACAACATTAAACACATTTGTGCAAACTTACTGATGATACCAACATCAATCCAACATCGGTCGACTACTCGATGCATCTTAGGGCCATTTTCTTTCCTAGACATTATAAAATTTGAATTAATCCACACAAATGTGTGTTTTGCATTACTCGGTTGAATTTTTGGTTTTGTCCTTTGAAAACAAGAATTTGTACTACTCCTAAAAGTATAGTGATCGTCAATTTTCACCTTCTTCTCTCTTTCATTCACACAACAACCACAGCCATAACTTCACTTATGTTCTTCCAAAATTACATCAAGTTGACCAAAGGTTCACTTCCACCGTGGAAAAAGGGGGTCCCCTTTCCAATGGGGACGACGCTCGCTCAAAAGTAGTTTTCAGTCTCAAGATTGTGACTGTTTGGAATCTCTTACACCCTCCTAATTACCAATGTGATTATTTCATGTACAAGTGTTTCTTCCATTTCTACTCTAGCAATGGTATTGTTCCAAGAATACAGCAATGGTATTGGCCCAAGAATATGATGCAATGGTATTGGTCCAAGAATACTAGCAATGGTATTGGCCCAAGAATATGAGCAATGGTATTGGTCCAAGAAGATGATATAGGGACTAAACATCCCATTATTATCTAACGCGTAACCTTAATGATAATTAAAATTCAGGTATACCCATGTAGAAAGTTATTTTGGTTGCTGTTCAAGACATCCAAATATCCATTACATATTCTTCTTCAAACTACATTTTTTCTATTGAAACCCCATGACATATATTATGTCATGTCACCTATTAGGGACACTTCATGATCGTTATTCTCCAATATTTTACCCGGATTTCATCAAGTCCAAGTCAAATAAATCCCTAGATTCTGAGATAAAGTGTTATCTTCCTTTCCTTCCGAATCAATCTACATCCTAAGATTCTATCCTAACAAGTCATTTTTCTAATTTCACCATCTAACCCTGTGCTAGAGATTTTCAGATTCATTCCCAGACCTGCACATTCCAGCCCACACTTCACTCGAGAAGTGATGGTTTGATACCAATCAAATTATTGAGGTGGTTTGTCAAAGGAGATCCTTTATCGTCATGGTATTCACAATATTCATTTGAGGTGCCCACCTTCGAGAGGCCGATAAAGTCCTTAATGAATGCCATTCAGTAAGATGTGGCAAACATATATCTCATTATGCTACAAGACATAATAATATATTGTTGGTTACTTTTTGCCTAATATATTTCATGATTGTATTCTCGTTGTCCGTGTCACAATGCCGTATATATGATCATAAGATTTGTGCTTCACTCCGGCCCATTACATCCTTTTATTATTTTTATTCTCATAGCTGGCAGATTTGATTTCCATGACATGTAAAACTTTCTGTCTGGGGCAAGGTTATATCATCGTCGAAGTATATTACTACTAAATAATTAGTAAATGCCATATTTATATACTAGAAATGGTTGCATATTTATTTTCAATCATGTTATTGCTTTCTCCTTGCCAGGGCACAAAGGCTATGGATCACATGTAACCATTTATAATCATATGATGACCTAAATAGTTTCTAAGCTTGTAATTTCAAGAATTCCACTCTACTAACCTCGCTACTGAAAAAGTTGAGGCTATTAACAAAGTTTCAATACGTTAGCAAAGTTTCAACGAATAGTAGGGGTCCACAACCGACTCCATTTTCTTATTTACGTTGCCTTGTGAGCAATAATGCAACTTAGTTAGGACTTCACCAACAGCACTTCGAAGGTATATATTCAGAAGCAATCATCCCCATCAAAATGTGAAATTACATTGTTAAAACTAGTTATAACTTCTTCTCATACGTCCGTAGAGGATGAGCAGATTACATCCTAATTACTTGGATGAAAACTCGATGTATTGATTTATCTAATGAAGTTTCATGAAAGAAGCTAATTAAGGCTTAATACACAAAAAATTTCAAGCCCTAGCCTCTCGAAAGGATACCTTGCTCACTATATGATTGTGAGGCCGATAAGTTAGGTCTAGGAAAGTTTCAACCTATGTGGTCGGGTCCATACATTTCTGTTTACTTGGTAAAAGGGCTCATAAGTTATATATTTTGTGATGAGCTTCATTGGCACAACTCTAGGAATGGGTTGTATCTCAAAATCATGCTTAATCTCATGCATAGTACATCGTGGTGTTTATTATTCATATCTCATTTTAAGTGTTTACAATGTCTCTTTCGCAGTTTACCATGATTTTTGTTGATCCCATTTGATGTTTGGTTTCCATATATCTACATCTCTTTGAACCATATATCGAAGTTATTCTTATGGTGCTAGTCGTAGTACTCAAAATATATCTTCCGTTAAAGATGGGCTATCTTTGCTCCAAATGGTGAGCTAGTGACTATGCAAGGGATTTTCATTGTCACCTCCTACTAAAATCATTGAGTATATCATAGTGCCCGAGCTACTATATGATTTTATTTTCATGGTATCCATTGTTTTGTCATTAGGAATGACTTAAACTTGGGTAGTACCACAACTTCAATGTTCATTCGCTAGAAGTCCCACGATCCTTTCTATTATTAGGATTATGTCTTCTAGAATAAATTTATATTTCATATAATATGAACATATTTCTGAAAAGCAAACACATTATAATATGTCAACTAATTACGTTTTATAGGAAATTTTAACTAATGTAAATAAGTTTCCATCCACATCACATCATATTGAAAATATAATAGGAACTAGGAAACATTGAAAATATGTATATATTAAGTTTGATGTAAAATTTGTGCTCGATAAACATATGGCTACATCGCCCATATAAAACTACATGCACATCTAAGTAGACAAATAAATGGTTCTCGTGATCAAATGAAATTGCATGAACTATCTTGCACAGACCACTCAATATGGTTAGGCACTCCACCGTGTGTCACCAAAGCCCAGCGCTCCGGTTTACTACTTCAACACCACTGACCCGTGCCAAATTTCCACCATGTGGTGCTCCACTGGTATAGGATCTCAACTAACACAAGACTCAAAGACATCTTTTGTCTTACTACAAAACTATACTAGTACGGCATTTGTCTCCTTCCACACATGTGCCTCTCCGCATGACCCGAGATATGAATCATCGACAGTCGAACTGTCCAATATTCGCATGAAAACATCAATAGTTCGCCTCCAAAAAACATCAAAATTAAAAAATTGCAACATTCAAAAAACTTTAAAAGGTTGAAATATTTACTCCGTAAGCACCCCATTTCACCCCTGAAGCACGAGCTTAGATTCATCACGAAAATCCATCCATGTGTAAGGATAATCATCATCATAAATTTAGAACTACTCATAACCATCCAAAGAAGGTTAGTGATATTTGGATCATCAATGATGAATGGGTGACATATGATCTATCCACCTCCTCATCCAGGCCTTCAAATCTATAGTCCAGTGTAATATGTTGAGGGTCACAGTGGTACCCGCCTAAGAGAAAATATACCAAGATAAAACCATAGCCAGTGTCTTTTAACTTCCCTCTCTTGATTTAGTTAGTTGTTCCTTCATATTGACTAAAAACTCCTCCACTCCATACCAGCATGTACAATTTTCTTAAGTTAAGTACAAGGTTATTTTATCAATCTTATAATGAACAAGATTTATTCTCAAAGCAAATACACTTATCTGTACCACCTTCCAGAAGCTTGTTTGCCTGAAAGTAACAGTAGACATAATGCTCAACGTTTCCCCCATACTACTCCCACCTAGGAGAGAGATAAAAAATCCTCTGATAAAACCTCTCAAAAAGTAGATATCTATATCTTTACTGGAGAATTTTTTCCCAAACTGAATTCTTGTGCCTTAACATCCCATGAAAGAAAAATTATTTCAACAATTCCATATGTTGCCTCATACCAAGGAGCGAAGAATTTTTTTACCAATCCACTTGTTTTTCAATGCCTAGATGATAAGAAGATCATTTTATACTGAACTTTGTTCTTCATGTCTTTTCTCTCCAATGACCATCAAAGGAATGACAATGAAATATCAACAAGAGATTCATTAAACTCCTTTCATGCAAAAAAATCCACAAACTTTGAGGTAAAACTCAATGAATACTTATTTTTCCAACGACCCCCCAAGAGGCATGACAGTGTTTCACCTCCCATCGTTGTTATCTTCCCATAGGTATAATGCAAATTTAAAATATTTGGGATGCATTGGTCTCATGTTTTTGGAACCTTGTCCTCAAAACCTAAAAACAATGCAGTGTGAAAAGAAAAGAGTATGGTTTAGCTCCTACTGGAAGCATGTGTGACTAAAATGGTCCACTATATTATCCTAATTAGTTACAGAAGATCTAGGTGGAAAGGATTAGAATTCTCACTATTGAAGGTAATGTGAAATGGTGAAAATGAATGGCTTAGTTTTTACATATTTATGGTCAGTTTCTTGCATTTATCTTGTTCATATTTAATGTTTCAGATCTGATATGTCTCATTTTTTATTTACGAAAACGAAGTTATTCCTTTTGTGATTTTTTGAGTGCTCATAAAGAAAGACCAATTTTATCATTTTAAATAGTTGTTTTGACTAAAGAGTATTTATCTCTTTTCTGGTTTATGAAATCATGAAAGAACCTCTGAGTCCTCAGCCTCTTTGGATATTCTAAATATAAAATATTCTAACTTGTTCTTTCCATCCATTAAAATAAATGAAAAGATGTTCACGCAAAATATAAGTTTAACCTTTTCGACCGAGATAGACTTATTTACAAAAATAATACCTTAGTTGGCTAAAAGGTTCATTAGTATTGTTTTCCAATCTTTTGACTCCCAGAGACTATCCAGCAAAAAGGGACATTTATTTTCGCCTTTTCAAACTCTAACATAAAGATGTTGAGTTTTACCTTCTCAGACTATTGCGTTAAAAACATCAAATACATGGACTTACTCAACATGACAAGTCTAAACTACTTTCTAGGTTCAGCATTATATGTGAGGATTCATCCTATGGTGAACTAATGCTACTGTGTTACCACATCTACTGCTTATGTTAAAAATAAAGAGGTACCACCAACATGGTTGTGAAATTGGGAGAAAAGGGGCACCCATTTATTATCATAAAGAGCTTCATCTTGAACAAGACAGTCACTTCATCTTGCTGATGTGGTTGGTGACCCTTTTCAGCTTCCATCATACCTTTTCAAAGCCTCCATTTTGATTTTGGTCAATGTCACAATCATCTGTCGTAGGCATGTCTGTTGAGTTATTCATTGATATATATTTACTATTTCCGTGGTTTCATTCCATGTTTTCATTTTCGCATATAGTTTTTTGTATCGGCATCACATGTTATCTCAATCATGATACATGTTTCATGTCGTTGATGGGGAAGCATCAAGTCCTCTTGTGGATAATAAATTTTCAACATCGCCATTATCCAGAAATCGACTGAGTCATCCTTTGGTACCTAGTGCTTGCATACATCAATGAAAGTTTTCGCTTTATAGTTTACATTTGCTTGGTTTCGACCAAAAATACTACGTGGTGTTCGGCATCAACCCCATTTATTCACAACATAAGGATTTTGCTATATAATTTGAGAGCTATTAACATCATCGCGGTTTTCCCCATGTCCGTTAACGGCTTACAATTAATGGCCTAGTTCATGTCGAAAATCTTCCACGTTTACAAGTATTCAACTCAACCCATTAATTCATGGATTATATCATACGCGTGTTCTTGGTTTGTGAATGAGATAGAAGACCTGCATCTAGTTTCATCCATCCATGTAATTGTGAGTTATATAGATCACAATGCTATTATGATCATGCCAGAAAATCATCCACTTTGGGTCCATACCAACATTTGTAAGATACATCTTTTTTATCAATATGTGATGTTAGCTATGATTTTGAGTATGGGTATGCCCTCAGAAAACATGTCATTATATAAATGTATTTGTAACATGAATCTCATTTCGCTTTTCTTAATCCCAACCTGTCACAAGGTGCTATTTTCCAACACTCACTATCATTTACATTCACTAGGGGAACCCACAGCAGAGAATCCAATTTTTCATATCCAAGTCATATAGGCATCCTAATGGGATCAATCAATATCCTTTTCCTCATCATCATTACAAAATCCCCAAGCATGCCCTTTTCATTCCTCACGATAGTTTCGTCTAAAACTACATCATCCAGTCACTGTGACCAACGCTCTTGTCCCTCTGTTGACACGTTCGCCACAAGTTTCTCCACCGTGGCTCAGACGATCACCCATAGGTTGTTCCCCAACTCGCTGTTCTAGAAATTGAAAGAGAGAAAACTTGGAAGCCTCCATTTTAAAGTCAGATATGTTATAACTATTTATCTCGTACAAAACATTTGTATCATATCCCAACCTACTTTGGAGCTTCCATCCCTTATCCTTTGATCTCATCCTCCCATCAAGCAAGTATCTAAGACCCAGATTGGTAATTGATAAGAACGAAAAAATTACGCCACTCCTCTACATTTATAGCCTCCGTTGCCATGGGCACATTTTTGAGAGCATTCTATCTATGTTAAGGTGCCATGCCGTTGCAGGACATTTTATTTCATGTGCATTTAGGTATCTGAGGAAATTTTGTGACAAAAAAAAGGACAAGTCAAATTGAGAGCCTTCACAAGATCAGGTAGACATTATGGTTGTGGACTCACTGATTTTCATTAATGGTAAGAGTTCTTTAAGCTTCTATGATGTTGTTATTTCATGTATTTTAATACCATGTTGATCCATTGAATAAAGTATTTTATATGATGTTGCATATATCACGTAGTTTATTAGCTTGCGTTGTCCGACCGTGCAAAGTTATAATTTTTTGAATTGGAGCTAATATTAGAGCATTCCGGGCTAAAGATAGCTTCCATAACTTGATTCAGGTTTCATCCCGTCATACTTTACTTATGGAAAGCATCGATTCCTTGTCTATTTTTTGTTATAGTTAGCTACTGACTTAGTAGATACTTTTTCCGCAATCGTAAATCTCACATAACAATATTTATGATTTAATTTTAACTAGTGATGAAAAGTTGACCAGATCTTGCAAGGAGGGTCTTGCAAGGGAATTTGAACTTAATGACATCGGTTTTATGCACTACTTCGATTTGGAAGTATGGAATGAGATACTATAGAGATTCCACATGGAGAGTTGCAAACCTATGAGACACCTCTAGCGACCAACTTAGAGGAAGGAGGATGCCACTAAGTGAGGAAGTGATACTACCATTTATTGGCAGTTAGTGGGTTCACCGATGTACCTTGCGAACACACAATTAGATATAAAAGTGCATGTATCTAACCAAATTAACCAAAAGAGCTACAAATTAACCAAATTGTTAAGTGAAGGTATTCATATGTTTTTTGGCACTGTGAGTAACTACCAGCTTTATCGAGGTACAGATACTGAGGAGTGAATGAAGGGTTTCCACAAATGCAATCTAGGCAGGATTCTCATCAAACTAAAAGAGTAAAATAGGTGTTTTCAAAGTTGTTGGGTCCACAACGTTTACCGTGCCAACATGAAGCAAATATTTGTAGTACCTACCAACAAGAATAATACATGGCTGCAAGTTAAGAAGCATGTGAGGTGATTTTGGATGAGAAAGATATTCTGTAATGTTTGTCATATGATATTCAAAGTGATCTATCATGATAATCATGGGCTACCCAAACTCTAGGAACATTTTTTTCAATGCATCTGAATAACAAGCATATCAATATTTGGTATCACCATTTATGGGATTGTGTAAAAAAAGAGTAATATTGAATGTTTCTCTGTGACATTTGGACAAAGGAAAATATGTTAACATTTTGCAAGAATTCTGGTGAGTAAGTTCAATTTCACATGTAGATAGGGGTAACATAATCCTTTCTGCTAGGAGTGTGAGTACAGTGATGTAACAAAGAAATTCCCAATTTGATTTTTCCTCGATTAAATTGAGAAAATTTAAATTTCCACACAAGACAACTATGTAGTTAATTGAGGACATGGCTCCTATCACTCACATAGCCTACTAACTGACAGACAGAGTTCACTAGCATGCATTTTGCTACCTAGAAAATCTGTCCGTTATTTCGTTTTTAGTTAAATGTCTTGACTTGTTGGAGAAATCAGTGGAAGGTCACTGCAGTAGGACTTGGACCAAACCTCCACCATCAATTAGGTTATGATCAATGAACCCAAAATAACTAGTGCATGCAAAGAATTTGAGTTCCATAGTTGTGGTGAGGACCTATAGTGTAATATCTATCAGAAGAGTAGTCTGAGGCAGAAGCAAGTGTCAGACAAATAAATTATCAAACTTGAAATAATAAATCAATTTGAGAAATTTCATAAATAAGAAATTTAATTTCTCAAGGAATTGTGTAAGGAAATAGAACCGTTAGAGTAAATTGACTAAGTCTAGACTGTGCCTTAGAAAGAGCTATATATAGGTTATTCACTTGCAAGTTTTTCTCATGATAAAGCAAATTGTATTACATCTCCATTCATCATATTAATAAAAGCATGCATTGGGGCTTAGCATATAGCTTTCCAGAAAAAATGTTGTGCATGTGTTATTTCTCATTTCATATTTATGATTGATGTTCTAAATTATGAATTGATTTCCGTAAAATGGTAGAGTATAAGCTGTGTTCTAGATTTTGACTAAAAGTCAGTGGGAAGCATCATAAATCTATATCATACTGTATTTAATTGTTTCTATAAAGAATCCTTTGCATTTTGCATATACAAAGTGAATTTTCACATCAATTAGGTTCGTTGGCATAGGATTGGAAATTTCCTTGTTAAAATATATTCACTATTTTAAAACAATTGAAAAGCCAAAATTTGTTAAATTATATTCTATATTCATAATTAATTCATTGTCTTCTTTACAAGGACTTCCTCAGTTACTATAACACTAGTTTAATGTAAAGGTCATGGATTTGTACTTCATTCATTTATTTATCTTATTCTTAAAATATATATGAATTTATCTAATATGTTAAAATTATTTATAAATATTTATATTACTTTCGAATGTTATAACATTATATTTTATCTACAGCAAAATTTTAAAAATTTTGACTACAAAAAAATAAATAAGGAAATTATTGCACAATTTCTACATTCATACGTAATGACTAGTTCTCCTAACTATATTGTGTTTATAAATTCATTCTTTCATAATCTCATATAATTATATCTATAGATGTAGCTCTTTGCACTGATTTAATAGAATGATTTTTTGAGTTTACCTATCTTCATTTTTAAATTTCTCTGAGTGATTATTCTAGCATTTAGTAATGATTGTATGTGTGATATCATATATATATATATATATATAGATAATATTTTTTTCTAATGTATTATTGATTTTATGGATAAATTTTCGTTGATTAAATTATATGTATATATATAATTATAGTTTTTTTTTTTTTAATTTATACTATATTTTTTGGGTTTGTTGATTTTATTTAGCTTTTTAAGGAAATTAGTATAGTATTGAGTTAAATTTGCTAGATGTATTAATAAGGTATTAATATGAGTTATGATTCATTTATTATAATCATTGTTCTTATTTTAAAATAATTTAAAATTTTATATCAATTATCAATACTGTTTGATGGATACAGACTTAACATTCTTAAGATATTACAAATCAAAAATTAAGATTTATTTTCAAAGTTAAAGTTATATTCTTTAGTTTTTAATTAAATTTAATAATTATTAGGTAATTATATAAAAAGTAGCTTATACTTTTTTGGGTAAAGTGGGATTGATAAGTCATATGTCCATACCATGTTTTTTTTAATGTATATAAGTGAAAATAAATCTTTCGGTGAAATCAGCATAGTAAAACAAATCCACATGTTTTGAACTAACTATGTATTCTATCTGTCATAAGATTTCACTAAAAATTATTATGGTACTATGGATCATAGAAACTCGAATTCAAAAAATGCATATATATGTTTAAATTATATGTATTAACTTTTTATTCATTTCATTAGTAATCACATTTTTAAAATAAATTATATAATTTGTTAGTTTTGTTGTCAGATAATTTTTTTAATTAGTAATATGAAATGTATATGTAATTGGTGTTTAATGCTTATTATAGACGATGCATATTCACTTACCAACCATATAATTTATATGGCTAAATTAATATATATAATGTCTCTCAAACAACTATTTTTTTGAATGTGTAAATAGATATTCAACTGTCTTATAAAGGTCATACCTCAATATAAGTATACTAACTAATAATAAAATATCCATAATTTTTAAATTAACATTATAAATAATTTATCAAATAATTTATTTAAAAAAATACTAATAATTTAATCAGTAATTGCACCACATGTTGCAAACGCTTATAAGGAAATACCAGAGAGAAAGAGTATCCTGAAGAAATAAGTGTTTGAAAAGAAGGATCCTTACCATAGGAAAGAGTATCCTAGAAGAAACAAGTGTTTCGTATAGTAAGAGTCACCATGAAGGAAATGAAAGTACTGTTTCCATGGAAGTAGTCGTGGAGGTTTAAAAAATATTGATTATAAGAGTTATCAATCAAAAAATTTCCAGCAGATATTGAAATAGGAATTAGGTGAAAAAAACATAGAAACCAACATAATTTGTTCACATATAAAAATTCTGAGTTATAGATATTGAAATAGGAAATCAAAAGAAGGGTCCCTGTGGTCATTAATAATCCTTTGAACTGCATACAGAAATGAGCATGTAACTCAAATAAGATATTTTAATAAATTCAAGTATAACTCATCTAGTATAGATGTAAATAAAGAGATTTTTTATTAACATAAATATATTTTACTCCAAGTTCATCTACATATGCTGTACTCCTAATTTCATGCTGTTTAAATTCCTGTATATTGTATATGAACAACAAATAGTTTTGATATACAAGAAAGGAATGCTACTAATATGGAGACATTTTTTGAAGGAGATATTGTTCTATGTTATGTTTATTTTCTTAACTCCAAACTTGGTTTATTCTTTCTCTATATACAAGAAACAAAATACAAAGAATTTCACACTTAAGTTAGTAGTTTTATATTTTATAATTAAAATTTGCTTTTGATAAACACATAATAATATCATTTATTCAACAATAAATTATATTGTGAAGTTATGCTTTCTCCTATTATTTGATTACAAAATTATTGTATTCCTACTTTGTTAAAAACAACTTTATTAATAAAGAATTAATTCCAAACTGAAAGATTGTCAACTAGAATTACTATATTATATAGAACTATTTTTTGATGTATAAATTTTATTTTTTTATATGGGGTATTGAACATGTAGGTTTTAACCCCATCAGAAGACTTACACACGATTCTTATAAATTTAAAATAAACAATAGAAGAGTACAAATATAAAAATGTATAAACACAGATTTTCCTTGATCTCAAATCAGATTGTGACTACAAATTTGATTATATTATTTTCCTTTAGTGTTACAACATTATATATATACATGTTTTATATTACATAAACTAATCCATTAACCCCGGGATTAGAACATAACCTAGTCTCTGACTGATCTACAAATACTGAAAATAAAACACCGAACCCCAAAACTGTGCAAAACCATGCACAAACCAAGGCAAGTGATCCACCCATGAGTGGGTCCGCACAAAAACAAATTTTGGCACGGTAATCTGCCGCCTCTCGTGACTTCTACCATGCCCCCACGCAACATACAAAACAAGGTAAATAATCGTGAAAGAATATAACACATAGTCAGATTCTCATTCTCATATGTCTTCTTCATTTAGGGCCAGAGTTTTTCCAGTCATTGGCTCCACCTTCAACACCATTGTTTTCACAGTACATCCCAAGAACTTCAGGGCCACATTTCAATAATGTATCCACATCTTCAAAGTGGTCTGACCTTTACCAAAGAATACCCTTTAGCCTCAATCATATTTCCATAAAGTATATGAACATCAATGTGCTTTGTCTGAATATAAGTGTTCAGCCAAGAAAATTGCACTGCTAATGCATAGCTCATCCTCAGTCATTACCCAACCTCCATTTGTTACAATATTGCACCCAAACTGCCTCTTGCTTGCATGAGTGGATGCTATGGCTCGCCTTCCTGAGGTTGAAAGAGCTACCACAGACTGCTTTTTACCATGTCCAAATGACCAAGGTCAAATAGCTGAACACATACCACTTATAGATCTCTTGGTCCACATCTCCACCACTGACAATTAACAAAACCATTGAATGCCTAAACATTCTTCCAACTTGTTCTCCTCTGTAGCACAAGCCATAATAACTAGTGCTACGTAATATCTAAATCCGTCTACCTGCTATTCATCAGTTCTTCCTGAAGTTGATATAACCTGTTTAATACTCCCCATCAGATAAAATGTCCTGTCTAGTACGCACTATCATACACTGTTACCCACCACTTGTATATGGAACACGGGACATATAACTTTCTTCTTCTTGTGTCTGGGACACCTGTTTCCATAGAGAGGCCCTATACCTACAGGACAGAACTACCTAAGTCATATTTATCCCCATATTGAACTCTGGCATAATATAGGTCTTCAATATACTTCCTCCGTTCATCCGTAAGTCTTTCTTTGCCTATCTCTCACTTCATGCCTAAATATAATTTAGAAATTTTATCCTTCAGGTCAATTTGAGAATAAAGGTCTTCAAATCTTGATACCTTTTCATTTCCAATCAACAACATATATCATCCACATATAGACTAAATAACAATACTGTCACTAATTAATTAAAAATAACATAATAGATCTCCTTGCTTCTGGTAGCTAAGTCTGATATAGTATCAAATTTCCATATACCACATCCTTTGTGACTGCTTAACTGACATTGACTCTCTTCTTCAACTCCGCATACCAGTTTCTTTCTACCTTCACCATAGGTCCTCCTAGGTTGTCACCACATATCTCTTTTCTGATCCCTACAAGAAGAAATGATGTCTTCACATCCATCCTTCTATCTAAAATCAAATGCAAAGAAGGCTAGATAAAAGTAATATAATAGAAGTAACTTCTTTAAATGAAAAATATCACTAAAATCATCCCAGACCTTGAATAACCTTTTACCAACCAAGCTTTATATTTCTCCACCTTGCCTCTACATTCATCTTTCAACACCATTTGCTCCTAATGGCTTTCCTTCCTTCCACCAAGAATCTACCAGACCCATGGCATCATTTTTTTTTTTTGTAAGAGCTGGCTTCATCAGCTCAGCCCCTTCCGCAGCTTTCCATCTCAATCAACGCTTCCTGACAGCTCTGGTTCATTTATCACAGGCATATAAAATCCATAGAAAGTATGGACTACCTTTCCATGTCTTCTTTCCTAACTATCTTCTTTAAAGTCAAGGGCCAGGCTCATCATCTTCCAGTCTTTCCAGAGTCCTCATCTCATCCTCCTTTAGTCAAACTCATCTTCTCAAAGTCTTTGTAGGACTTCATGTTTGAATACCTTTCTACTTCTCTAAATGCCGATCCAACACTCATAACCTTCCTGCTCTCTCTGGTCCAAAGTTTGTAAATCTGTAAACCATCCCTTATACCCAATAAAGATGTACCTTCTGTATTTTTATTATCCAACTTGTCCTTTTTCCCTTGGGAACATGTATATGCATCACATCCAAATACCCAGATGTGAAAGAGAATGTTTCTTTCCACCATACCTTCATGGGGTCTTATCCTCCATAACGCTGAGTGAAGGATCTGTTAACCATAAAGGCGTGCTTCCATCAGCTTCCGCCCAAAATTCTTGTCCTAACCTTGGGAGCCACCCAGTATGCTTCTACTTTTCCACGTTCGAAGTCATTCTTTCTAACTCCATTTTACGGAGGTGTGTATGTATAGTCTTCTGCTATTATACCACACTTCTTAAGGAATCCTCACCCTCTCGAACTCCCACCATTATCCGGTCATTCCATGCCTTGTCTTTCCTCTCGTCCGGGTTTTCCATCAGAGCCTAGTTCCTTTAAAATTTGTCAAAGATTTCAGATTTCTTCCTCAATAAATATATCCACAGTCTTCGAGAAGTCATCTATGAATGAAACATAGTACACAGACTTCCTCTCCCCAAAGGATGAATCCACAAAGCCCAAACACATCACCTAAAAATAAGTTCAATATCTTGTTTGTCTCTGAAGCACTGGGAGAAAATCCACCTGAGTCTGCTTTCCATATGCGGTTGGAGCAATGTTCATGTAATCTAACCTGAGAATAATTAGAGAATACTCTCCACCATTATCTTTTATGATCTGGAGCATCTTCTCCAACAGTTCAAGCCTTTGATGCCATAGCATGGTCTTTCTTTTCTCCAGATGCCTAGGATTTTCCACCCACTTTAGGAACCACAGTAGACCCATATACCCATCAATAACAAAATACTACTCAGAAGCCACAGTTCCACCAACTCCCGCATTAATACCAGTTGCTCCCCGAACCACCTCAGCATCTTCAACACCTGCTTTTTACACCGCATCTGTCTTGCTTACAATCAGATTTCTAGCCAATGCAGAATATGCAATACCGTAAGTGTCTAATCCTTCCACCTCGTGTGCCTTCAGCCTGACCTTTCCACGTCCGATTATTCGGCACTCCGTACTGGTCCCCTAGGAAGACATCACCACCACTGCTTCATATCGGTAACCACTCCCTATGGGGATAAAGTGAAAGGATGCACCGATTCAATCCAACCATGACTTCCAGATCTACATGCAATGGAAGAAGCCATACATCCCCACCTTCATCCGAGGTGTTTTGCTCTGTATGACCATCAGATCCCTCTTCAGAGCTTCTAGATCCTGATTCCTTTTTGTGTGCCCTTCCTTTCCGCATTTCCCCCAAAGACACACCTTTACAAACTTTCCAAAGAGACGAGACCCCACCGGGAACCCTATTCTGTTTCCGTTCTCCGGGACCTTCGTTGCATAAGGCATTCCATCTCCGACCCTCCATATTCGTCTCATTTCCTCCGGGATGTCAAGTCTGTAGGATAATGTCATCAAAATTCAAGGTAGTTGTATCGTTACCTATTGCAATAACCAAACCGGTCCTTACCTAGGTCCGAGAGAGCACAACAAACCGATGCACTTATCTTCATCTCGATAGACTGACAGTCAACATTACAACTACCTCTACTACGTATTTTCAGGCGTTCGTATGCTCTCACACACCAGCTCCATCCTTCATCCTCGTTATACAACTTTTTCCGCAGTGAATAACTTATTCACCAGACTTAGATTGCGCAAGTCCCAATTTTTTTCCACAAATTCTTCGCCGTAGCTTCCCCGTATTAAGAGTCTTGGCATACCGAACCGACACACACAACCATATTGTGTTCTCCTGGCCTTCCATCCAGCTTTCTTCCGCCTTCATCCCACGTCGTTAATACACTGATTCACTGCGATCCACCGATCTTTATCCACCAGCGTATCCTCCATCTCGAGCCTCCACAACTCAAACTCGACCATTAAATTTCGATCTCTCTATCTTCCGCCGCTCGCCATATTCTTTCACTCAAGAATCAATCCCGCGTTGCACTCACTCGCGTGTCACCACAGCCCGAGCAAAAACCTCAACAACAAAGGCATCCCCTTGGAAGTCAAGAAGCTCCTGAAGTACCAAATGTAGGTTTTAAATCAACATAAATGTCTACACACGATTCTTATAACAAGAAATAAACAATAGCAAGAGCATAAACATGTGCTGTAGATAAACATAGAGATTTTCCCCCGGATCCCAAATCGGGATTGCCACTTGATTTTTCATTGTTTTCCTTTTGTTGCCAACACATATATATACATGCCTGAGGCATATACAAATCCCAATCCCATTAACCCCGGGATTAGAACATAACCGTAGTTCCTGAATCGGATCTACAAAATACCAGGGCCGAAAACCATCGAACCCCAAAACCATGTGCAACCATGCACAGCAAACCATGGGCGATCCGCTCATGAGTGGGTCCGCACAAAAACAAATTTTGGCAACGCGTGGGATCGGCTGCCTCGTGACTCCCTCACGCGCCCGACGCAACATACAAAATACAACGTGAAAGAACATAACACATACCGCCTAGTAACATGGGAGCTACTAGGTTAAAAACATTCACAATGTCAAATTGAAAAAAAATTATAATCCTAAAATTCTCTTATTTAATCATATTTTTAAATATATAATTGATTTCCATTTATTAAAAAAGGCAATATTAAGAACCTCCTAGAGTTATAAAAGGTAATTGACATGAAAAAATAAAATATCTCCTCATGAAAACATACAAATATTAATCTAATTGAATTAAAATTCCAAAGGATACAGATGTAAGATTGCCAATTTTCTTATCGTAATTCAAATGTTCCTATATGAAACAATGATGGATTTCTCATCAGCTCAAGAGCGTAAAATGTTTATTGAGAAAACAAATTCACACCAGAGTTTAAATTGTTGAATTGGTGAACATGTCTGCTTCATGGTGTCGATATTGGGCATACAACTCTTGAATTGGTGAACATGTCTTGCTCTATGGTGTTGGATATTGGGCATAGATTTATTGATCTTGTATACAAGACTACAAATTTGTATGGTGCTTTTATTGCTGGGCATAAGCAACTCTTGGAATTGGTGAACATGTCTTGCTCTATGGTGTTGGATATTGGGCATAGATTTATTTATCTGTATACAAGACTACAAATTTGTATGGAAGCTATAATGTTAACTAAGTAAAATTGTCAACATTTAGATACACGTCATCACATTTGTAGATAAAATTACAATAGAGTATCACATTTTTTATCATATCTAAATTTTTCTATATGCAACAACTATCTGTTTCGTAGTTTAAAATTTTAGGCAGGAGGAGGAGAGGAGTGTCAGGCTAGAATAAGAAGAGAAAGAAGAATCTTGTTTGGGACATGAGAATCTTGTTTGGGACTTGAGATAGATTCATTTTCCATATTCGACCAAAGCTTAATAAAACAAAACTCGCCATACTCATGAATTTTTTTAAATAAATATTCTAAAAATTAGAATATCAATTTAATACATTTTATCAATTACACATTTAACAATATTCATTTATAAAATAAAAATATAGATTACTATTTTAAATAAAATATTAACACATTTAACAATATTTATTTAAAAATACAAATACAAATTACTATTTTAAATAAAAATAGTACAAAGAATCACATTAATTACCATGGCCCTTGTGTACCTTCCTCTTTATTACTTTTTAAACACTCCTAAATGCCTAATGTTTATAACTTATTCTTAATCACATAGTGTCAATTTAAAACTATAATCTACAAGTCTCACTTTTTATAGCTTTGGTGGAATGATAGAGTATCTAAATTCCCTTACCCTTTAAGAAGCATCCCCAATTATTGTACCACCCACTTCGGCATCAATCTACACATCTTAGGTTATTCGTGCTAAATTGATCAAGAGTATAGAATTTTTAGGTAGTGTTCTATGTTCACTAAAAATTCCTATGGTGTCCATCACTATGGATGGGGTTAGTTACAATCTTGGATATATTCCTTTTGGTGAGTTGTTGTGATGTTTTTTTCATTGTGGCTAAAACTTATTTTTGGTTGTCACCTACATCATGATTCAAAACATTGTTATCTCAAACATCCTTATAGCATTAGATATATTTTGTGAGCTAATGATGTAATATTTTTTAGCTACAATTAGGTAATCAAAGATATGTATATATATATTTTTTAATAGAAGAAATTGATACTCTATTAACAAAAAAATCGGAAAGATTATGTATGTAGTTACAAACTATTACAATTAAGTAATTAAAGGTAAATTTAGTGTTATTTAAGAAATGAGAATTATGAGCATTCATCGTTATTAACCAAGATAAATCATGTTCTATGGAATAATTTCACATATTTAAAAAAACATGTCTTTTTGAATAATAAAATAGTTGTAAATAAAAATAATATAGAACAAGAAAAACTATGTATATTTAATGAAAATTAGATACATTTTATTACAAAATTTTAAAAGAATAACGGTTATAAACAATTAAAAATAATTTTATTAACAGTTAGTTTAGATCTATATTATTTATGAGAGTGGATCAATTCTCTTTACCTAAAAGAGGTTTCCTTTCATATGAAATATTGTTTCCTCTGATCCATCTCTCGGCTCTTGGTAGATCCAGTAGTCAAGATTGATCTGTGCCATCTTAATTTCGCTCTTTAAATAAAATATATTCCACATGATTACCATGTGAGTCAATACTGGGCTAATATCATGTAATGCTTTTATAGCTTATTATTTTATTTTATTATTTTTATTTTTTATTGTATTTCGACTTAGTTTAAAATGCTCATTACATTATGTCAATATTTTTATTTAATTTATTTTTATTTTTATTTGTGTAATTTGACATAGTCAAAATGTTAAACATGACATTACAACATTTCTATCATACACCTAAAATCAATCTAATCTATTTATAAAATCTATATATATATATATATATGTATGTATCATGGGTCTAATGGCCTAATACATTTTAATTGTTCAATACTGATCTGAATGGCTCCAAACATGGACACATTGGCAAATAGGAAAGTTGTTTTCAAATAATAAGTCCACTCCTTTAAATAAAATACATTCCACATGAATACCAAGTGGTGAATAATTGTGTGTCAGTTTTTATAGCTTATTATTATTTTTATTTTTATTGGCTTTTGACCTAGTTAAAATGTTCATTACATTATTTCAATTTTTTATTTAATTTACTTTATTTTTATTTTTGTGTAATTTGACATAGGTCAAAATGTTAAAAAAATCTAAAGAGTATGCTTGTAGTTACAACCTGCTATGTAGTTACAAACTACGTAAATTTAGTGTTATTGGTAATGAGAATTATGAACATTCATCATTATTGCTCAAGATAAATCAAGTCGCGTGAAATAATTTCACATATATTTCAAAAAATTTTCATTATTAATTTAATTTTTTTTATATATTAAGAAATACTACTCATGAATAATAAAAAAGTTGTAACATAATATAAATAAAAACTATGTTCGAGAATATAATAAAATAGTTGTAAATAAAAATAATATAGAACAAGAAAAACTATATATATTTCGATGTATGAAAATTTACATACATTTTATTAAGTAAACTTTTAAAAGAATAATTGTTATAAACAATTAAAAATAATTTACATTTAATTTAGATCGATATTATTTATGAGAGAGATCAATTTCTTCACTCTAAAAGAGGTTTGCATATAAATATTTGATCCATCTTGATTGCAGATCCGTTGTCAAGATTGATCTAGACTATTTTAATTTCACCCTTTAACAAAATATACTCCACATAAATACAAGTCATCACCATAGGTTGTTTTACAAACCTTATTATTATTTTATTATATTATTTTTATTGTTTATTGTATTTTAATCTAGTTAAAATATTCATTACGTTATATCAATATTTTTATTTAATTTACTTTTATTTTTATTTCAATATAATTATAATAATTATTTAACAAAATTTTATTATAATAACCTAAGAAATAAAATTAAATTAAGAACATTCTTATTCTCAAAAACTTTTCACAACACATATTTAGATAAGTTAAATAGCATAAGCAAACATACATTTTTGACAAAAGATATATATGATAAGCCAACATAACTTTTTGATGTATATAGATTTTCTAAATACATATATTAAAACATATATGTTATTTAAGTAATGTCAATTTACTTCTATTAAACATACATATCATTTTCATTTATTTATATTATGAAATACTTATTTTGTATATTGTCATTTTTATTTATTTATTTATATCACGAAATATTTAATTAAAAATTATGTTTTTTTTATATTTATATATATTATTATAGAATATATTACAATAAAATAATATTTTATTTATATTATAAAAATAATTATTTCATGATGATGATGATGGTTAACCTCCACCTGATACCAATATTTGGTTTATTGACCTAAAGAAAAGAGTTATTTAGTTTGATTTAAGATTTTATTTCCATGTTTGAAAAACTTAGAGAGAAGCCTCCCAGCTCACTAATTTTGACATCTTAAAAGGCTATTAGTATGTCACATTGCAACAAAGATTGGCGAACTGAGCTCTAATGTGTGGTCAGAATGGGCTACACCAAGAAAAAGTGATTTTCATCCTCAATATTCATATTCTCACAAAGTTGGATGGCGTATATTTTCCATCCGTGGTGTTTTTTTTGAATCGTCCAACGATCTCGTTTCACTATGGAGCTCATGAGAGTTCATTCTAATCTTGAATATAATAATTTTCTGAGCTACGAAAACGTAGAAATACTTTTGATCTTCTAGGTGGGGTTGATGACCTCCTTATAATATCTTAATTTTCTTTTAGCCGTTAGATCTTTCTCATGTTCACATTTTTTCTTTGAACTTAGAAGTAACAATTTTTTTAATGTTATTAATG
This sequence comes from Pinus albicaulis, assembly GCA_034641835.2. Lineage (NCBI taxonomy): Eukaryota > Viridiplantae > Streptophyta > Pinopsida > Pinales > Pinaceae > Pinus > Pinus albicaulis. The sequence goes on from JAXQQM020090479.1 coordinate 227,578, forward strand.
TTTTGCAATAAAATATTCTCACGATTCTAATGGTTTAACCAGGCTCATGTCTATATACCAACCTCTTTTAAGCCTTAGGTGGTTTTGGCTAGAATTTAAAGCTAGCTTAGGAAGTCTATGGTCTCCAGTGCTATTGAGTTTGTGATTGTACAACAAGAAGCCTAGTCAAATGAATTAGGGAAAGACTCACTTCTATAAGGAGAATAGGATAGAGTGTATTGCTTTTAATTTTAAGGTTATACATTATAAAACGCTTCTGATTTTCTCAATACTTCTTGATTCTCTAGAGATGCTTCAGCTTCAAACCTCACATCCATAATAGGATAGACTAATGTTTCAAAGAGGAACTTCTTTATCCCACATTTATATTTGTCATTTTACAATTATTTTCAAGACCAAAATAAGCTTTCTAACTTCACAACTTTTTTGAATGCTATAGTTCCACTTGAGCTCGTGATGAATAATTCTAGGCACTTGCAAGAAGACACCTCCAAGTTACTATTGTCATACATAAAATTAGCAAGATTCCTTCTTGATTTGATAATCATAACTTTTGTTTCGCCGCTGTTAACGTACATACCTACTGTAGAGCGTAAATCCTTAAGAAGTCTAATGCTGCTTATCAAGATCGATGGGCATCTTAAGTAGAAGAATAATATCGTCTATAGAGAAGAAGGATGATGACTTTCTTACCTAACATTGTGCCAAAAGAATCTTGCCCTCTAAACAACCTTCTAGCTCGTTCCATGTAAATGCCAAATAGGTAGGGGAGAGGGGTAACCTTGCTTGAACTCTCATTACACTTAATATTCTTAGACAACCCTCATTTCTCTTTAACTTGGCAATTACATTCTCGTATAACCTTATAGTGGCCGCTCTTAACTTGAAAGGAACATTTATTTTTCTAATTCATTCTATAGGTTGTTTCTAAAGAACCGTATCGAAAGCCTTTCTAAAGTCCACAAAGAACAAGAGATTGGATTTATCATTGCGATTCTCCACAACATCCTAAGCATAACGAGGTGGTTCGGTTGTTGAGTGCCTTCTCAAAACCTCGCTTAGGCTCGCTTACCTTTCACTTTCGGCCAAATGCTCAACTTCTTTTCCAAAATAATACTCATATAATCGGTTGTGAGTCACCTATAATTGTCTGATAATTAAAGGGGTTATTTGGGATCCCCACTTTCAAAATATCAGGGATAATGAGGCTCGAGTTCAATTTTTAGGGAACCTCGTCGACCGCTTGTTGAAAAGCTTGTGAATGGGGATGAGGATGTGACTTCCAATTCTTAAGATTTACGCCTCGGTAACCTTCAATGTCTTTAGCTTTCCCATTTGCCAGGTTTAACCCAAATCAATGTCTTCTAATGAGAAAACTTCTTTTGTTGTGAGAAGGGTTTCAAAGACCTCCTGCATTTGGAGATTCATAAAGCTTTTTTGACAGAATTCCAAATTGGTAGCAATTTTATTATTATCTTTAGTTTTCCTAGTTAGAATCATACCATAATTTCTTAAGAGCCACCCTAGAGAGGTGTAAGATATTTTCTTGTATTTTACAAATATATTGCCTTTTTTTCCTTTTGTTGTCGTAGCTTTGTAGATTTTTATCTTGCCAATTTTGAGAGATTCATCATCAGCCTTCCTTAATTGCTCTCCGCACTTTTACAATTTTTAAGGCCATGGTTTGTTTTGTTATCATTATCAGGATTTAATTAGAACTTGTTAATATGAGAAGGTTGTAGTAAAATTATGATAAGAGGGTCATCTATGTTGTCTATACTAGATAAAGGAAGCCAAATTAGTTTTTAATTCATTTAGAAAGAGATATTTTTTATTTTTATCAAAGATTAAGTTTTTAATTATAAGGATTATCTTCAATGATCTATAAAGGCATGACAAAATTGGAGAGTTATGAGTAAAGGTCATGGATCATATTGTGCTCATGGTCGTGGTTTAAGATGTCAAACTTTATTATTTCTATTGTATAAAGGGAGATCGAAATAACATAGTCTACTTCGCCGCCGTCGGCCAAGCCCATGGATGCAGTGTGGTCATCCGGCTAGAATTGGGCCACTTATTTAGACCGCTGCAATTATGTGAGATCCCGAGCACTGCCGCAGCTCGACTAGCTCCGACCCAAACAAATTGTCCTCAAGGTCTTTAGAGCCTGTACCCGACGAGCGCAGGTCTTCGTCTAACCAAAGAGATTAGGGTTGAATGACAATAGAAGAATAAATTGGTTGCTTGAATTTCAGCACAAAGTCACCCATTAAAAGATATACCTTCATTCCTTAGGCTAGAAATATCATTCTCTAAACCATTGTAAGGACTATTTTTATTTAGATTCTTTTTCTTATAGAAGTTAGAATTAATGGGGAAAATAACATACTTGACATGTAGGTCTTTTATCATTAATGTTAGTAATCTCAATCCAATCATATTGGTTGTAAGGGTTGTTTTTATAAATCCTAGCATGGGGGGGAGATGTTCTTCTTAATGTAGCAAGTTATGCCCCCAATGCCCTCATGGAAATCGCTGTTCCAAATAGACCATAGTAAAGCCATCATGTTAGGCCTTAGATTCTTCGTGCTCCCAAGTTTCAACCCTAACAGAATATCAACATCATTTGAGATCCAACTTAGTTCTTTGGCCTCTGACCATGGAAAGCCTCAACAACAAGAGTTAATCGAGTATGTTGAATTGTTATTTATTACTATCTTTTTAGTTTCTATCTCGAATAACGACTTTTCATTTTCGATCGTTGCCCATTTTCCTTCCTTTCTAGCTCGCTTTTTTTTTTTTTTTTTTGCATTTATGCTGATTCTTCAGCGACCACGAAATATCACCACAATATCATGTTCTTTTTACTTGATGTTGGCTAGTAGTATATACAGTATTTCCATGGTTTAATAGCTGTCCAAAAGACTGGATCACCTCTCTCCTTTATTCTCGCTAATTTCCTAACCTTGTTGCTTCTATGTGAGACACGTGGTTTCAATTTGTAATCTATTGTAATTTTATCCTGCCATGGCTAAAGTATCTTCGTCTACCCTCCTCTTTCAAACCGAAAATTATAAGGTTCAAGGCCCTTTGTTACGCTCGGGTGTCTAATTTACTAATTTTTTTCATTTCATCTTTAATTGGTTTGATATCTTAACTTTTCACTCTTCTAGTTCTTTAATCATGTCCTTCATGTTAAGACTTTATATTATTAGCATCTCTTGATGTTTGGTTCGTATCTTGGTTTTGTTTTTCTACACTGTAACCTAGTTCCATTGCCTCCATTTTATTCTCCACGTTCTATTTTATTTTCTATTTGTTTTTGATATTGGTGAATTTGTTTTCCTTATGGTTTCTAACCGGGTTTGTAGCTCGATTTTTCTTTTCTCTACGTTTCAAAGACTTTATATACTCATAAAGGCGTTTTGTAAATAATCTGCATAGGTCTACCTTTGGTAATATCTTTGTGAGTTGTGGTGAATTATTCATACTTGAGAATATATGAGCGTATATGTATTAAAAAGATAAGGAATGTGTGCACTCGAATACGTTACAAACTGCATAAGACCAAGTGCCTGTGTCCTAAAATTTATCGAGAAAAAATTGCATCTACCAGACTCCAAGTATTAATTGAGAAAATTTTCACCCTAATCTTTTCACTCACATAATTTTCACCTAAACCCAAGTATTAATCGAAAAATTTCACCTCAAATGTACCGTAGAATTCTCGAGCAAACCCAAGTATTAGATATCATTTTCTATTTATTAATTTAGTATTATATTTTTTTCTTTATATATATATAATATGATAAATATTGTATTATAATCAAATAATATTATATACATATTATGATAAAATATATTATTATATATATATCATGATAATATGTATAACAATAGAATAATAATATAGACATATTATGATAGAATATATTACACTGAAATTTAATATTATATATAGTTACAGAATATTTTGGAGTTCACCCCTCCTCATATAATAAGTAAACTTCTATTTTTACTTGATAAAACTGCATATAGTGTAACTAAGATTTTTTTGTAAAGATGTTATTTCCTTTCGTGCTTTTGTTTTGATACTTGTTTTCATATATATATATATATATATATATTCCCAGCTTTACTTTGTTTATATATTATTATCGTGTCTTGGTGATATTTATATTATTATTAAATAACGAATATATATATAGAAAATGTAATTTTTGAAATGTTTTAAGAATATGATACATAAATAATGTCCTTTTGAAATGTAAACATAAAGCAAAATTAATCTTCATCATCTGTTAAAAGTGATATCACAAACATGGAAGAGTGTTGTGCTGCTAAATTTACACTCAAGTTCAGCAATCAAAATCGCCATTAAAAACTACGATAATTTGCGCTCAGGTTCGAATGGTGTTGTCGTCCTAACTTTTCCAAGCTATAAATACGATAATTGATTTGATGTGACTTAAAAGACAACTCTACCCGCTTTTTGACAAGCTTGTCGAGGGTTGACACGAAAACCAGAAGTACATTGGAATATGCAAACAGCAAACCCAGAGAAAGGTCCAGAAAGACGTATGACAACGTCTCATGCAATGCGGGCCAGCAAGAAAACAGCAACGAGTCACAGAGACACGGCTTTTTTTGTTCGTACCAGCAAACGACGATCAAATGATATTACGTTACGGCCTTTCCTTGAAGAGACATCCGATGAACGTACCATCAAACGACACGTGTGTCTTTATCAACAATTTAAATATTGTGACCTGGCAATTGCCATTCTCCTCGCGTAAAAACGAAAGTTATCCGACAGAGCATTCTAACCATTGTAAGTTTTTATTTTTTTGAGATAAAAGGTATTTTAAATTTGGCAAAATTTAATATTTTTTATTATTTAAATTGCATTTTTAAATGTATAAATAAATTCAATTATTTTTATTGATCATTTAAATTATACAAACTAATTATTCCAGAAAATTTCAATGGAAAAAAATATAAGATACCACTTATAGTGCAATTATTCAACCTACTACATAAACTATCCCAGAAATACAGTTTATTCTTTCACTTTTGTATATTTAGTCTACACTGTTATGATTAGAATAGCAAATATTAAGTATATCATGGTAAGTTAGCAAGTGAAATCTGTTTGTTGTCTTTACATCCTATTCTTTGAATATCTCTTCTAGTTTTGAATTCCTATGATTTGAATAGTAAATATTAAGTACTATGCAGTAAATCAATAAGTTAAAATGATTGGCTTATTGTCTTTACATCCTCTATTTTGAATATTATTTTATTGTCATCCAAAAGCAAGATGTAAAGGTAAATATGATCTCTGTTAGACAAGACTATATAAGTCTTGGGATTTTAACTCGTGCTTTGCTTTATTATATGCTGGAGAAGTATGTTTTTCTATTTTTACTTTGACTTGTATGAGGCCTGCTCTACAAGTCTGGTTTTACCGCAGTGTTTGTGTCTTGGGATTTGGTTTAGTTTTTGCTAGAAAAGTATGTTTTCCATTTTAATAATGACTAGTATGAAGCTTGTCCTCTTATTTGTCCTTTCTAATGGACATTTTATTTTAAATTTTAATTCACACCTACATTATTAAACCATGAGAAAAAAGAAAAAAAACCAGTTACACCCACTACATGATACATCATATTTATCTGATCTAAAACCTAAATTTTTATAATGTAAAAAATTCAATTTTGCACAGTAGTATTCTTCTGAGTCAATGGAGGTGTTGACACCGGAGTGACTATTGTTCTGATTCAATGGAGTGTTGGCAATCGAGCAACTTAACTGGGGAAAAATCAAATGGGGAAGACTGTCAAATACCGATATGAGAAGGAAGCAAGAGAACACAGTTTATTCCCAACAGAGGAAACTCAAAATGATGATAGACGAGGGATCATGCAACAGTTGCATGTCAACGTGCATGGAGTTTTTTCAAACGCTTGATTCTCCTGGAGAGGAAAATACTGCGGTAGTATCAGATTATTCGGATTCCGTATTGAAATTGGAACCATAGTGTGTAAAATTATTAACAATTTATGCGTATTTAAGGCCGCCCAAAGTAATACGAATTGCATTTATAAAAATTGTTATTATAGAGATTTGATCTATGTCTGCAGCCCTTGAAAGGACTTTAGCTAACCTTTTGAAATAACTTCGATGAAATTCTGATTTTCTAGATACTTATGATAAACCTGTGTTAAACTGTCCAGGGAGAGAAAATCTTTCGGGTCGAGATTCTCAATCTGTTCAAATTATGAGGGTATTCGAAATCAAATATATTTGCTTAAATGATAAGCAAAATATTATGTACTGTTTTTATCATATTGAGAATAAAACAGCGTTTTTTTTTCTTTCTGAAAAAATAAGCAAAATAGTGTTTAGTTTCATGTATAGAATTACATTAATTAATTTTATTGTAAGAGATTTCATCTAGACTAAGGGACTTCAGATTTAATTTTTTTTTCAGTTGATACAGGTTTTGGAGAAAAATTTAAAATTACTTTTGAAGAGTTGTCTATTCAAGGAAATAGCTTAACTACCCATGATATAAAGTATTTATTTATAGTTTATTATTTTACATATTATAAATAGATTATATGGTTTTCTTTAAATAATTATGATGAATTAGGTTTTATTTATCTATAACTATAATTCAGACAATTGCCCTTTTTCATCATCATTTAATTAATACTTTATAAAAATTATAATCAATATAAAAATTATACTCAATATTAATTTTTGTGATGATGTTTGATCTAAGTTATTTATAAAATTTGATAATTATTTTGATTTATTAGTTAATTATAGTGTTTGATCCAATTACAAATGAAACTTTAGCAATTCCTTTGACTTAGGTTATAAAGTTGGGTTTTTATTATACATTTAGATAAATGGAATATGCAAAACAGCCAACGAAAGGTCCAGAAAGACGTATGACAATGTCTCATGTAATGTTAAAAGAAAACAGCAACGAGTTACAGAGACACGCAAAATGCTTCGTTCGTACCAGCAAACAACGATCAAATGATATTACGTTACGGCTCTCTTCGAAGAGACATATCCGATGAACGTATCATCAGCTATTTACGGTCTTTACACGAAGACAGACCTGGCGCAATTGCCATTCTCCTCGTGTAAAAACGAAAGTTATCCGACAGAGCATTCTAACCATTGTAAGTTTTTATCTTTGAGATAAAATGCAGTGTTTCCTTAAATTCTGGCAAAAATTTAATATTTTTTATTATTTCAATAGAAAAAAAATATAAAAGTACTACATAGAATTTATTCAAACCTACTACATAAAACTATCCCAGAAATACAGTTTTTTCTTTCACTTTTGTATATTTAGTTTTTAATTGTTATGATTAGAATAGCAAATATTAAGTATATCATGGTAAGTTAGCAAGTGAAAGTGAAAATTTGGTTTGTTGTCTTTACATCTTATTCTTTGGAATATTTCTTCTTAGTTTTGAATTCTACAGATTTGAAGAAGAAGATATACTATGCAGTAAATCAATAAGTTAAATGATTATTATTGTCTTACATCCCTCTATTTTGAATATTATTTTATTATCCAAAAAGCAAGATGTAAAAGGCAAATATAATTTCTGTTAGACAAGACCATATAAGTTCGATTTTAACTTGGTGCTTTGCTTTATTATATGCTGGAGAAGTATGTGTTTTCTCTATTTTTACTTTGACTTGTATGAGGCTGCCCTACAAGTCTGGTTTGACCGCACTGTTTGTGGTCTCTCTGGATTTGGTTTACTTTTTTGGTTGGAGAAGTATGTTTTTCCATTTTGTAATGACTAGTATGAGGCTTGTCCTCCTATATTTGTCCTTTTCCTAATGGACATTTTGCCTTTTAAATTTTGCTCCAGTACATAATATAAAAAACCAATAGTTAACTTACCACATGATACTTCATATTTATTTATCTAAAATTTCCAAATTTTTATAGTAAAAAATTCAATTTTGCACAGTATTCTTCTGAGTCAATGGAGGTGCTGACACCGGAGTGACCATTGCCCTGATTCAATTGGAGTGTTGACAATCGAGTAACTTAACTGGGGAAAATCAAATGGGGAAGACTGTCAAATACCGATATGAGAAGGGAGCAAGAGAACACAGTTTATTCCCAACAGAGGAAACTCAAACGATGATAGACGAGGGGATCATGCAACAGTTGCATGTCAACGCATGAGTTTTTTTCCGCACGCTTGATTCTCCTGGAGAGGGAAAATACCTATAGTATCAGATTATTCGGATTCCGTGTTTAAATTGGAACCCTATGTAAAATTATTAGCAATTTATGCGTATTTAGCCGCGCAAAGTAATACGAATTGCATTTATAAGAATTGTTATTATAGAGATTGATCTATGTCTGCAGCTCCCAGTGGCTTTACACAACTTGAAATAATTCTGATGAATTTCTGATTTTCAGATACTTATGATAAACTTAGAAAGAAATCATCTCAGGGAGAGAAAAACTTTCGGGGCGAGATTATCAATCTGTTCAAATTATGAGGTATCTGAAATCAAATATTCTCGTTAAACAAAATGATAAGGAAAATAGTGTTTAGTTTCAAGGGAGCAGAATTTCATACTATATTAATTAATTTTATGTATTGAGATTTTTTTTTTTTTGATTGATACGGGGTTTGGAGGAAAATTTAAAATATTTTTTAAAAGAGTTGTCTGTTCAAGGAAATAGCTTAACTACCCATGATAAAGTATTTGGCCTTTAGTTTATCATTTTACATATTATAAATATATTATAGGTTTTCTTTAAATAATTATATTAGAATTAGGTTTTATTTATCTATAATTACTAGACAATTAAGTTCTTTTTGATCATCATTTAATTAATACTTTATAAATATAAATATAATCAATATTAATTTATTAATTTTTATGATGATGTTTGTTGTAAGTTATTTATAAAATTAGATAATTATTTTGATTTATTAATTCATTATATTGTTTGATACAACCACAAATGAAACTTTAGGAATTTTGACTTAGGTTATAAAGTTGTCTATTATTACTTAGATAGATGTAATATCTTTGTAATTAGGGGATTTTAGAAAAAGTAATTTTATTTATCACTTTATAGTTTTCATTTTTGTCATATTAATTTATTTTTTAATTATGGGAAAGAAGGAGAGAGATATTTACTTTTTACTCTTTAACTTATTTTTTTAAAATACTTGAACTTGTTAATATTTTCTACTCTCTATTTTTCTTTTAAACTAAGTTATAATAGTGCTTTTCGTTAACAATTACTCATATCTTGGGTGATGTCTTCCTCCATCATCTTTAAATGATTTTTCTTTAGCCCAACCTCTTTTAATTCAAATTTTAGGGAAGTGATAGAAATTTTATAAGAATTAATGAGGCTTTGTACATTAAATACTGGATTTTAGCCCATCCTCTGCTGAAGCAAGTTGATCTTCTGTGCCAGTTATTAGATAATATAACAGACTTATTTTTATGTTGTTTATTATAAATTTATTTTCAATTTATTCCAAGGGCATATTTAACAGGAATAAATATTGGGTTCTGTACCTCTAAAAGAATTGACACCCATTAAGCTCTTAAGGCTCTACTATGACTTATAAGATATAATGATAATATGATATCAAAAATTACAAGAGCAAGGCACCAAATTTCGGTATCGCAAAGAGAAACAAAAAATGAAATGGAAGTTTTCAGAAGAAAGGTGTAAAAAATCCATTACAGTATTTGTTTGAAGAAAGGCATGTAAGCTAAGATGAATGGTTTGGAAGCTAAGATGGATGGTATGGAAGTGGGCATGGAAACTAAGATGGATGACATGGAAGCTAAGACCATGAAAAAGAAAGACAACAAGGAAAACATGAAGAATGATCTAAAAGTAAACATCAAAGGTTTTAAAAGTTGATACAAGAAATGGCTTCATCATAAAAAAGATAGTAGAGGAAACTCATGATGAGAACAAAAATAACAAATATCACATTTCATAAACCTAATGTTGATGAAGAATCCACCATATTCCAAAGATGACACAGGAAGTTTGATGGCAAGGACTGTAGTATGGATACTACAACATGGAGCAATATTTTGATCTCAATAATGCAAACACACAAAAGTGTATGCATTGCAACTTTACATTTAGAACAAAATACATTTGTAATATCGATGGCTTTGTTTCCTAAAATCACTTGGTCAATTTTTACTTGAGGAAATGATAGCATATTGAGAGGATAAAGAAACACCTTCTAAAGCCAAATCGATAACGAAAACAAAAGGTTTAGTAGCGTATACATTGATTCTAATAAAAATTGAACAGGTAACTAATATTCAGAGGAACACATGATTGATGTCTTCTTTATAGACTTAAAGTTAGATAACATCCACGATGAAGTTCGTGTTTGGGAACTCCGATTCACTGAGAAGGCATTCAAAGGGTAAGAAAATTGAATGTAAAATTACATACATGAAGCCTATCACACATATATAAAGATGGAAGTGTTGTTACCCCAAACTTCAACCTACACAGTCACACCAATAATACTGAAGAAAAAAAGAAAAGGGCTTTGCTGCTGGCCAGATAGAAAATACTAAAGGTCATAAGTGACCGAGAAGAAATTATTTTACATAGATTGTGAAGAGGAGGAAAAAAAGAACAAGAAGAAATTTCAAAGTAGAGGATATACACCAAGAAGAAACCCTAAAAGAAGAAGAAATGAGTTCAACCATATCATGTAATGCATTTGAAAGAATCACCACTCAAACTCTCAAGATAGAAGGACATATCAAGAAGAAAGGGTTAAGAAAATACTGATTCGTGTAGTACCCATAATTTGTCTAATAAAGGTAGCCAAGGAATTTAATTGTTTCCTATACCCAACACCAAATGTTAAGGATGGTTGCAAATGGAGGAACTATAAAATTGTCTGGAAAATGCCATAAATATCAAGCTAGCCATGGGGGAATATGTATTGAATAGTCCAATGCTTTCCATCCCAATGAGGTCATGCTGTATCCAGATGGTAATGGTTACAACCTTTCGGGGACTTAGGGTTTTTAATTTTCAGAACTTTCTGAAATTTTTTTCTAAGAAAAGGAAATCGATTTATGGGGGCATTTTAAGAAGAAAGATAATAAGTCAATGTCATGAAAAGCTTCAAGAAAGAAAATAGGGCTTAATTGCACAATTATGCTCACTAGAAGTCCACATCAAAATCATCTATTTTCCCGCATCTCCAAAGTCTGACAATCATTCCAAGGTGTTTGATACTCCAAAGTATCTGCATCTATTCATGATCATAATCATGCTATTCATTTGATTCTAGGAAGTACTTCCAAATACTAGGCCTTATAGATATCCTTATGTCCAGCAAGACCAAAATCAACGTATGATTGAAGAAATATAGGCTAGTATCGAATCTACTCAAAGTTCTTTCTCTGCCCAAAGAGACAGTGCACAAGAAATATGAATCTATGTACAGGTGTCCATTATAGGCAAATTTCAATAAGCTCACCAAAGATAAGTGTATCTTGTCCTCATGATTTATGAATTATTGATAAATTACATGGAGAAATTTATTTAATGTTGGATCTTCGTTCAAGATATCAAAATTAGAAATGAAGACTCAAGATATCTCTAAAACAACAACATTTCGAACTCCAGGGCCATTATGAATTTTGGTCATGCCTTGGCCTACCAATGCACTCTACATTTCAAGGGTTGATGAATTCCATTTTCAAACCATTCCTTAGAAAATTTGTGCTTACATTTTTGACAGATATGCTAATCTACAATGTCTTGAAGGATCATGTTCTACAAGCTGAGGGGCTGCCCATTCATTGGAGAGAAACAATTATATGCAAAACATCCAAATGCTTTTGAGTACAAGAGGTGGAATATCCGGGTCATATTGTATCTCATGAGGGTGTTAAGGTAGACCCTAACCAAATTAAATCCATTAAGGAAGGGAAAGTCCCCACAATCAGGCTACCAGCGAATTTCTCGTGTTAACAAGGTATTATCACAAGATTGTTAAGAATTATGGGAGAATAGCATCACCTCTAACAATATGCCATTGAAGAAAGATGCATTTTCATGTAATAATCTTGAAGCAATCTAAGGCCTTTGAAAATTCTAAAGAGAATGTGCCTAGCAATTAATCTTAAGCTACAACGCGTACTTCCCTCATAAAACCCTTTATTGTGGACTGTGATGCCTTAGGAAATGGAATTGGTGTTGTTTTAATGAAGAAGACCCATTTCTTTGGAAATGTCAATCAAAGAAAGTATTTACAAAAGGATATTTATACAGAAGGAACGTTTGGCAATACTACATGCACTAAAGCAGCTGAGATCTTACCTAATGAAGATACTCATAAAATACTCATCATGATAAGTTCTAAATACTTTTTAAAACAAAGGACATTCTCAAAAGAGTGTACAAAAATAAGTCACAGTACAGTATTTATGACTCTTTTTTTGAAATCACTGCCTACAAAAAAGTGGAGGTTAAATGTTGTCAGTAGATGCACTTCCAAGAATGATGAAGAGGGAATTTATTATTTGTGCTATTTCAATTATCCACTATTTCCTGATAACCAAGGTGATGAATGGAAGAAGGATTAAGAAGTGTGGACTCTCATTCAAAAGTAAAAAGAAGATCCTCTCTAAAGGTTATGCATATTTAGTTGGAAAATTATTCCTATGTGTTGTAAAGATTGCTTATATATTTGCAAGAATTCCACCACAATGAAATATTCTTTAACTGTGCACACTCTTAGGAGACACTGAGATTTTTGAAAAACTCATACTGTCAGTGGTAATGAAAGAATTTTTTGGATGTGGCCTAAATCAAGATTCAAAATTTTGTAAGTAATGTTATTTTCCAAAGAAAATAAGTGGGAGATAATACTCATGACCCCGGGTCTTCTAAGCATGATTATCCATCTGTGTCACCGTTGGAGGAGATTTCAATGATTTTATCACAAAAGCCTACTCTGGGAAGAAGGAGTGTCATCATGGTAGTTGATAGATTTGTCATATGCAATAATTTTCATTATCCATCCATTTAAATCATATGCTGCTACTACATTTATGGAAACATAATTCAAAGCTACATGGAACCTAAGATTATTGTGTTGATAGACTCCCATTTTTACAAGAAATTTTGGATGGAATTATTATTTTCTTGTTTAGGTACCAACTACAGCTCATAGCTCATCTTATCATCCCCTGACCCCATGGTCAAACGTAGATAAGAATAAGTTTTGGAAGGATATCTTCATTATCAATCTCATAAGCAATCACAATGGGTCAAGTGGTTACCTCTCAAGGAATGGTATAACACTTCCTTCCATACTACAAAGAAAATGACCCCATTTATGGCACTTTATGGATATCACCCACCATCCATCATCTTCTTTAAGGTAAAATTCTTGTTCAAGCAAAGGAGGATCAAAGACCTGTTAAATTCAACAAGAATTTCTCCAACTCTTAAAGGATAATCTAAAAATTTGGTACAAATAATATGAAACAACAGCAACATCAACATCAAGAGGAGATAATTTTGATGTGTGTAGAGACTAGGTATTTTTACTGCCATAACCATACAAACAAATTTCCCTCAAGACTTTTTTTAAGAAGGATAATAAATTATCACCAAAGTACTATGGTCCTTACAAGATTTTTACTATTGGCATTATGGCATACAAATTGAGCTTCCTACTTCTTCGCGAGTGTATCCAGCTTTTCCATGTTTCATGCTTAAAAAAGGTTACAGACAAACTTTGTTCAACAACATACTTAACTGATGAGGAAGGAAAAACCATATTGGAACCCTAAGCACTCATGAAAACAAGAACTGACAACATAAAATCGTTAAATTTCAAATTATCTCATCAAATGAAGAACTTACCCATGAAAGATTCTACATGGGAGGATGAGAATTTTATAAAAGCACCTTGAATACTTCAAGCATTGAGACACCTTTAAAGCTGAGAGAGCATGTTAGGGCTCCTTATATTACTAGTATAGTCTCATTGTTGTTAGTGTAACCTCCTTATTATTAATGTACCCCTATAACCCCCATATTGTTATTATTGTCCCCAATGAGCATTGTTAGTCACAGATTACATTGTAACTAGACTACAAAGGTGGCTCCATGGGCTCCTATATATATAAATGAGGTTTTTTTCATTTGTATCATCCAAGAAATTTCATTCATGTAATGCCTTGGAGGTTGCTCCTTGAAGTGGCTTATTTCTAAGGCGTTGATATCTTTTTCTTCTATTTTTAATGTTTCACAACAATTTATTACTACAATAAAAGACAACTCATACCCATGGAGTTAATTGGGATAACACAAAAGGAAAAAGGACTCATTTTATCCCAAAACCAAAGTTTTTCATATTTATGTAAGCAGTTTTCTCGCATTAAAATATATTCTAAACAGTGAAGTTGGGATTACTTTTTCAACACTACAATTCCACTCATTTACAGATGAAAATGAAATATTTATATAAAAGGTTACAGTATGGAGGTGGGCATGTATCAATCCTAAAGAAAATTTAAAGTTGAGCCATTTTTTGGCCTAAGGTATACTTCCAATAAATATGCATAATTATGGAAAGGCTCAGGGTGAGCTGTATATTGCACTAAGAGTGTTACAACTTGTGGGTTGCGCTGAGCTTTACTTTATCAACTCGTGGTTTGCATGTTGGAGGTGACAAAGGCTATATACACAATGTATGCATTTATCTATGTCATCCTCTTCATGCATTTAAAGGGTGTTATTTCTTAAACTATGATAAAAACTAAAAAGTAAATTCTAAGTTGAAATGACAAAAGGGAAACTAACTTAACTACAGTGATGAAATGACAAATTAACTAATTAATAGAAAAAAGAAGAAAATGAAAAAAGTAGCAAATTAAATTGACGTAAAGAAATTACAGAAGGAACTAAACTAAATTTCAAAAGAAACAACAGGAATTCAAAAGACTTGAAATTCTAGTAGTGCTAGAAATGACTAAAAGGAAACCAAAAGCAAGTTACACTGAAGAAAGCACTATTAAACACACCCTACTTATCTTCTAATCTATTTACCATGTTATCATGTTTAACCATGCAACTATTCATGATAAAATAAACATGAAAAGTAGGCTTTGCAATGGAGAAAACGGCCATGGTGTTAACATTTATGTCAACACATGCATGAAACAAGCTGAGGTGGCAGAGTGGTTTAAAATTATTAAAGCCTTATTATGGTGCAAAATTGGAGTGAATGATTTAAAAAGTGTTTTGTGAGTTACATGGAGGGTGATCGAATCACTGTTATAATAAAGGTTAACAGCAGTGAGAAACCGGGGAAGGGATTAGATGTGCGATACAACATGATGTGGTACGTATCGATGGAAAAGTATAGAGCGATATCAAGACCGCGTAAAGGATAGTAAGTAACGAAAAAGAAAGGTTAAATGTGATTGTGAAAAGTGTAAAACTGAAGCATGGCGCATGGCCAAAAGCTTGATTTGTGATTTGCGACAAAGCAAATGCCGTAAAGTGCAATGCAACATTTGTTCGGTAATATCAGCAAAGTTTGAGGGCAGTGTGGCGTTAAGAAAAAGTTGTAATAGAGAACTACACTGGCAGACGTAGGGCAGGATCAAGGTAGCACAAGAGACACTAACGCTGGAGTAGGTGGTTAAAGGAACCAAATAAAAACTATGATTTTGCTAATTGCGATGGGGATAAAAACTCATGAATGAGATTGCTAGGATGTACCAAATGTGATCAGCATAGGAATGATGGGCGGAATGCTAAAGGATGTCATAATCTATGGTTGTCTTAAGTCTGTATGTAGTGTTGTGTTGTAAAATGCGATTGAGATGTGCGTACAAGCAGGTTATTGCAATCGACATTTGGAAGTGGTAAGTCTTCTGAAGAAAAAGGGAAAAGGTCGTTGCTGATTTACAAAGTACGATAGCGAGAGATTCAAGGAGAAAAGGCGTAAGGCCAAGTTTTAATGGTTTTAGTGTTTTGCATTAAACGGGGTAAGGCAATCGTGACCAATAAAAAGGAATAAGGTTATTAAAAGGGTTTAAGCACTTTTAGGGAAAAAAGGTGGGTGCGTAATAATACAAAAGAAAAAGAGGGAATGGATGGTGTAAAAAAAATTGTGTTGTGAATACAGATGGAAATGAAGCAGGAAACAAGGGAGATGCTCTCATGTTTTAGGCACAATTTCCTACAATTAACCTCAACTCATGCGTAAAGAACAAAAAATATCAAATAAACAAAAGAAAGAAGACTAAAAATGTAGAACAACTCTACTTCTAATATCATAAACATTGAACGAAAATCTAATTTTTTCGGTCTCTGTGGAAGGGCTTCCTGCCTCCTCGAGCTCGCCACGTAGGATGAGAATTCTGATCCACAACTTTTCGTTTTTTCTCTCTATTCATTACTCACAAGAAAACGAAACCTACAAATGTTAAAATGAAAGAAAAACTAAACAACAATGAAAACATAAACAAAATTATCATAAGTGGAACAATCCAGAAGTAAAACGTAGCTGAAAAAATACATGAGAGGCTGAGACATGTGGATTGGGCCCTAACCCACAAGCCATAGCCTTCTTAAACTTAATCCTCCAATAAAATGAAACCACCCACTTAGTTTCATAAAAGAATAGCCTCATTCATTTCTCAAAGTTTTGATCACCGAGTAAAATAATAAAAATCTCAATAGCTTACAACAAAGTTTCAACGACCCCCTCCTAGCTCTAGCTTTTCTCTATTTATTCTATAAGTGTTTACCAACATTTCCGTAGAAAATAATGATTGAGTCGCACTTGACTCCAAGTAAACAAAGATTGATTTCACTCCTCGATGAGTTGTTTGGCTACCTTTGAAATCCTGAATTGCCGGAGAGAATCCCGTGTGATTGAGTCCACCGACTCCAAGTAAATAAAGATTGAGTGCACTTTTGATTTTCTTGGTCGCTCGGGACCGAGTTGCCGGAAAGAATATTTGGGGTGATTGACTCCACTTGAATCCAAGTAAACAAATATTGGGAGTTTCTGGTCACTGAACTCGAATTGTTGTTCTCCAGTTTATGATAAAATCCTTATAAAAATTCTTAATAATTAATGATTTTCTACACTCAACCTCATATTAAGCACTCGCAGTATGTTAGCCTTAATAACCACCTATACTAGCATCATAAAACCAAATAATAATAAAAAAGAAATAAAAAAGATCTATGAAGGAAAAAAGGTGACCATTAACCCCTCCAAATATGTCTAATGATGGAGCTCATCATCACCCCCTACTAAATGGTTGCTCATCCTCTCGAGAAATAATCCTCTCCTCATTTCCTTCAAGGACGACATCCCCCCGATTTCATGACATGTGGAAATTATGGGGGTAAAGCATTATTCTTACTGCATTCTCCCATTCTCTATATTGTATCCGTGTCCTTTTCATCATTCACCCCCAACAACAAAGGCAAAGTTGAGCTTTAGTCCCAACCATTGGATCCTTTTGGCCTCGCAGGTCTCTCTTGCAATGGTGCCCTTTCCAATGCACCTCGCCTTTTCTAGAGTATGGTATTCCCTATTCTGAGGCCATGAGGGGAGGTCGTTCCATCTTCTCTGCCAGTCATAATGCACTTATCTTCTATCTTCCTCAAAACATCAGCTTCAAAGTATCATATTACCTATGTTTGTCCGAAGGTAGCTTTCAACTAGTTTAGGTCCCTTTTCTTCAATCTCTCTTTGACAACTAATGATGACTCCTCTTGGGCTAAACACCCTGTCCGATATGTAAGGGTTCTATATTTCTTCCTCTCATGACCCTCCATATCTATTTGTTCCAGTGTCCTCATTCATCATCCTAGATACTAAAGCCATCAACTGTATATCTCATTGTAGGATTGGAGTCCCAAGTATTCAGACAGCATATAAGGTACATAAAATCATTCTTCATCTTTTATTGATCAAATCATGTTAGCTTGCTTGTAGAAATCCATGAAATTTTACAATATTGGAAAGGTAGGGATCCATGGGAGGCTATATTTTTTATTTGAAATAGGGGCCATTACTTCCTGAGGTACAACATATGATTTAGAAGGGACCGTGTTGAAGGGCTCTATACATAAGTCTACCATGGTGGCTACTTGCTACCCTTTTTGCTACAATCGCTTCTTTAGTGCTACATTATTTGCTTCTGCCTTGGTACCGCTTCCTTCAAAACTCCGTTTCTTCGATTATTTCCTCCCTTGATGGTTCTTCAATGATAGTTAGGTCAGGGAGGATTTTATGTCTCTCTCCGACTTATCCTATAACTCTTGTCAATTCCGAAAGGCATATAGGTTCACCTTTTTCTATTTGCGCCGCAGGACTTGCTGCAGGCAACTACCTCTCTTGTCCGAGGGGATGTGTTAGGCCGTGAGTCCGTTTCTTGCCTGTTCTATACTCATGACTTCTATTTTGTCAATTTCTTTCATTTCTCCTTGGCCCTATGTCTCCTCCTCTTCTTCTTCTTGTTCCTTATCTAAGGCTAGAGAAAAGATTCCCATGGTCCTCATACCTATTCGATATGCAAGATACTTTGGAATCTAGCTCGACTACCGATGATGTTATTTATTGCTGTTGTTGTTGCACATTGTCTGGGAACACACAACCCACTCTTGGTATTGTTGTGATTTGGGCTCCCTTCAGCTCTTTCCCTCAAAAATCTGACCATCAAGTTTGGATGAGACGAGATCTCTTTTTATTAGATTGCACAACTAATTTTGAACGCTTATGTAACTCAACCCTGTACTCCAATTTCCATTGTGATACCATTTGTTTTCTTCTCTCTATTAACTGCTTGATATTCGTGTGTCTCTCCTCATTCTCCTCTACTCCACTTGATTTAATTTTCATTCCTTAATATGCCTAGGTGGCATGACTTCGTGCTTCTCCCCGCCCGCTTCTCAACATGGTGTGGCTAAGCTGGGAGCACACCTTCTCGCTCTCTTAAACCTAAGTTCCACCACTATTTCCAACTATTATGGATGTTGTGGCGAGGGGGTGAGAAGTTATAAAATGAGTTACTCCGTTGTTTTTGCTTATCTAGTGGAGCTGAATTTGAGACAAGCCTCTTATGTTGTTTTCCTATTTCCCCCCGTTTTCCGTGAGCAGGCTGCACATTAATGAGAAATCCTCAAGTGAGTTGCCGATATTTCTCTTGATGTTTTCCTAGATGTTGGGGTGTTTCTAGGAAGCGTGGGTGGTGCACTCTTGTCTTTCATGGGGTCTGCTTATCAACTTTGTTTTTTCATGTTGTTTATGAACATATTTTTCTCATTGTAGGAATTCTCAATGTCCGTAGTGTACCGTGTTGTGCTTTCCTTACATTGTGCTCGTGAATGGAGGAATGGGTGGTAAGGGAGGTGAAGGAGGGAGTTATGAAAATGAATGGAGGAATGATGGGATGGATGGTAAATAGAAGACAGTGTGATACCGCCGTGTTTCTAGAAACCATTAACTGAAATACTAAAACATAGAAAACACAAAGATATATATATATATATATATATATATATATATATTGAAATAAGTGGGCTGCTTCATGGAGTTTTCAAACAACAAACTTTCTCTCCTTCTAAGGCCGCAGAGGTTTTCACCCATGGTCTTTATTCTCTTTTTCTTTTTCTTTTTTTTTTTAAATTTTTTTTTCCATTCCTCTTTCTTTGCTCTTTAGGAGGTGTGAGAAACTATAGAGTTTCTCATCACATATACCTATCTTCTGTTTAATTTATGAATCCCCGCCTTTGACAAAGGCTTTAGACATTAATCTCCGTGACCATCGACAAACAAGGATTCTTCTCATCTATGCATTTCTGATTTGAGTCGCACCATTATCAAAACATTTTTTCCACTATGTAAGGTCCCAACCATCTTTTCATCCATTTGCCTCTGAAATATTTAAACCAAATAATCATACAATAGCTCCCAATTCTTCTAGAATGTCTTTTCTTTGATTTTCTTGTCATGCCGCATCTTCCTTTACGCTTGAACTACCGTGTGAAGAAGTGCTTACATTCTAAACTCATCTCGATCCATTTATTTGCGCAACCCTCTCTTTTTGGGTATTATATAGATCTAGATTTAATTCTCCCTTCCATTCTTAAAGTATTGAATTCAAACTCAATTTTAAAGTAGAACCTTCAATATAAATCAGTTCATAGAGTGAATCCTTTTGTTGTCTTCCAAGTAGCAAGCTGTAGTCTAGCAGTTTCCCTACCGTCATGTCTCACTAATATTTTCCTCGCTTTCACAACCTGGTGAGATAAATTTTCAAAGTTGTTATTACTTCTACTGTTATTCACCCAGTAATAGGCGCATGTTCCATGACCAGGTTTCTCAAAATATTCTCAATGAGTTGAGAGGTGAATTGTTCTCCCCGACTTGTCTTTTGTCCGGATGGTGGATCGATAGGTCCAACAAATTCCCATGCCCCACTTGTCGATTACTCAAGAGCTGTCGAGGCAAAATGCATCTCATCCCTTTGCGTGGGTTTCTCCATCCTTGGCATCATTCTGCCACATCCGCAGTGCATCTTTGGGAATTGGTGAAGGGTAGGCCAATAGTGTCCTACCTACAAACTTTGTAAGAAGTTCTCTTGCGGTAAGGGCCTGGGAGTGGTTGTTGTGATATGTAGAGATATCAAAAACTTTCCTCCCTCACATATATCCTTAAGATTTGATCAAGGCTCAATGAAAAGGTTTCTAACTCATGTGGTGTGTTTTTCCCGATGATTCGATCCTCTCCCCGAATGAAATATTAGGAGGGAGTCTCCCAACAACCAAATAGTTGGCTATATCATAAAATCATACGTAGGAGTGTTACATATAGCAAATAGATGCTCATCTCATAAAATGAATATCCATCATTCTTCTGTTTAATTTGAGAGCTAACCTAGACAAAATCAGAATAACATTCTCCTTTACAGTTTATCAACAATGGTCATCAAAATAAAATTGATACAAAATTAACAACTATATAATTATCTCAACATTAACATCCATTTGTTCATTAAAAACTTGATGGTTGCATTGTCAAGGTAATGAATGTCTGAGATCCAGCCATAACGTTTTCTAAATTTGTTCAAATCATGGATAATGGCTAACATCTCTCCTTCTCAAGAATAGTATACCCCAAGCCATAGCCCGAGACAATTTCTCGTTGCTGATGCAGAAATAAATGACATGTATGATTTTGTCCTCTAATTTTCCTAATTATGCCCCTACAATTTGCTCAGATGTACTGTGCTGTATGTGGAAAGGAAAGTCCACCTTCCACCCTCGAAGGATGGGGAATAACAGTCAACCTTCCCCACGAGATCGAAAGCTCTCTGGCCAAGGGCCAAACCAAATAAACTCAGACCCTTTGCCAAGAACTCAAATAATGGCACACCATGCTAAAATATTTAATGAACCTTCTATAGTAACCAGCCTAAGCTTCAAGAAAACCGACATATTTTCCTCATCGATATACCTTTGATGATAGTGATTTTGGCGAGATCTACCTATATTCCTGCCGTAGGACAGAGTGCCAATACAACTCCCCGTTTTCTTCAGAAATCACACTCTTTCCGTCTGAAGGAGAGATGCAACTCAATGCACCTTCTTAGTACTTTACCCAAATTGGAGAGAGCTTCCTAGAAGTCATCCCCAGGTGTAGGAATATCCATGCATTTAACAAAGTCATGAGTAACCTAAAAAAGACAGGGACATCTCTTTGAAGGAAGAAAAGATTTCCACAACCCAAAGGGTAGGACTCTATAAGAAAAGGTACCTCAAGGTGAAAGTAATCTATCCGTCTTCGTGGCTGACTGAATCTAATTGTACCTACCTGAATCCCATCTAAGAAGGAAAATAACTTCTTCCCCACAAGGCCATCAGATCTCGACACAAAATGGAAATGGTCTTTCTTGTTGGCTTTGTTAAGTTCTCGATAGTCAATACAAATTCAACAAGAAAATCTCAGTATTCTTTCAGACTAGAGTCAAGAGATATTTGTCACTATCGGATATGGGGAGACAGTGAACCCTACATCCAATAGTTTTTGCAACTTTTCTTGAATACGTCCTTCGCAGTCGTTCATCCTTTAGTTGTCTCACATGCTTGCATCCTTCTTTGATGTAAATGTGATGTCCCAGATACTGAAAGATGCACTTCTTTCATACCCTGAACTCCCAAGAAAATGTCCACATTTTCTTCAAAAGCTGAACAGATGCTTCTTCTATCTATGAGGTTTCACGGAGTTTTAGAGATTTGGATGGGCCAAACTCAGCTTCCTTGGTGGTTATGGAGGTTGAATCAACTAAGTTAACTTCCAATTCAAGGTCGATTTCATCTTTGACTATTTGTGGTTTCGAGAGGAATGTTAGTGGAGGACTCGGTTTTGAATGGCATGGTCAATGAGTTCATCTTCATCAAGCTTTACCCCTCTAAGAATAGTATCTACTATGACAATAATAGGGGCAATGTGTTACAAATCATCTTCCTTTCATCCTTTGTTGTTAATCGAAAATTGCCACCATGAAGCTAGTACTAGAAGTCTACAACATCAAAGTTCTAAATCAAGCCTTCAAATTGAGAGAAAAGCTCAGCAAAAGCTTTAAAACACTTGTACCATTAATTTTCTCTTAACATTAAACTGCAGTTTGCCACACCTTTTTGTTCTAAATCATGGAGCTAAATGCACTTTTTCTTCATTGCTGTAAGTATACCCTCACAAAGGTGAAATGAAGGAAAGTAACATTTAGAAGCCTAGCACAAATCAGCTTCTAGAAGAAATTATTCAGCTCAAAGGTTCGATCCTATCATGAATGTTCATTCCTCCATTATAGGAGCCTACACCTTGGTTTATGGAGTCACCTGGGTGACACTTTATCCCCTCTTATGTGGAGCTATAACCTCCTCATTTTCCTATAAATTGCCTATAGTGCAACTTCAAAAGGAGTTAGTGAGTTAGACTTTGAGAATTTTGAGGAGAAATGCTATATAAATTGTACTTAACTGTCATTATGGGAATGATTAAGTCACCCATGTGCATTTTAGCTACAGAGTATAAAGCTTGTCGTAGTAAAGGAAAACACCGTTCTAATTCTGTGAAGGCATGTACTACATCATGGCATCGTTGTGGTATTCTTTCTTCATTAAAGTTAATATGAATGAATATCGTTTTCTCAATGAGTTCAAGTAGCTTTTATCATGTTTTATCAATGAGTTATTTAATTGAATAATATTTCTTTGAATTCTCGATCATCTTGATAGATATATAATTCATGAATTGTTTATCCTATGCAAGTGCTATTGATTTTTTTCCATGTTTATGATTGCGTATCTTTGAAGATTACTCTTTCGGGTTAAATCGGAAAGAATATCATTTCAATAGCACCGGATCATGTGCAGGTCTTCAAAACTCACAGCAACACTGCGAAATTGAATATTATCTAGAGAAAAATAGTTTTTGTTTGTCTGTTGTTTGCCACGTTCAGAGACATCAGAGTTTGTCTGTCTGCACAATAACTTATCCATCCAACAAAATTTCCAGATCATAGAATGGATCTGAATTTTGATTTTTATTTTGACTTCAGAATTATTTTTCCACTTCCCTTGATTAGATTATACCGGCTTGGGTAGTTTATCCCTATAGAATCCCCGAAATGTTTGCGTATTTTTATTTTTCTAGTTTTCTGGGTATCCACACTTTTCTTTAGAAACAATGCGAGAATCTTTGCTCTTTTCTTTTGATGTATAGATAGTGCGGGACCACACCCGTTTACATCGTCGTTGCTGCACCCCGTGAAAATTTTTAGAAAACCTTAAAATTTATTTTCCTGATTAGTTTGTTAATTTCGTTGTATACCCATCAGTTTTTCTATCATAAAGCTTTACTTAAGAGTTTATTTCAAATATTTTTAAGTTTTGGAATTATTTTCAAAGATCCTCATGTTATAGCGATTTTTTGCTTTATCCTTATCCTAATTAAAGATTAGAAGCCTTGGTATACTTTAGATCAATTGTATTTCCTTGCTTCTTGCTAAGTTTTACCTGTTGAAGTGTAAATTGTTTTATGAGATTTAGATCCCATTTTCATTTGCAAATCTTAAAAAAAAAAACTTTTCATAATAAGTTTGGAATTTCACTTAAAAACTATAATTGGATGTTTTTTGAGTTCTTCGTTTAATCTAAGCAAAGAATTTCTTATGAAGTAAAAATAAGAAAAATCAAAATATTTAAAGTTTTAATTCAGATTTAGTCTTTATAATTTTTAGATCTCAAAATTAGTTTTTTTAGTTTTAGTGTTATTTCTAGAAAATTGTGCCCTTTTGGAGAAAATTTTGTTCGTAGTTTCGATCTTTAATGATAGATGGATTTCTTATTGAGAAATTGATCATTTTGAGTTCTCATGTGAAATTAGATTTCTTTTCATTTATTCTTGTTCGATGAAAGAATTGTTTTAAAAAATTGCATTTTCAAGTCTTTCTTTTAGATAGAATTCATTGAAAAGGAAAGGAATTGCTTTACAGATGCATTTTTAGTGTGTTTTGAGTCGGGCTTCATATATCATCGGGCCACTTTCGTACTCTATTGTCCTATGAAACAACCTATTAAAATCAACGCTTAAATTAATAATCCACCGTAATCGCATTTGAGATCTGTAGAGTAATGCAAAGCTACACTTCCACATAACTTAAAGGCTAATGCAAACGTCAACTTAAAGACGAATGATATTTTTGATATCAATCCGTTTGTCTCTTGTGACTGGCCTCATCAATAGTAAATCCGCCTGTAGGCTAGCAACAGCATCGACCACCCGGCCTAGCCCCAAATAGAGAAAATGGTTCGCCTCTTTTAGAAAAAAAACCATCAAAATGTACATGTCTTCTAGTCACCGAGCCGCCTGTCTCCAAACACAAAACACCGGTCCTCGTACATCCCGCTGTTGTCAGTTCCAAGTAGGAAGGTCACTTAGGCTCTCATGGTGGCCGATAGCCCAAAATTTAGGTAGCCCACATGCTCTCAAAATTCAGGCATCAAAGTGCATGAATCATTGCGGCTTCATCCACCTCCTCGCTGTCTTCCATAAGCATTGTAAGATTCCACAATGAATAAAATGAGGACAAAAATCATTTTAAAGAAATTTTTGGGTAATTTGGGAAGACAGTGGGACATGTTTTACTCACAGCCCCCGCACTTTTCGTTCATAGACACCGTGTAGCTCCGCACGGGCTCGTGCTGGGTGCGTGTGACCACAACATTTTTCTTCAGAAGAATGTCGGGGGTCCCCGCCTACCATGCGTCTTACCTATGGACCCCCGAGAGCGGAATTTTGAACTCCGTTTCTCCTCCAAAAATGAATTTTAAACCCTAATTAAGGAAATGAATAGATAAAAGGAAAGGAAAAGAGGATGCGCATTACCCGGAGCACGGTTTTCGATTTCAATGGCTTATCAACTGAATATTCTTCTAGAGAGTTTTTTTCCAAAAAGTCAAATTTTCACTTCAACTCAAACGTAAAAATGAATTCTGAAAACTTTTATAAGTTTTTTTAAATGTTTAAATTAAATTTGTTCATTTTTCACTTTAGAAATATGTTTTTCAAAAATATTTTTATTATTGAAAGGTGTAGGTTTAATTTTTTGGAGTTTTTTGTAGCAGAATAATAATGCAAAAATAATTTTTGATGAAGAGTATACTTATCACTTCTTTTTTGGGATCTTTAAAATTTATGGAAAAGCGAAACCATGGAGTCTCTTTTAAGCCCTTTTCGACTAAAGATGAAAAGATTGCCGAGTACTTGACTTATCTGAACTCGTTAATGGAAATGAACATCCCTTCAAGATAAGTTTACCCCTTTTCCGACTGAAATGACTATACGAAAAAGGTATACGTTGACTAATCGCGGTAAATAGAGTTCTCTCTCACATTATTTTTTATCCTTTTCGAGCCTAAGAGACTTAAATTACGAAAAAAGAACACCCATGAGCTTTCTTAAGTTTTTTTCTTTTCCGACTCCCTAAAAATGAAAAACACGAAGTTTCTCCTATACCGGGACTCGTTAAAATTTAACAATAAAGGACCCGCGCTACAAATAGGAACGTAATTCTTCTTAGGTTCGATTTTAAACTAATTTGACCTCATCCAAAGGATGAGCTTATAAACAAGAAATTGTTATCCCTGCTTTGTTAAAAATAAAGAGGTACTTTAAAGAAATGGTGGAGGAAAAGAGAGAAACAAATTCATTTTTTATACTTTGATTTAAAAAGCGGTAAACCACTGAACACGACACTTTTTTTTGTCACACTTCTACCTAGGTTGGGAAAATCCTTTACCTAATGCTAATCAAACCACTTTGAAGGTCTTCGGCCTAGCTTCTGGTATTACTATCTTAGGAAAAATATTACCAAACCATCTGTTAAAGGTTTATGTGTTCAATATTACATTCAAACAAACCATCCCGTAAACATTTGTCTCCATTTGCGTTGACCATCCCCGAGTCACTCCTTGCAAAAAAATTCTTCAAAACTTGATTTATGGTTTCATGTCATGAGCTTGCTTACGATAGATCACTTCTATCGACGACATCTCATCATCTAGGAAGTTGATCTAGAATCCATCGTTACCTTGGAATCACATGCCTTAATGGTAGGTTTCTTGCCTTCAATACGTTGCATCATTGACCTTCGACGAACGATTCCGTGAAATGTTCGACTTCAGATCACTTATTCACATTTCATGGATTGTACCGAATACTTGAGAGCCATTGTCATTATTGGTGGTTTCTCTCACACTTGTTAAAAATTCATCATCGATCGGGTAATCAAGTGGGTTCTACCATGTTCGGGATTTCAACACATGCAATCGCATGTATAGAATTGTACTCTAGTTCAGAAGCAGAAATCAAGACCGTGGATCTAGTTTCTACTATCCAGCCGAGGAGTTTTATTATTCATTACGCAAAGAGACTATTAATTACAAATGGTCATACCATGCTATGCCTACACACATGTAATATTAAAATCATTTCGTATCGAACAAGTTTGGTTAGTTTTTTATCCGAGTATGGGAATGCCTACGTTAAGATGATATATATATATATATATATATATATATATATATATATATATATATATATATATATATATATATATATGTGTTTTGCATTGAATTTTACAGGTTCCAATCAAAACTACAAAGTATCCTTGAAAAGATAAATACATCACTCTTCGAATGCCTTTACTTAAAACTTTAGGGGGCAATTAAAGAGATCAAATACACACATCTTAGTAATTTCCTTAGAAGTCTGCCAAATATCAAAGTTCCTAAAATCGTTTTCCTTTAAATTGAGAGTAGTGCTCATGTTCATTCTGACTTACCAGATTTTCTTTCTGGCTGATTGTCCGTGGTGCCGCACCTTTTAATTTCAATCATGGAGTTAAACACACTTTTTCACATGGGTGCGTACCCCCGAAAGGTAAAATGAAGGTGGAAAGTAACATTTATAAGCCTGTGAGTCAAATTCTGGGAAGCTTCAGAAGCAATTATCCTGGGCCGAAGGTTCGCTCCCATCATGAATGTTCATTCCTCCATTATGAGCCTACCCTTAGTTTATGGAGCTCAACTCCTTCAAAAGAGCATTCTATCCACTCTTATGTGGAGCCGTAACCTCCTCTATTTTCTCATAAATTGAAGCTATAGTGTAGCTTCAAAAGGAGAAGAGTTAATCTTCCTATAATTTTTGAGAGAACAAGCAGATAAACTCGTACCTCTTAACTAATAATTATGTGGGAATGATTACACACCCATGTGAATTTTAGTCGAGAGAGAGTGTAAAGTTTGCTCTATGTAGAAACACCGTTCCTGCACTTCGTGAAGGCCTATACGACATCAAGGCGACACGATTGTAAGGATCTTTCTCTTTCATCAAAGTTAATATGAATGAATACCATTTTTCTCAATGAGTTATTTATTCAAGTAGCTTGTTTATCATGTTTTATCAATGATTTATTTAATTAATTAGCTGTTTCTGAATTCCTTGATCATCTTGATAGACATATAATTCATGAATTAGTTTATCCTATGCAAAGGCTGATTTCTTCCTCATGTTTGTGATCGTATCTTTGAAGACGACTCTTTCAAGCAATTGGAAAGAAGATCATTTCGAATAGCACTCGGGACTATAGGTAGGTCTTCAAAACCTCCGTTGTAACTAATTACAACTAATATTATCTAGAGAAAATAGTTTTTTTTTGTTCATTTGTTAGTTGTCCATAGGACACTGGAGGTCCGTCTCTGTCTGCAAGAATGATTTATTCAGTTCAACATCCTCCATCCATAGGAATATTATGATCAATGGAAGGCTAGGTTGAGGATATAACACTAGTTTTTTAGACATAGGCCCATTTTATAGTCATGTTTTTGGCTCGAAACTAATATAATCATCCGCAATGCCAACGAAGGTCTCCTAAGATGAGTGGACAACCATTAAACCTGGTTTTTTTACAGACCAAGAAATCTATAGGATACTCCCAAGAGTCAATGGTAACCATAACATCCTCAAATTTCTTCCGCAGTTATTATGGACCGATCCTGCCGCAGCCGGTGGTTTCTCTCAAAGTCCCTTGAGATTAAGCCTGTACATATTTTCCTTGGTCGCATATCGATGCGCCCCTAGATCAATCCAGTGTTGGGGACTATGACACCATGTATGCTTTTACCGAAAACCTGATCATTATGGTCTAGGTATTTGAAATATCACCTTCCCCATCATTAGGTTAGATGTTTGTCCTACCACACGGATGGTGGGGTATCTCTATTTCTTCTCCCATGTTTCGAAGCACTTTTCGATGAGCATAATTGTAGATAGGGACATCCTTAATGGCCTAGAGAAGTGGTACTCTTACACAATGTACCTTTCCCTCCAATTCTCCTAGAGCTAGTCTCCTCTAGGTGTCCTTACCAAAGTGGATCAAGGGCTCAGAAAATGAGGTTGTTGGATTTGAGTGTTACCTTCTACCTTTTCCTCCTCAACCCCACAGGTGGATATGGAGGATGGTTTTTTGGGAGTACTCTTCCCATCGAATATTAACTCCTCCCCGTCAGACTCACAAAGATAAGTTGGATAGGATGTTTCTCCAATGGAGCCTGTGTGCATGTCTTTTGTTCGGGTTTGGATTAGGTCAGGCAGTATAGGTAGCTCAGGTGGAGCATCATGAGTAAGCTATCGTTGAGGTTGGGGTGGAGGCATTACAAAAAGAGGGTTGTTTACTTTTCGAGGCCTCCACCCTTGGGATGGATCGTTCCACCGATGTTGTTGTGAAACACATCAATGGGTGATCGATTTACCGGGTCGAGGATGACATGAATGGTCAGAAGGCGAAGTAGGAGGCGAGACTAGGATGGGGGAGTGGGGTGTACCAAGGTCGCATAGGTGTACTCCATTGTTGTGGATAATAAGAGCAAGGTGCACCTTGCATACCTCGTTGACATGTGGCTGAGGGCCTCGAGGCCTTCTTCCGGTTGATGAAACATAGTTTCTAGCATTGCTTCCCACCTTGATATGCACTAAGTCCATGTAAAGAGGGGCACTTTTCTTGCATGTTTCTCCTCACAAACTAAGAAAAACCCCATGATATTCAATGGAAATTCATTTCTCGCATTCCTCGGTACATCTAGGAAAAAATATCAAGAGGGTTATTCTCTGCTTCCTCTTCGCTTCCTTTGACTCTCATTGTGTCCATTTTCAAAGATAATGTGTTGAGCATGTCACTTCTGAAGTACTCTAGCATGTTTCCAATCTCTATTTTTTATGGCAGGAAGAGAAGGGGTATTGGATGTACTTTCGCTAGATTTTCCTTTCTTTTTTAAATTCTAGAATGGTTCCCGAAGACCATTTTGATTATTTCATAGGGTTGTTGGTAGATATGTCATCCTCGATAGCATATCTGTTTCATCATGTCATCTCTCGATCCCTCGAAGAAGTACAAGTTTAAGTGAGTTAGAATCAAGAGTATAATTGGCTCTCTTATAGTTCAATTGAAACCCCTCTTCATAGTCCAAGGATTCATCCTGCCCTAGAGTCATCCTAAAGATGTCATCCTTAGTTTCCTTGACCTCCAAATAGTATTTTTATGTGTGTCGCTAAAGGTCTCTTCCATCCGTGCCTGTGTAGTGATGTTATCGCCGTACGTACCCATGAACCGGGGTGTTGGCCGCATCTCCCAAGGGTGGATAAAGAGATTCAAATTTTTATCATCATAGGTGTAGTCATAAGTCCTACAAACAAAAAAAATTCAAACATAAATGTGTAAAGGTACTCAAAGGTAATTCCATGAAAGTGTGGAAGAGAGGGGCTAATGTTTTTCATCGTATTTTCCCCATATGCCTCTCTCTTATGGGAAATGTTCTCTAGATCCCAACCATGGTTAAGGTAGGTGGGGCCAGCGGTCCCCGCCTGAAGCTAAGCAGTCTTCTTATTATTCCCCAATAGGATCCTCAAATACTCAAGGCTCTCTTATAGGGTTTCAATTCCCACTACCATTGAAGAAGAGGAAGGTGGCTAGGAGGCGTATGTTGGGGTTTTAGGTAATATTTGTCTTTCGCATTTCTACTCCTACGAGGAATAAAATCACATTTTTTTGTATTTTTTTAATATTTCAATGACATGAAAATAAAGGAAATCAGAAATAATTCTTAAGCAAAATTAAAGCATCTACTTTAGACACCTCCTCGCAATTGCAACAAAGGTGAGCCTTGGTATTGCACCAAGAGTGCCGCAACTCCTAGGGGTTGCACCGCATTACTTTATCACCAGGTTTGTACAAAATTGGAGGTGATAATGTTATATACACAGTAAGGCATTATGTTCATGTCATCCTTCGCTTACGAAGATGTTGCCCCAACTATGATAAAAAAATTTATACTGAAGGAAATGAAAGAAAGAAACTAACTAATTTGTAGACAAGAAATGATGAAAATGAAACTAATTAATATGCAAAGGAAATGACAATTTAAAGGAAACTAAATTAAATTGCCGTAAAGAAATGACAGGAAGGAAAACTAAACTAAATTACTAAAAATAAATGATAGGAATGCAATCAATTTAATTTAAAAGGAAATGACCGAAAGAACT
The DNA here is from genome assembly GCA_034641835.2 of Pinus albicaulis. Lineage (NCBI taxonomy): Eukaryota > Viridiplantae > Streptophyta > Pinopsida > Pinales > Pinaceae > Pinus > Pinus albicaulis. Next base: position 258,804 of record JAXQQM020090479.1, read on the forward strand.
AAACTATGTCACACCTAGCTAGACTAATCGATAAACACACCCTACTTATCCATTGATCTATTTAACATGTCATTATGTTTCTAACCATGCAACTATTCATGATAAACTAAACTGACAAAGTGTGGCTTGTGCTCTGAGGAAAATGAGCTAAAGGTGCTAAGGGAGGGCTCAACACACAAAACAAGCGTTTTCGTAGGTGGAAAGAGTGGCTTAAACTTTATTAAATATTTATTGTATGCTAAAATGCTTTGGAGGAGAATGATTTAAAAAGTACTTGGAAAAGTTGCGATGGAGGGTGATTGCACTTGGCATTTGGAGCTTATGTTAGTCAGAATAAACTAAAGAGTGTAATTTGCGATGTGATGCAATGGATGACATGGCAAGGACTGTAGAAGTTATTGCAGAAAATGCAATTGAAATACAGAGCTGTATAAAGTAATAAAAAATAAAGGTTAAATCCATCATAAAAGGTAAAACTACAAGGTGAAGGGAGAAGCAAATTTGTGATTTTTGATTTGCTGTAAAGTGTATAAGAAATACATCAGTCATAACACGCAGTTTGAGGGGGAAGTAAAGAGTTTTCCATGAAAAATTGTGTCACAATCACACTGTAGAGACATGTAGGTAGACCATGAGAGATACTTGATAATATCACACCATACGGAGCGGTAAGTAAGCAAGAAATGTAACAAAACGGGATTTGTATCTATGTATGGATTAAAACTGCTAAAACGATTACTAGGGATAAAATTACAAATGCACATGGAGAGATGATGTGCAAATGCTAGAAAGCCATAAGTCATAATCACAGCTAAAAGAATAAGTATTCAAGGAAAAAAATGAAAAGGTCATGAATGAAGAAATTATTGCACATAAATGGGAGTTATTCGCAATTGGTATTTGGAAGTGGTAAGTCTCAAAGAAAAAGGAAAGTCATGTAAAGTACTATCAAGAAGTATAGAAGTGAGATCTGAGAGAAAAAGGAAAAGGTCACCTTAACATACTACATTTGTGTTAACAAGGTGGGTAATAGTGACCTATTAGAAACAAAGAATAAGGCAGTTAGTTGTGGCTATGGATTTTAGGAAGCAAAAGTGGGTGAGTTAGAATGGCTGAAGAAAGAGGGAATGGATATGAATAGCAATGTCAAAAAACAGAATTACAGATATGAAAATGAAGAGGGAAATACCACAATCCGCCTGGGTTTTAGCAATAATTCCATGAACAACTTTGCGACCCCATGAGAAAAGAAATAGAATGGAAATGCAAAGGTAAGAAGATCAAAATGGAAATGCAATTTTCAATCTCAAACAATGAATGTGAATAACTTATTTTGTCCGTAGTTTTGCCTCCTTGAGCTCTATTGTTTGATAGAGATTAGAAAAAATTAATCACATTTTTTAGTTTTTCCTATTCTGTCATTCTAAGCAAAATGGAACTTCCACAGTGGCACTAAAGTAAAACTAAACAATAATGAAAACAGCAATGAAATTATCGCTAACTACTGAAACGGGATAGTAATAGAGAACAAGAGGTAGAGGTCGATTTATGGATCAAATTCAACCTTATGCTTCCAAATCTCTCTAAATTAAATTCAATAAAAGGAAACCACCGCTCATTTCAGTAATAGTATCATATATTTCTAAACTTTTGATCAATTTGAAATGGCTAAAAATCTCAATAATAAAAAGTCGTGATGAATTCCTCCAGCTCTAGATTTTCTCAATTGATTTGCGCTACTACTAATATTCTAGAAAATAGTGATTGATTCCACTGAATCATAAAAAAAGATTGAGTTCATCTTCATTGAGTTGCTTACCGCCTGAACTCTAAATTGCTAGAGAGAATTTTGGTGATTGGAGTCCACTTTACCCAAGTAAAAAGATTTAGTGCACTTCTCTTTGAGCTGTGTTCTTCGCTGCTTGAAAAAAGTGGAACTCAAATTTGTGTCTCCTCCAAGTCTCTTATGATAAAAATCCTTTTATAAAAATGTTAATAATTCACATTTTCCAGACCACCATATTAGCACTTCAAAGACAGTATCTTTAATCAACACCATATTAGTATCTCCAGAAATCCAAATAATAATAAAAATGCAGAAAAAGAGATCTAAGAAGGCAAAAAGGTGACTACTTAACCCCTCCAAATATGTCTAACGATGAAACTCATCACCTTGCAATTTAACATGAAGCTCAAATTATCAATGGGAAGAAGATATAGTGATCATCGGACCTCAAAATCATCATAATGTTAAAAAATACTGTAGGTCAATAGTATTTAGTGTACCATTTTTTCATTTTTCAAAACTTATACAACTTATATCAATCAAGTCATGATGAGTACACGTGGATATCCTCAATGAAATCAAGATATTGTCAGATCTCATTATGATAATTTTTACTAGACTATTGTATCATCCATATTAGATGTTTAGTGTAAGTAGTAAACATGTGCAAGAAGAATAGAACAACAACTACACATAAGAAACACACATGAACACTAGATTTTAAGGGGTGGAAACCCACCGGGAGAAACCACCGCCCATCATCTCTCAAATTTTCAATATTTATTATAGCAAGAAACATCTTACAATTGATTGTGACAAGCAGACTACACAAGATATGTATCCACCTGCAGACATCAATCCTTCCCATTTATTTAGCTTCTCCCTGAAGGGAGCTACTTACCGTTTCCTGTATTTCATCAAATTTCCTGAAGGAGCAACCACTCCCCTGCTCTCATAATAAAGCACACCTGAAGGGAGCTATAACTTCAACTAAGGTTTCCACCTCACATCACCTGTATCATATCATTAATCTTCAACTGATCAACATTTCTTACCAACTTGACTATCAATAAACATATTTTCCTAATATTTAAAACAGTAATAAAGAGACCACTCAGAAACTAAAATATTAGAGATAACTTAATTTTAATATATGTGATGAAGTCTAACCCTAACATTCATTAATCCTTTTTAAATAATACATGATGTTTTCCTTTATGTAATCATGGATATACGCGCCTTTATTCTTCTTCCTAATCATATAGCCATGGTAATAAGTAACTTTACATGATTTTCTTCTTAATTACTCTCTAGCTATTTACTGCTTTCCTTTTACTAACCATTATCTTTCCTTGTATGTTTTCTTCTGTAATTAGTTCACTCATTAATATTCGGATTCAAATCCTACTTTCTAAACACATATCAACCAAGTAATCATTTATACAAATAATTCTTCCTTTATCACTTATCATTGAATCATCAAATCAATCAACTAAATAATCCAGACTTTAATCAAAGAATCAGTTAATATAATCAACATTAAAAACCTAGACTGTGGAGAATATATCATTGATGTGATAGCAAAGAAATGAAAGAAATATATCAGAGATTTCATCTCTATGACAATTAAAACTTCTCCTATAGATCTATATATGCTTTTATTTCTGATCAATCAAGAGAGCATGGATTTCTATGGAGATCAAATCTATATTATATTTCCATGTATTCATTTTAGAACTCAGATCGCTTACATGTACTTTCTTGCTTAACTCCACGTATATACGCTTTTTCAGAAAGTCTAATTATGAGATTCATAAAAGATAAACTAAAAGAATTGCATTCTAAATCTTATAAACTTATCTGCATTTTTCACTTACCTAGACTATGCTTTGGGCAGTCTTCATCATTTCTTTCTGCAATATCCTAGAGATTCATCATTTCAGATTCAGATATCTGAACCTTCATCATATCCAGGTAATTATAGATTCAGATTCATTTGACTAAGAACGTAGTTCACTACGTGTGATATATTTCCATAAAGTATTCATTAAAACCTGCACATATGCAATACCCTCACTATGATCTTTTTCTCCTTATATAGATTTCCTAGCCTTTACTACTGTCAGAGTCAAAAACTACTCAATTAATACTGGTAATTTTAAGATTGGATCAAATAGATATTCAACACTCTAATACAATGGGCCAACAATACAGAATTTTATTTATGAATTAGAGCTAAATAGGTATATTACCAAGGAGTCATGTATATACTTACTGCTTTACAAACTATATGTTTTTGTATTATATTTACATTGAGTCATTTCCTCTGCCCTTACGTAAATTCATTTCTCCCATTACATCTAAACCGCTCTCCGTAGATACACTCCCCCCCCATTTACATTATTAACAACTCATCAAGTAGGTTGCCATCAAGGACAACACTCGCATCATATTGCCACCCCTTGACTGGAGGGTAACCATGATGGTGTTATCATTGCCATAGACAGATACATTGAATGAGAATTACAAAGTACTCCATGATACTTCCCTCCTCATTCAAACCCTATGATACTTCCCTTTGACATCAAAGGGCAAGGCTTTGATCAAACCAAATAATGTTTTTCCATGTAAATTGTTACTATGCTCCCTCCAGTTCATGCTGAATTTTCAAACATATTTTCTAACAAAGTTGAAGTGTACGACTCTAATGACCTTTCCTATCACTAAGATCTGTATTTACATCAAATATCTAAACTAAGGGATTATATATGTGATCATGGTCTAACTATGTGTTTACACATTTTGATTAAGTCCTTTCATGATCAAAATATAATTTTACATCATAGGTCTCATCATAAGACCTTTTCATCAAATTACAACAATGACCTTTTGTGCAATAACAAAAGACTCAAGAGAGAGATCCCTCATCATATTTCTAAACCATCATAATGGTACTAATGCACATATTTCATAAAGCTAATGCTCCCCCGAACTTGTATGACCGTTTTGAGCCATTTGACTTTCATTCCCCTTAGCTTGTGCATCCCTAACACTTATCAAATAAATCATCAAGGAATCTTCATCAAATAATGAATGAAGTGAAGAGGGCCTGGGAAACATCACCGTAGGATAATCATCATATTGGCACAAGAATGCTATCCCGTGCACTTGTCATCAACCATCAATAAGCCTTTTATAAACTCGCGTATATATGCGACTATCTTTCAGAAACTCGTGTATCCAATTTTACCGAATTTGCTTATTCATCTTTTGTGATGGTGAGACTACTCCCAAACATTCCAGATATTTGAATGCTTCCCAGTAGGTTTGGTAAATATATCAACAACTTGTTCTTTGGACCACTCCAACTTCACCTTTTGTTCAAGCACTTGTTCATGTAAGAAGTGGATACTGATGGAATGCCCTGTCTTAATGTATACATGATTCTTTGAGATACTACTGGCAATTGTATTATCACACATAATGGTAGAGATAGGAGGTAACACTGATTGGTGCCTTGTAAGGTTTGCATCATCCAAAGAAGTTGAGTGGTAATATGATGCATCAAACACATATTCGCTTCGATGTAGATAAGGCAATAGAGTTTTGCTTTCACACAACCAAGATACTAACCGTGGCCCTAAGAGAATGCACCACCACTAGTGCTTTTTTGATCATCAACATTTGTACCAACTGTATCAAAGGCCAGAAGAGTGATTTCACATTCTTTGGATACCATAGTCCAAAGTCTTGAGTTCCTTGTAGAGTTTGAATATTTTCTTTGACAAATTAAGATGAGACTCTTTTGGATTAGCTTTGAACGTTCCAACAATCCCAATAAAGATGTGATAATGTCCAAGCTCAGTTCCACAGAGGAAAGTAGAATTCCCCATTTAGATATGTATTCTCATGATTCACCGTGAGAATCATCATGAGAACCGAGATTACATCCCGTTATCATTGGTACTTGCTGTGTTTGCACTCTTCCATGCCATACTTATTTAGAATTCTGTTTTTATGGTATTTTGCTTGTGATAAGAATAGCTATCCGTAGTTTGATGCACTTGCAAGGCAAGAAAGCACTTAGTCTTCAAGCAAATACATTTTCACTCTGCCGCATAGCCGTTTTCAAATGAATTACAGATTCTTCATTACTTCCAAAATGATATCATCAACATATACAACCATAATCGTAGTTTATCATTTTCAGTTTGCATAACTGCTATTTCACAGACTCTCTTTAAAATCCTTGTCGATGTAAAGATACCAAGACGTGCTAAGGTCATGCCCTCGAGCCTGTTTAGGACCATACAGAGCCTTGCCCAAATGTTTTTCATCAAAGGGCTTCCAAAATGAACTTCGAAGAAACGATATAAAACTTCTTCTCTAGATCATACTATTGAGAAACTAGATTAACATCCACGATAAAATTTGATTGAAGTTTATACAAGAAACATTCTTATGGTCAGTTCAGATATAGGAGCAAAGTTTTCCAAAATCTATACCCTCTGTTGATACCCTTTGTAGACAAGTTCATATTTATCTTTGCAATCCTCCATTTTCACTAACTTGTTTTTTAATATTCATTTAGTCTCATAACATATTTTGCTGTGATGTCATCCTTGGTACCACCTCAAGAGATTCTTTTTCAATTTGACTGCTCTTTCATTCATGGCTTGAATCCAACATTCATTCAGGTTACTTGATTGATACTGTGTGTCTATCAGAGGGATAGAAATGCTGACAGTTGAAGATCCTTGTTGAGTCCTTTCTTATTAGCAGTTAATCTAAGAGACCTTTCTGCTTCCAAAATTGATTCCTGATGATTCTTTCTGGAACATAGTCCGATGAGCTTTGAGATAACCAATTCTGTGCTCTTCATTGGGTTCATCATATATCATTACATTATAAGTATATATGTCATTAATTATCTCATTTTTTGTTTGCTTTTCTCTTTTAATGAGAGGACTTTATCTCATTTAAATAATATCAATATATTCAACAATCTTCCTAAGTCTTATTAATATTTATATGCCTGCATCTTGCTAGAGAGGTAACTAAGAAGGCATTCCTTTCATCTTCCTGTTCAATTGCCAAGTTTTTCATCATTATTTTTGATAAATAATTTGTTTCCAAAACTTTAAAATGCTTGTATAGCAGTGGCTCTACTACACCAGAGTTCATAAGGGAGTTTTTTCACTCTTCATTTACAACATGTGCCTTGTTAAGAATATTTCACGCCATGTGTCGCTTCCCCAAAATGTCAGTGTTCCTAACTACTGCTATGTGCTCTCAGCTACTTGTTGAACTTGCTCATTCATTTCTCCTCTTTCCATTCATACGCCAATTTTTTAGAGTGTCACATAAAACTATCTTTATGCCATGTTGTTCAGCAAAATTCAAGGAATACCATCTCATATATTCTCCTCCTCACTGCATCTACATTAATTTGATTTTGATTCATCTATTTTCAACCAGCTTTGAACTTTAAATTTCTAAATGCTTCATCTTGTGTTTAAGCACCTAATCCAACACATCAGTAGAAATCACTGCTAAAACAAGATATAGTATTGTTCACCACGGTGACTTTTCCCTGAGAAATTAAGAGCATGCTGATGGAATGAGTTCAAGAGGCTTACCAGATCCTTCCTTATACTAAACTATACTCCTGTTTTGTTTATCACAAGTCTGGTAAGACTAGACATGATATTTCTGCAGATGCACATTGGGAAGATCACGGATGTTTTGTAGTCCTCTGCTGATTTGTTGACTTGAGAGGTTTAGATGCCCCAACCTCTATGCCATAGCCATTTAACATTTTATTTCCATAATATTTTCTTTACAGCTCTTCAATGGTATATAGGTTGCTTGAGTTTTTTTTCCTTTTCAATTGTTTACCTCGTATCAAAATCATCGCATCATTCCTTTGAACTAAAGGATAACTCTGCCTGATCATATTGATTGATTCTATATCTTCATTGGTAGTTATGCCTTTAAGCCATCCACATACATGCCACTGTCATCTTTCACCTTTTATCTTTTAGAAACATGTATCTCTTTCCTTAATTACACTGCAGAGTGAACATTTCCAAATGTAACCTTCTTTTCCTTTTTCTTTCATAGAGCACACTAATATGTAAGAAGTTTGTTTTTGTCACCCTGTCATTTATCTTGAGGCATCCACTATCAATGTACCATTGATCTTTTCTTCACCTTTCCAAATAATTATGCCACAATTTTCAACCTTTAATTCCTTTCAGTTGAAAAATGTTCTTTGTTAAACTTTGCTCCCCGTATCTGATTTTCATACAAAGAAGGTAATAAGTGGTATCCAAATCCCCATCTGTAGGAGAAAAGTTGTTATGTGTATTTCTGTTTCAATATCATAATCCTTTTCTTTCTTGCTTCTCTTTCTACAGATGGTTTTGTATGCAACACATCAACAACTTTATGACTAAAATTGCATATGAGAAATATTTGTTCATCAAGAAGAAATTTCACATCATGAAATATTCTATCAGAATTCATCTATTGATTTGGTAGTTTCTTTGGAAAGAGGACTCTGCTAGAGTTCTTGACCGGGATGATCAATGTTTACTCCGTAAGACTTTATTCCTCGCCGAGTGGTGAATGCTTAAAACTCGGAATAAATGTTTTCAGATAATTCTAGCCAAGCCCGAGAAGATTCTCCAACATATCCAAGACTCGTCTTATGAGAGGAGAATGTTGCACCTTAATAATCTCATCTGCTGTTTCACATCCTTTAGCAAATCTAAGATTCGGTAGCTCCTTACTTTCAAGTTCTTTCTTCCAGACTTACTACTTCACACTCCAATTTCCTTCCATTATGTCTTTTCTGTCGATTTTCCGTAGTCTCTATATATTTTCTCTTCTTCTAAGCGTATTTACTTTCTTCTCTAAGCGTATTTTGAGTTGATTATTTTATTCAAGAAAATCCTTGTCCTCTGCAGCATCCACAAAAGTATCCTTTCTTCTCTAGACTTTTTCAATGCCATGACAAGTCTAAGATCTTGTTCATATCTCTCTCACTATCGTATCACCCATCACCGTTCTCATGAGTATAGTAACTTTTTCTATTACTAAACCGATTCTTATTCCTTCCTTGCTACATCCTTCCCTTTTGGCAGATGTTTCTTTATGAGGACACTTAGTAGTACAATGACCAACTTCTTCCACATTCAAAGCATTTGAAAGGAAGCCACTCGAACTGTCCGTGCCAAGTTGAAGTTTCTTTACAAAATTTACCTCATCTTCTTTTCCTAGAGATATATCCCCGATCCTTCTCCGTTTCTTGTACTTCTTTTCCTTTGTAAAAGCTCTAAAGACACTTTCTTTGACTTCGCATGGTCCTCCTCTTCCTCATTTCATATGTAGTTAGTATGCCATGAAGTTGCACCACAATAATATTTGAAGATCCCGTTTTTCTTCAAGATGCTTAAACTTTTGACTCAAATTATAGCTAGAGATCTTAAATTTTCTCAACCAGCATTCGTTATTGTTTCACCCGCATTTCTCATACTACTTACATAAACATCATCAAGACATAAAATAAACTAGCAATACTCATCACTATGCATCTTCAAATTTTCATATTCAATTCTAAGAGTTTGGAGTTTTGCACTTTTACCTTTGCATCACTCATAACTTAGAATGATTTTTTTCCCATATTTCTTTACCGTATTTAGTCAAAGATGAATTGAAAATTCGCATTCATTTAGACTTCCCTGCTAGAGAATTGATCGCCTTTGCATTTGATTCACAATTCTTCCTTTCTTCGTCGGATCCTCTGGTACTGGTCGGATATTGATATCCTCCTTCAACAATGTCTATACATCACTCCCGCAGACTAAAGATAGGATCTCATCCTTGTTTTCCGTAAGATTAAATTGTTTCGTTAAAGAGTAGAGGCCTCGATAGATGCTATTCCTTCGATTGCTCATCTTGCTTGATCTTCCTTCTAGTGGCTAAGATTTTTCAAAAGGACTCGCTCGCTACCAATTTTTTGGGAAAATACCGAGAGGGGGTGTGAATCAATATTTAGTGCAAACATTGAATACTTTTACTTTTCTAAAACCCATACGCTACTTCATCGAACCTGCCGCGTATACACATGGATATCCTCAATGAAATCCCAGATACCGTAGATCTCATTATGACACCTTTACTTAGATCATTACATCATTCATACATTAGATGTTTAGTAAGTAGTAAACATGCAAGAAGAAATGTATCAAATCATCACACATAAGCAACACAGAACACTCAGGATTTAAGGTGGAAACCCAATTCAGAGAAACCACCGTTGCCGTTGTCTCGGTCTTCAATATTTATTATAAAGAAAAACATCTTATAACAATAGTTGGCGCACAGACTACACGCATGCAAGAACCCACCTCGCGTAAGGCTACAACCTTCTCTCGCTACCACCCTCTCCGGAAGGAGCTACTACCCCATGCTCTCGTTTTCACTTCAAATTTCCTGTGGGCGGGAGCACCACCCTCGCTCTCGTTTACCGCCTACCACCGGAAGGGAGCTACAACCCCCTCACCGAAGGCTTGACCTTAGCACCACCGTAGACCATGTTTCATCAATTTTCAAATTGGATCAAAATGTACTCAACACAACCTTCACTTATCAACAAACATACTTTTCCTATATTTCAACAGAATGCTGAGACCACCGTAACCAAAATATCGTAGATAACCCGCATCAGAATAGATATGCATGTAAGTTTAGCTCCCGAACATTCATTAATTCGGGCTTGTCATACACTATTTTTCTCATGTAATCCACATATTTTACTTTTGCTCTTTCAATCGTTGTGATGCTTCAAAGGTATAGTAACTTTGTATACGCAACTTTTCTTCACCATTTCCGTGTATGCATGCGCTTCTTTACTAACTAGGCGTATTCTTCCGTGTATGCTTTCTTCGAGAATTATTTTAGACCATATTCAGATCTCAAATCAGATTTTTGTTCATAAAATCTATCAACCATGTAATCATTTATATAGTCATTCTTGCTTCATCAATTCTAGTTACTGAATCATCAACCAATCAACCAACAACTTGATCTTTAATAAAATAATTAGCAACACAATCAACATTTAAAATGTACCGTATCCGTATGAATACATCACGATGTATAGCCGTAAAATAGCAAAATGTATCGACATTTCATTCCACATACTTCAAGAAACCCCAGATTCATACGCTTTTATTTCACTAACCTCGCATATACGCGCTTCAGAGACGAACCCGGCGACGTTGTATTTTATTTTTAGAAACCCTGACTGCCATACACACTTTTCTTTAAGCATACCCACGTATACACGTTTTCACAGAAACAAACCCGCGATAGATCATAAATATAACTTGCATCGTCTCGCATCTATAAACTTACCGAGATTTCTTCAATTTCTTCATCGACTTGTGCCGTGTCTTCATCATTTCTTTTTCGCATCATCCTAGAGATTCATCATTTCTAGATCTAGATCTTGAACCTTCATCATATCCATAGGTGCATCAATAGATTTAGATCGACTAAGAACAACGTAGTTCCACTATGCGTATATACTTCGTAGTGAAGTATTCATTAAACCCACATGCACACCCTTGCACTATGATCTTTCTCCTTATATAGATTTAGTTTTTTACCGCTACCATGAGTCAAACCACTCAACTACTAATGGCATTCCTAGACGAGATAAAATAGATATTCCAAAGGTTGCTCAATACAATGGCCAATGCTTTGCAAATTCCTTTGGTTTTCTGAATTTAGATAAATAGGCATACGAGACTTGGCACGTACTTTTCCACGTACATACGCTACTTCGCCTTTACAAACTGCATATGCTTTGTAACATATCATATTTATCACTGCCCTTACAGAATTCCTTTCTCCATTACATCCGAACTTCTCTCGTAGATACATCGTATTTACATTAATAACAACTCATCAAGTAGGTTGCCATCAAGGACAACACTGCATCATATTGCCAATACATAAATCTAGAGTAGAAACTTGGAGAAAAAGCACAATTGCACAAAAAAGCTAAAATATGCTTTGTCTAGTCAAAGAAATGCAAATATTTGAATCAATGGATGTTTTCACATTCGCGAAAGTTGAACAACAAAGGTCATTTATTGGGTAAGGACTCTAGCTCATTAGTATAGGGTGTGCTCACAACTATTCATGGTAGGAAAATGGTTCTATTACCTTAAAGTTATTATAGATTTGGAAAGGAAAAATTGGTTGTTTTTAAGTATATTGGGGGTCTCCCCACCTTTCACCAACCTATTGCAATCATGAATTGTATCTCATTCACAGAAATATGTCACATAGGCATTAAATGCTGCTATCTCCTCCCTAGATTAGATTATCTCACATGCTTCATTTTGTGTATTCATATGGTTTCACTTGAATTTCTAGTTAATTATAGATCTTCCCATTTAGTTCACTATGGATAGGGATGGGGTTTAATTCCCCCTTCATGTGTGAGTTCAATTCATTAATCTATTCATGTTATTATTTCTGGACAACATGAGCAATGCAAGGAATTTTGAGTTCACATTTAGATATGTTAAATATAGTAAGCTTGGTCTAGTGACAACCTTCACTGTAAGGGCCCCTCCTAGGCTTGGACAAGTTTTTATTGGCATCCTTTGTGTGCACTCCCAACTTCATCTTGTCTCTTCCCCTTGAGGCTCTATTTGGATTAAAAAATTCCTCCATTATGGATCTATTAGGCATTACCTTCTTTGGGATTTTATTTCTGTTATATAGGTTTCAATATTAAGGTTGGGCTTTCTATCTCAGCTTAGGCTATAGTTTGATACAACTATTCTTAAGGTTACTCTCTGATTAGTAAAGCTTTTCTATGCAATTACATTTCTCTCTTTGTTTTTCTCCATTGGTCAATTTTCATGACAAATATCAATGAAGGCTCCCTTGGAGGAGCACAAAACATGAACTACCAAACTTCATCTCACATAATTAATCCATAGTAATTACATGATCTCGATAATCAGAACCATTCTAGTTAAGAAGCACATCACATATCAAGCCTTAAAAACATCATCTTTCAATATGTTTTTCCTTTTATGTTTTGCTAAATTTTGGCCACAATTCAAAAGTATTTTCTAGAATTTATTTTTCCATAATGATGCATCTTTTACAAGGTATTGATTTTCCCATATTTTACTATTTTATTGTAACTATTTTCCATATATTTTTTAGAAATAGGATTCTTCCCACTATTTATGAAATATTGTATGTCAACTAGTATTTCAATATCACAAGTGTGCGAAGTCCCCATCTAGGAGTGTTTCGTTACTCCACTCACTGAGGGCTGGGCACGGTCGCCACTGTGTTACCACTACTCTATTATTATTCCAAGGGCATGATACAATCATGAACCCTGTCTCTATGGAACTTAAAATAAAACTATCTCCATTATGATCAACACTTGAACAATAAGTCCTTTCTAATATCCAATATTATATGGCCCTATTTCGGATTAATCACATCATTAGGATTTGATCTAAGTTTCGAACTATCCATCAGGTTCATCCTCACGACAAGGTGAAAAAGATAATTGATATTAATGAATAAATAGTGAAGATACATCACGTTCTAAGATAGTCATTGAAAAGAAGTCGTCAAAAACTAGCCATTATTAGTTATTTATTTTTTAGGGAATAACATTAAAATCATGTCGTTAAGAATATTTAATTAAAGGTCGATGAATAATATAGGGTTTATTAATAAATAAGTTAATAAAATGATTAAAAATATTATAATATGTTAATAAAATTTAATAATATTATAATATGGTAAAAAATAATTTAATAATAAATATTAAATAAAAGAGTAAATAAGCTCCAAGTGTTAGTTCACTGGTTGAGTCCCCCGCTGAAGTACTCCCAGATTGAGAGGTCACAGGGATCAAATCTCCTACGCTGTGGGGTTAGGCCCCCGCTGGTAGGTCGATAGTATTGTCTCTTCGGGTAGGATTTACTACGGTTTCTTAAGACCGTGGATGAAGCCGGTACATGTGCGTGTGAACATGAGCTACTGTGAAAAATAAATAAATAAATAAATAAAAGGGAGTAAATCATTTATAATTTATTTTATTAGTGTGTGTGTGTTTTTAAATTTTTATTTATATATTATTATTATAAATCAAGATAATATCAAATATATTAAAACTAAATAAAAATAAAATAATAATAATCTAAGAATAAGAATAAGAGAAATAAAGAAGAAGATTAATGGAAATTTTTTTTAAATTTACATAATGAAATAAAACCATATAAGAAGGCAAAACTAAAAGCCAATTCCGACACAAGCTCTGACAATAAGAAGAGAAATCACCTAGAGACTAACCCAGTGGAGGGAACTATCACAGAGAGAGTTCGAGTCCAGCTCTTAATCAATTTCCACCCATTGTTCCCTCGTTGAGATTCTGAAGATGCCTCCCAAATTTCCATTAGTTTCCCGAGCTTCCTATGGTGGAAGTGATCAACCTTAGCAATGACTTTGAGTCCTCAATGCATACATGGTGACATGATTTTTCCGCATGCTCGTAAGAGCCGAAGTGTGGGACCGATTATGCCTAATGCTTGTAGCATGCTCCCGGGATTCTCTATCTAGCGGATTGACATCTTTCCGAATATAGAGTACCATAGAACATGGAAATCATGCAACACCCTTCATGTATTTAGGTTCAACAGGTCCTTGAAAAAACTAAGAGATTTTCATTGTAAAGAGGTTTGAAGAAGAGAACAGATTATTCTTTCAAGGATATGAGAAATTTTGTGTAAGTCCCTTGATAAACGAGAGATGAAATTTGGAGATCGATCTTCCCAGGATTTTCCTTTTAACATCATATAGGATTTTTGAAAGGCCTTAAGGCTCGATATCTACTATAACTATTTATTACAAACCATCAAGAATATGGGATTGTTCAGACTCAAACTGCTGTCATCGAATATTCTTAGAGGCTGGTAGCAAGAATGCAAGAATATCAAATTTAAGAGCAAGAAATGATGAGAATGAGTAACGATACTATCTGTGTGAGTTTTCTACAAAAACTCATGGGAAATGGAACTACTATCTATTCTAGAATGAATGATATCCAAGAATGGCGGTGCAACTATCCACCTCATCCATCGTGAATTTGATGAACTTGATTAGAATTCAAAGCCCAAGAACAGATTCAACTTTTCAGATCACAAGCAGAATGACACAAGTATCATACATGAATTCTCTTCTATTTCTAGGATAGTTGAGGCCAAGGACTTCATTTCAAAATTTCTGCTAAATAAGTTAGTAACAATAAGGAAATAGTGAACCTATAGTACTACCTACAATTTTTCTCATAGAACTCACCAAACTCAAGAAAGTTGGAGGAGTGCGCAGACCAACTAATGGAAGTATTGGCATGAGATCTGCCAATGACATAAATGGTTTCTAGATGTGAATTTCCTTGTGCTTAAGAACATCAAAGTGACCACACCAAAGTTCCACAACCCGATGTCTTCCTCGAGCAATGCGATGCATCCTTCTCACCATTTGTTCATTAAGACTAATATCTTTTCACCTTGACCTATGGATAAACCATATTATAGTTCAAATGTCGACCAAATCCTAATGATGATTAATCTGTAAAGACATTTGTCCTCAAATTATATACCACAAAAAAGTCTTTAGATCTAACATCATAATATTATCACTACCACAATAGATCTTATTATTCAATACTACCTAATTTTCCACGGAATTTATCGTTCTTTGATGAATTCTCATTACTATAACGAAGGTAAATAAGTTCACTAATTTCATTTCAAGTATAATTAATACTATCAACATTTCACCTATCATAATTTGAAAAATAGTTATGTGGACATATGTCATTGAAGAAAAAGGTGTTTCCCAACACAAGCATCGCAATACCGACGAAAGATGGTGTCATTCAACCGATTTATTGAAGATAATCCTCAACGAACTTTCCATACCCTAGTCATCCAAATATCGATAACATTTTTAGAAAGTTCCAACAAAGTTGTTAGAATTTCATCAAAAATTTGTTGAAAGCTCAGTTAATATCGTGTTTTTCAAAAGTTTCATAAGAATTCCATGAATCATAGCTATTAAAAAATCTAATTTTGTTAGGCTCCTTTAGGTACTACTTATTTCCCTCATTTATCTAATTAATATTACTCACATTAATTGTCTATTTTATAATTTATTTACATAAGTGGTCTTGTGTGTTAGCTAAAACTTTTCAAGCACGTATGACCATATCCTTTAAGGACCTCGTAACTCAAAATAATGAAATTATAGGCAAAATAGCTCCTTTTCATATGATTTTATTTATAGCTAAATTTCTATGTTTAGCAAAACTACAAACTTCTACTAAAGTTGAATCATTGGTGGAAATTTTTATATACAGGCAATATTCCAAATGCGAGGCTAGACCATGATATTTTTGATAAACATAACAAAGCTAAGGAAAACTCATCCCAGTGAAGTAACCGAAGAGACAATCCCCAAATTGTTGCCAACTTTTCAAGTTGAAAACCACATAGATAGAGGTATAGCTACCCTCCTAGTGTATATTATACATACCAATGGATTACTAATATACACAATGTCAATATAGACTTAGGAATGGAGTAGTGGAACAACCATATAAATGGAGAAATGGCTACTGCATATAAACATGGATATTTTTCTCATTTATATTAGATTGCATATTTTACCCACACACAAAATTGGGCTTTGGACGTTGGTTATGTTCATTTACCTAATCCATTAGTATTGTATACTATGCATTAATAAAAGTTCCTGAATTTGAAATTTGTGTGGTTATAAATATCAAATGGAAATGGAATCACTTATTTATGCACTACTTATATCAAACTTCTTATATAAATATGATAGAAATATGAAATTCCAATTTCACAGGTTTCTTTCCAAGAATCATCATCTCACAATGAACAATGAATTAAGAAAGATATAGAAATAAATATTCCATCTTATTTTGTGAGATATCAAAGACAAACCCATTCTCTATAAGGAACAACTTGAATGATTTTTTTTAGTGCAAGAATCCACTTAACTATTAAAATAAAAACCGCTTCACAAATTCACTTGTTTAGGTATGTCATGTAACACATAAAAATCATAATATATTAAGACTTGTCATAAATAAGGTCAAAAATTATGGAAGATTTGGGAATGATGGTACCTATGTAAGCTAACTCCCCTCGTAACTCCAACATCAATTAGCATGGTGAGAAATCTAGTGTGGAAATGAAGCACATTGCAGCCATATTTGTTAAGAACAAAAAAATCATATATCAACCATGGGTGAATAGTGTGAATAGATTATGAGATGATACTCATACCGTTTTCTTGTATATTTTTGGAGATAATAATAAAGCTCATCACACCCTTGAGTCCACAAAATAAGTTGAAGCATACATTAGCAATTCGAGTAGTATGACTCACAATAAAGTAAGCATCTAACTGTCATCAAATCTATGAGAAAGAGAGCATATTAGTTTTTTTGCCACTTTTATCAACTCTATACTAAACTCGCCGTATATTGGATCACAGATATGAATTCACCAAATTGTCCATAAATCTTTCCATCATTTGTGGATTTATTTCATCTTTCCCGTCTGGTTATTTATTAAAATATGCAGAAAATACTTATTTACAATAGAGGTATGAGATTAATAAATAAAATATATTTTTTCTTCCTTACATGTTAATGAAATTTTTGTTGATTAAATAATGTTATAATTTATATGTGTATGAGAAATTCAATTTATACTCAAAAGATTTTCTAAAATTTAAGCCTTACAAATCATTTTGCAGACATTTTAATTTATATATGCTCTATTTTCTTAAATATGTCAAGAAGTGACCTCTTATAGTTATATTAAAATTAGAATAAAGAAATACATATTGCTATCTTCATTCTAGCGAATTTTAGTAAAGGGAGATACAAGCATAATATCAAATGTTAAATTTGTATAAAATTATTATATCAAACCTCCAAATAGAAGATTGACTTAATAGGAAGGGAGCATCATGAACACATTTAAGATAGATGAAGAAAACACAGTCTATACCAAAAGATCAGTTGTTCTGAAAAATCAAAATTGATCTCCAAAGTGGTTAAGTCCATGGGAAGAATTGAATTCAAGGATGAAAGGGAAATTCATCTGACCAAGTAGTTGTTGAGAACGCTGAAAAGGTTTCATACTTGCCCCTTCCCCTAGAATTTCAATATAACCCGCAGGGATGTCAGAGAAGGAAGCCAATGCAAAATAAGCTGAAAGGGAACTTGACCTCTTTTTACCCTTCATACATTAAGACTATGAATATTAGCTCAAGGAAATAACTCAGGTTATCTAAATCCTCCACCTGTGGTATCTCAAACAATGCTCAAAAGGGAGAGCTATAGAAATACATGAACTCCAAATAAGTAGCATGAAACATAAATACATATGCAAGAAGAGAGAATAGCCATTATAATATAAAATAAATAATTAGATATATACAATAATCGAGGAAATACCTCAAAATAGTCCATCAGCCCTATGACATGTACATGCAAAAGTGAAAGGCATACCACACAAACTTAAACAAGTTAAGACTACGTAGTCCATAGTGATAAATGATTTAAAACTGATATATAGCACAATGATATAGCAATATAAAGCTCAAATAAAGTGGGAGCAAGATCTCAACTCGAAAATAATACTACAAATAATCTCAAGGGATTGTCAAAATGTACAAATTACAAAATGTCTGAAAGAAGTAGCAAATCGCAACTCAAGGTAACAAAATGGAAAAGGATATAAATTATACCAAACATGAAGAAACTCATCAATTATCTTCAAATGAAATTTTTCTCCTTCACCGAAGATTACACTCTCCAATCCACAAGCAGCAGGAAACCTCCGCAAGTGCCTCTAAAATAATGCAATATGGGGAAGAGATTGCACTAGGAATGAGACAAAACATATGGCCCAATTCAAAATATAAATTAAGCTCGGGATCTTCATCACCAGCCATCTCCTGTAGAAAGAATGAGCTCCTCCTTTGCAAAACTAGTTCGAAGGGTGGTAATGAATCCTCATCGCAACCCCCAAAGAATCAACGTTTCTGCCTGGCCTAGGAAAAATCTATAGCTGAAGATGCTTACTCTGGCCTTGCTTCAGATGTGAGTAGAATGAATATATCCTCCAAAGCTTCCCAATGAAGGAGAGGAAACTCTAAATGTAAATCTCCCTTATGCTAAGAAGACAACGATCCCAAATAACAACTAGAGAGAGGCAGACTAAAATCGAAATCAAACATGATGAGAAAATGGCTCTCCTTCCCTTTTATGCCAAGAGGAGGCTTCACTGGGACCCTACCCACAGGTTTCTCTCATCCAAATATTCTTCCATCAAAAACCTGCGTTGTCTTCTCTCTCATGCAAGCTACACCTCTTTAGTTGGGTCACACTTAAGTCAACTTGGATCAGTCTTTGTATTTTCCTTCACCAGAGATGAAAATAAGCCACTGCAGTGACCCCCTTTGCATATTAAGAGTTCTTATTATGTTTCTTCATAGCCTCATCATTTTATTTTATTAAAATAAATAAAAATTAATGTTCCAATTAACTTAATAAAAATTTGGAAAACATTGCGCCCCTCCCAAATATTCTTCATCTTCAAGCAATAGGATCGATTCTCCTCTTCTCCTCTCCTACAAAAATCCATGTACGATGATCTCCAAGAAATAGAATGCTATCTCATTAATAAATCTCCCACATTTCTTGTCTTCGCATAAAATTAGCTACCAAGCTATCATCATGAAAAGAGGTGCTAAAGAGAAAGGAAAAGGGATGTCTAGAGGTCCTCCCAAGGCATGGAGTCTGAAATGTGTTGGGAGACATTCTCCCATGGGATCCTCCATCCCCAAGAAATCAACCACAAAATGAGCCACCCTGGACCAGGGAAACCTTGAAATCATCCTCCACCATGGGCTTATGTAGACAACAGGTGGGTTGTGTGGCCTCACTGCTTGCAGGCTTCATAGAGTCATTCCCACACCGTCCTCTTCTCCACCATGACAAGTGTGGAGTGAATCTGGAATCCTGACTGCAGTAGCAGCCACTAAGTGGCAGATGAAGCTGATTCCCAGATCTCTCCTCCAATGCCTCAACAATGTCTAACTCCTCAGCAAAGATGAGTTGGAAGTCATCATCACAGTATACAATCAATCATATGGTTCACCTCATGGAGAAACAACACTGTCATGGCATCCTCTCCATACTCCCCTTAGAGCATGTCAGTAAGAGCATGGAGGTCTTTCCCTCAGGGGCACATCCTCCCCGTGTGTGTCTCTCCTCCATGATACACATGGGCTGCTGATGGGATCCACAGTGGCTGAAACATAATGGTCCTCAGACCTGCTTGCCCGATCAAATCCAACACCCAGGTGCCTCCCCGAAAGTCAAGCTCTCCAAATGGATCCTCCCATTTGAAAGCAAGAGGTGTAACACAAATCAAGGGTTGGTCCACTTGTTTTTCGCTTAAAATATACATGAGAAATAGAGAAACCATACCTTACAAACTTCTCAACTCTTGTGCCACTCCTCCAATGGTGCTTCCTAGTGTCCACCATACTAGCGTATATGAAGCATAAATATGTAAAGGAAAGAAGGAGGTGAAACATAGCTCCACATGTAGAACTAATGCAAGGCATCATTGGCCTGCCTCAATATAGTGAAAAAGTGTCCTTCAACTAATTTCTTTTGCTACCGCATTTATCTGCAAGATGATTCAGAAAACAGACCTGAAAGCACAGTACACCGAAAATCTCTGTGGCTTTCCCCCACAACCACCAATAAGATACAATTACATCATCGCAATCGACTCATAAGTACAACAAAACATAATGTGAAAGAAGGAAAATATCCTCCTACATATTTTATGCTATCATATAAAGATAAGAGAGGCAAACATAAAGCAACAGTTACCTCCCCTATCATGTATTGTGGTCTTTGAGCCGGAATACCATAGGTACTCTCCTTTATCATACAACAGTAGGGAAGTGGTTAAAGCAATCCATCTCACTATCTTCTGAGCTCTGCATCTGTCCATGTTGATATACATTCATTAGGATGCCCTCTAAGTGGACTCCTCCACACAAATAGGGAAAATAAGGGTATCCCAGAAGAAAGAACGACACGTCGCAATAGGTATTCTCTCTGTGTCAGAACCCAAGCCATAACATCAATATATATTAAGGAGGCTGTCACACCTCATTACTCCCTCATCCTCAACTCCTACATGCCTCACAGGCAGACATCACTGTGAAGGGTCTGGGAACACTAAATACAATCCTGCCCATATAGCACCGTTGTCTGGAGTAGGCCACCGTTTATCCAAGTCAAAGATGTGACGGGATCTGTCAAAGACTCCCTACCCACTGCTGTTTTTGCATACAGAGAGTCCCTCCCATGAAGAAGGTAATCGCTAAGGCCATGAGTAGCCCCCCTTGGGTAATGGTGCTAGTGCCCCCCATTCTTGCCAAACATCTAAATATATCCAGCAACAAGAATGTTTGCTGTCATACTCACCATACTGGCATGGCAATATATGACACAATGAGTGGTAAGAAGATCAATCATTATCATAATGCACCCATGCTCTTTCTTCCCCTATGGTGGGCATCTCAAGAGTCCCTCCTCTCTCACATCCCATGGAAGAAGAGTGTCCATGTTTGCCAAACCTTCAAGAGGCCAACGATTTGCTTCTTCTTGTCGTCTGTGTCATGGATTTTCAAGAGGTCAACATCCTCTTCTCTCATCCACATCCACTCAACTCCTTGTGATTTTCCCTTCATTTCATCTTGTATCCCCCCCCCCACTGGCATACCATCTTCCTAAACAGTCTTTGCCTAGAGCCTCAAGGAACAAATAATCTTTCCATGACAAAGTTTCCAACCTCAACCTCAATGTGGTGCACAACACATCACTGGTGTATGAATATGTGATAATAAACAATAAAATTTCCTACTCTAGACAATCAACACAAATATGTATAATCTCCAAGCAGAGAGACAAAAACTTAGTATATCTTTATAGAGAGATTTCAATGAACTCTGAAGCAGCCGCAAGAGTTTCTCCTGGAATAGCAAGGGTCATTTCTAATTGACTGAGACAGAAGGTTGCTTCTCATTACTATGATAGCACTGTGGTATGTGACTTTTCAACAAGGGTAGTGAGGCTCCTCCCTTCTTTACCAAAGTCAATCAATACTGAGAAAATCCTTCAAGAGTAGAAATCCTCTTTTCATGGCTCCAGAATGGTTGTCCATCTGCCTTGCTTCACCTTCAAGGTGCAGGCTTCGCACCTCATATCCTCCTCTGCCTACTATAGATGCAGCAGTAAAGAAATCTCTTGGGCTTCTTCACCTCAAACCTCTGGCCGCACATGGAGTGATCCACTCAATGTATTTGAAAATCTATTGCCTCTCATCATCCCATAGATGTGGGGTATTCTTCTTTATGACAATACATTTGGAAAGATATTTTCTGGAAGGCTCTAGGGCCTGCTTTCTGGGAGATTCAAGAAGATACCTCCAAGTTGTGTCTGCAGAATTCCAAGTGTTTTTCATGCTCCATTTTTCTCCTTATGGAGAGTGAGAAGGTATTGTCCTTCCTCTCCCTTTCTGCCTTCTCTCCTAACTTCCTGAGAGGTCTTAATAGATTTCAAAACTGTGATGAGAGAAATATCATTCAATTTTATCTGATTCCTCTTGTCTCTTCGATTCAAACTTCAAGGTGCTTCAGCTGCTCCGGCCTCCATACCATCGTAATGTACCTCCTCCCGGAATTTCATTATGGGTCCAGTGACACCTATAAGGAACTAATGAAAAATGTTGAAAGGGATCAATCCTTTTTTTTTACCTTCAGAGACAGAAAATTTCTAGAAGATAATAAAATAAATAACCTCCGTCAAGTATTCAGATCCTCCACTGTGTATCTCAAACACGTTCAAAAAGAGATTAAACAATACATTAATCAAAAATGCAGTGAGCCGTGAAAATCAATACATATGCAGAGAGTGATAGAGATATACAGGCACCATGAGGACATAAGAATTGAGGAAAGGCCTCAAAATAGGCTGACAACCTCAAATACATGTACATGCAAAGCAGTGTACAACTACACAACCCAAAAGATATGACTACAATGAGAAAGAGAAATTATCAAATCATATAGACACATGATACAGCAGACAGTGTCAACAGCATGGGGGAGAAATATCCAACCCCGAAAAACAATGGCTGCAACAATCCTCCAAGGACACAAAAAGGGTAAAATTGGAAATGCCGGGAGCATAAATCCCCCAATGATCTTCAAAGGAAAGGCTGCTCCCTTCATTAATATTGCACCTCCAATCCACAGCCTAGAACCCCTCCCCAAGTGCCTCGAAAATAATGCACACAAGAGACCGGTGGCCGGGAATGAGATGTACCATATATCAATGCCAAAATCGTGAGCACGAGTCTTATCTCCCCACTCATCTCCCAGGTTGTTAGAGCCCTCCTGTGCAAAAATAGCTTCAAAGTGTGAATAATCCATCACAACCTCAGCAACTAACGTTTCTGCCTAGTTGGAAAACACTATAGCTGAAGATGGTTGCCTTGGCCCTGCCTGATTTTTATATAGTCGGGTGGAAATGCTTCCTCCAAAGCCTCTCAATGAAGAGAGAAACTCTTGGAACAAATCTCCCTTGTGCTAAGCAACACAAGCCATCCTTCTGGGCTTAGGAACTGAGAGAAGGTACTAAAATGAAATCTCAAACATGATGATACAATGGCCTTCCTTCCAATTTTATCTCAAGAGAGGCTTCCTGCCTTGCACCCACCCAGATGAGGGTTTTCTCATCCAAATATTTCCTCAATAAAATCTCCACTGTCTTCTCATGTTAAGTACCTCTGATGTTGACTCAAGTGACTTGGGTCAAACTTGATCAGTCTTCTGTGCTTTCCCTACACATAGAGATGAGACATATGAAACTTTATGATCCCTTTATTAGAGTGGTTATTATGCTCTTCATGGGTCTCTCACCATTTTATTATTTTTTATTGGGTGTAGAGCAAAATTAATGTTCCAATTAACTTATAATGAAATTTTGGAATATTTAATTTAACTTATTAAAAAAACAGATCATGAAAAGAAATGATAAAATTTTTAGGGTAAAGAGAAGTTTCTAGGAAATAGCATGGGAAATTAGTGAAATTGGATTAAAGGCAATGCTACAATAGAGGGGACCTGACCGGTAAGGTGTTATTATGCAGAATCACAAAAGGGATTAGAGATGTGGACGTTGAACACAAGTAATCAAGCTATTGATTTAAATGACTTTGGAAAAATATTTGTATGACACAAGAAAACAAGAAAAGGATAATCCAAAATATAACAATAATATCTATGAAAGTAAAGAATCAACAACCAAAAAAAACAATGAATAAAAAGAATTCAACATTATTTTTTTCCAACTACATCACGGTATTGCAACCATAAGTAAAACACTGAAAGGTATATATGTAAATAATGCAGTTTCCATGTCACCGTGATTTGGGAAAAGGGTAAAAGAGGGTCAAAAAGGGCTGGAATGAAGGAGAAGGGAAGAATTATCATTATTATTGAACTTCATAAGAAACCTAATGGTTTGTCACCTAAACTTGGATAGAGACCTGTTATCCACAGCCATTATATTCCCGCATTATTGTTAGTGCATCCTCTCATTATTTTTGTACTCTATAACCTCAATATTGTTTATTTATTGTGCCTTACAATATTAATAAGAATAATTAAGATTAGGTATTGAGATCCATGACCTCTCATGTAGAAGAGGTTTTTTCTATCTTGAGAGATTTATCCAGTATGAATTTTCAATTATGTAATGTATTGAGGTTTTCCTCGAAGTGGATATGTAGCAAGGTGTTGATATCTCTTTTCTTCTATTTTTGGAGTTGGTTTCAAGAACATTTGTATCAATGCTTTGGATTCTAGGGTTTCACGCTCTAAATGAAGCTCATCGTTACCAAATTATAAAATTTTTTTCTATGAAGCTTAAAAGCTTAAATTTTTTACAGAGTAAGACAAATCCCCAGGAATTGCAGTAAAAATTATATTCTTTATGTTCATAATATTTTCGCAGATATGATCTGGTTTGTTAGGTTTTTTCAAGCTCCCTAATTTCACGTAAAATGTCACTGCGGTAATTAAGTATAACGTTTCATTCATAAATGTTCAAAAGCTGAAAATTACAAAGTGCTGAAATCTCAAGGAACTCCACAAAAATTTCAGATCTTGGTTCACACAATATTTTCGGAGATAATATTTTAAAGTAGTTTTTCTGTACTTCTCCGAATTTCATAAACAACAGGTGACCGTCTTTAAAATCATCATAACTCTCTCAGTGTCGGACAATTCTGTGAAGAAGTGGCCAAGGCAGGCATGGATTTTAATTTCAGGCATTAATTCTATATCCGATGAAATAATTATATACAAAGGTTGTGGCAAGTTTTCCTACTAAACTAGTCTAATAAGTGTCATTGTGGGAGATTTTCATAAATTTACCTAAAAGAATCCAAATCGTACTCGGATATGAATTCAAAAGATTCATAGGGATACTGTTATGTCAAATTTCAGATATTGAAGATTCAAAATCAGAGATAATTGTTTAATATCGAGCTCCTCAAAAGCAAGAAAAGGTGTGTATTTTTTTTATCACATTCTTAGTGAAAATTAGTTTGAAGTGATTCCAAGGGTAATATTGAAGTTACAAATATCAAGAGTTATTCTAAAATGCCACCTAAAAAGAATTCAACACCCATTAAGCCTTCAAAAGACTTCACTATGACTACGAATAGGAAGAAGTGCAACATGACATGTCAAAATGACATGGACAAGTGTACCAAATTTTCCTTCTAAAGAGCAACAAAAGAAATGAAGTTTTTAAAGAAAGGCATGGAAGATAAGATGGAGTTATTTCAACAGTGTACAGATGGTTTGAATAATGGCATGAAGCTAAGAGATGGTATTGCTTAAGATGGATGACATGGAAGCTAAGATCGATAGAAAATGAAAGACAACATAGATATGAAGAATGATCTAAAAGAAGACATGGAAGGTTTGATGACAAGGTTAACAAAATAAATGATTCCTAATGCAGGAACAGATTTCATAAACTCTAGTGTTGGGTTGAAGAAAACTACCATATTCCAAAGATGGATATGAGGGAATTTTAATGGCAAGGATCTCGTAACATGGATACTACAAGATGGAGCAATATTTTGATCTCATTAATGTGAAAACAGAAGCAAAGCAGCATGCATTGCAAATACGTTTAGAACAAATAGCATTTGTATGTTATCGATGGTTTTCTTCAACAAGAAAAATTCACACTAATATAATTTTTTATGGGGAAATATAGCACATTATGAGGATACAAAACGTAACACCTTCTTTAACCAATTGATAAATCTCAAACAAAAGGGATCAAGGAAGAGCACATTGAGGACTTCCAAAAATTGAATATAAGGTAATTAATATTCCAGAGGAACACAAGATTGATGTCTTTAGGGAATTTAAAGATAACATTCAACACAGAGAAGTTCTACTTTGGGAACCCGATTCATTGAAGGCATTCTGCTGAAACAAAATTGAATGTAAAATTATGGCTATGGTAGGCTCATTACCCACATCTATAAAGATGGAAGTGTTGCTACTCCTACTCACAACCTAAAATGTTGACACCACAAAAAATTGGAAGAAAAAAGAAAAATGGTTTTGCTAGAGTTTTTGATGGAAAAATACGCTAAAGGTCAAGTGTGTTAAGAAGAATATTTTGTATATAGATTATGAAGAGAATAATGAATGCAGAAATGGCAAGAAGAGATATACACCACGAACCAACTAGAAGAAGAAGAAATGAGTCTGATGATATCATGTATTTCATTAGTAGAATCTACTATCTTTCAAACTCTCAAGATAGAAGTAGCATTTGGCATGAAAAGGTAATAGTGTTGATTGATTCGTGGTACCTACAATTTTATTCATTGTAAGGTAGCCATCTAATTAACTTCCCTGTTTCATACCTATAAATTTAATTTCAAGTGATGGTTGCAAATTTGAGAACGTAAATTTCTCTGAAAATACTCATAATATCAAGCTAACCATGGCCAAGTATATTGAATATTCCATTAGATGTTGATGTTGTACTAGAGTACAATGTCATAATATTGGGGATGTAGTTTTAATTTTCAAGAAATTTTCTGAAAAATTTTCGGGGATGAGAGAAACTAATTACGAGGTATTGCATTGGAAGCCAAGAAATATAATAAGCTCTAATTTCACATAAATATTTTGAAGAAAGAACAACAAAGCCAATTTCACAATTACGTTTACTAGAAGTTCCATCATCAAAATCATCTATTTCTCCGTATCTCCAAAAAAATTCCTGATAATCATTCCAAGGTGTTTCAAACTCAAAGGAGTTCCACCATTTGTGATCATGATCATACACTGATCCTGAAGTGTTCCTTCAAATATGTTTACGTATATCCTTATGTTTTAAAAGATAAAATTGAATGCAAGAGATTGGTGGTAATCTGAGATGCAGTATAATTCAACTCTAGTCACCTTCTCTGGTCTATATTGGTGCATAAGAAGGATGGATCATGGTATGAGTCTGGATGATAGGGAGCCTAAATGCTTCCACGACAGTATAACTTCATTCCTGATTGATGAATTATTGGATGAATTACAAGAGTACTTTATTTTACCAAGTTGGATCTTCATTCCGTGATATCATCAAATTAGAATGAAGATTGAAGATATTCAAACAAAATTTTGAACTCATGAGGGCCATGAATTTGGCTATGGCCTTTGGCCTTACCCCCCCCCAATGCACCTTCTACATTTAAAGGGTTGATGAATTGTATTTTAAAACTCCTCTTAAAATATGTGCTAGTATTTACACATACTAATTCACAAAGCTGTTCTGAAGGACTACAAACATACCATGTTGACATGGTGCTAAACTATTAGAGGAGCAGAAACAACTATATGAAAAAACATCCAAATGTTTTTGGGATTACAAGAGGGAATTATCCGTCTATATTGTATCTCACGAGTGTTAAGGTAAACCCTAACAAAATTAAACTATTAATAAGATAACCTCGCAACCATAAAGAAATTAAGAGATTTCTCAAGTTGAGGTAGGTATTACCTGCAAGTTTGTTAATAATTATGGGAGAATAGCAAATACCTCTAACAACATTGAAGAAAGATTCATTTTCATGGACTTTGAAGAAACTAATGCCTTTAAACATCTTAAAGAGGCACAGGCCTAGTACAAGCATAGCTATGCCAGATTTCATCAATCTTTGCTGAAATGTGATGCCTGGAAATGGAATTGGTGTTGTTTTAATGCAAGAAGAAAGACTCCATTTTCAAGTCATCCAATCAAAGGAAAGTATTTACAGAAGAGACAGAGAAGAGAAAATGGAAACACATGCAACTAAAGAAATGGTAGACCACTAATGGGAAGACACTTCAAGGTAAAAATTGATCACATAGTCTTGGAACACTTTCCTGGAATAAAGACCACTTTAAGATAGCAAAAGTCAAAATAAAAATATATACATATGACTTGATGATCATTCACAAAAAATGGAAGCTAACATGCTGTTGGTGCACTCTCAAGAAAGGATGAAGAGAAAATATTTCTTTGTGTCATTTCTATTATCAAACCAACAATAACCAAAGAAGGGATGAATGGGGAAGTAAGAAGGTAAGAATTGTGGACACTCATTCAAAAGTTACAAGATCCCAGTAAGACCGACATTTGATGGAACATCTTGAAAGAGAAAATAAATATTGCTGATATATCAAATAATTCATCCAAAACAAAAAGGACATGGAATTACACACTTTAGAGGACACCAGGATTTTTAAAAACTTACCATAGGGGTGAAGAAAGAGTTTTGGGATGGCCTTAAATCCTATATTCAAAATTTTGTAATAGAATGTTTGCCTTTCCTGCTAAAATAAAGCTGAGACAATTAAGACCTCAGTATTCTGCTGCAAACCTTTATCCATTCTGCCTACCAGAGATTTCAATAGATTTTTATCACAGTTTTCCTAAGTTCTATTAGAAAGAGTGTCATCATGGTAGTTGATAGGTTTACCAAGTATGCACACTTTTGTGCATTATCTCATCCATTTAAATAATATAAGCTGTAATTGAATTTATGGAAACAATTCAAAAGCTACATGGAAACCCAAGATTAATAAGTGACAGATCCCATTTTTATTGTAGTCATCTTCTTTGGATGGAATTATTTTCTTGTTTGACACTAACTAGCTCATAGCTCATCTTATCATCCCCAACTGGATGGTCAAACGAGATAGTGAAAAAATTTCTATGATATTCGTTGTTGTGCATAAGATAAGAAAACACAAATGGCTTCATATATCCCCCTACTGAAGATGTAGTATAACACTTTCCATATCAAAGCAAAAATGATCCCATTTATGGCACTTTATGGATATCATCCACCATCCATCACATCTTCTTTAAGAGAAAATTCAAGGTTCAAGCAGTTGTAATATCTACATTGAGAATCAAAAAGAAGTTCAACTCAAAGGATAACCTAAATTTTGTCCCAAAATCAACGAAACAAGAGGCAACATCAACATCAGAGTTAGAGAATTTTTATGTGAGACTGGGCATTTTTAATAAGGCAATCATATAAATGTCCTTAAGCAAGCCAAGGCTGATAATAAATTATCGCCAAAGGTCATGGTCTTATAAGGTTTTGAAAGGTTGGTACTATGGCATACAAATTGAGCTTCCTACTTCTTCTAAGTATCCAATTTTCCATGTTGACTCTTAAAGAAGGTTATAGGGGACAAAATTCTAGTTCAAACAATATTTCCAAAACTTGAAGAAGAAGGAAAATCATATTAAACTCCAAGCATTCACGAAACAAGAACTCGATGCCTACTAATTCGATCACCTTCAAGAGTATCTCATCAAATGGAATAACTTACCCACCGAAGATCTTCTACATGGGAGGATGAGAATTTTGATATTTAAGCATCCGTAGCTACTTCAAGCGCACGAGGACATCATACTTTTGAAGGAGAGGGGGCGTTAGGTCCCTATATTACTATATAGTCCCTATTATTGTTAGTGTAACTCCCCTTTATTGTTATTGTTGTACCCCGTTACCCCCAATATTATTATTTCTTCCCTTTATATTATTATTGTTAGGTTTGCTAGGATTATATTGTATCTCTATGGACTCATATAGAAGGAGTGTTTTTTCATTGTGTCATCCAAGAATTTTCATTACAGTAATGTATTGGAGGTTTCCCCTCGAAGTGGTTATTTATTGATCTTCTTTCTCATTTTTGGAGTTCGTTTTGCACAGCCTGGCATAAGGGTGACCTCGTTTATCAAAATTATGTGAGCACCATGTTGGTACCACATTTCAAATATAATTGTCAAGCGTTGTAACTTCATCCAGTTAGACCAAATAGAGTGAAATACACGAGGAATGGGATTTTGAAGAAATAAGATAAATTATATTTTTACTTTTGAAATGCACTATATGATGAAAGAAAGCAAGGGTTTGGGAGACATGACCAATGCTGTATCCAATTTAGGATGGCATATCAATTTTTTAGCCTTTCTTGGTCATTTTATTTAATGTAGAAGCGTCGAGGACCCTATCATGGGAATCATTTACGAACAAATTTTAAGAAATATATACCATATAAGTAAAAATCCTGACAAGACACATGGAATGAAACCTAACAATGCATCCGTGGAGAAAGGAAAAACATAAATTATGTCACAGTAAATACTCAGAAATAATACTAGAGAGAGAGAGAGAGAGAGAGAGAGAGAGAACTCATGTGGTAAAAGAAGGAACAAATATCAATTGTCATGGCCCATTAGGAGGATTGACTTTTTAGGAAAAATAGATTAAATTCCTTTAGGAAGGCCAAATAATTTTGCTAATAATTAATTTTATTTTTTTTAAGCTAATACCTGGCGAATAAATCTATACCCATTATTGGTTGCTCAAAAAAAAAAAAAATAATATGGTTGAAAGAAAAACACATTAAAGTAATTACGTACTTTAAAATACATGTTGCAAATCATTATGGCATGTTAATTGATCAAATCACAAGTTTGGAAATGACATGGCCAATAAAAAGAATAGTTAACCCATGCTTAATGTAATATGGTAATAACTCGGATGCGGGTGCTTGCTAGGGTTTCTTAAGGTGCCATGGGGCGGCCATGTGGATGAACACACGACGCACCCACGCATCCGCCCTTGGGATCCCCAGAGTAATAACTCGGCATGGGGTGAGCTGGAAGCTCTATACGCCACCTGAGTGGCCATGGACCACAGTCTTGAATTTGACCCGCCCTAGCATGAGGTTCGACATCTCCAATTCCTCTTCCACTTGGTCTTTCGTCCTCTCACCTATTGTGCAATGCCGCCTTTGCTCGTCGTTCTCCTTCTAGTGTATTGCCTTCGACCTTTCCCTGCTCAGGTGGGGCGTCATCGCGTCACTTCTTTAGTCTCGTCTCCTCGCTTTTCGCTTCTATCTCGGTGCATTTATCCCCACAATGAATGCCCGGGCCGACATAGAATGAGGTGCCGACATGCCAAGAGGGAGGGCCTTCCCTCTCATCCTCCATTGTCCGGCCTCCCTCCCATGATTTGAACCAATCCTCGGATTTGAATTCGATTGACCCTCCTCGACCATCCCGACGTTCATCTCCTCCCTCTGCTGGTGTCCCCCGGTCCATCCCTCCTCCCTCCCTCCTCCCGTTAGCAGAAATGCCCGCAAGTCGACTATCTCCCAGAGCCGACTTTCATCCCACAAGTTCAACCTCCCTGGGCAACCGCCCTCAAACAAAAATTCTAATTTCGATGACACCGAGGATTGCTGTGGACAAGGGTATCTCTCTCGGTCCGCATGTTCCCAGAACCCAAGTGCGTATAGGTGGTAGCTATTTAGACACCTCCTAGAAGCATGCGGCCACCTTGCAAAGATTTGTCGATGACTCCCCACGGGGAGCATCTCGGTCTTCCCGCTCTCTCCTCACCCCCGAACATGACACTGCCTAGTTTGATCTTCCTGATTGCGTACAGACCGCCGAATTCGGATGAAGCTCCTTCCTCAGCGACAAGCACAAAGGTTCACCTTAGTACCCACCTGCTTTAAGGGGCTTTGTCTAAAACTGCTATATTTTTTCTTTTATTCTTTATTTTGTACTCTATTGATTATTTCTCACTATGGTGGGTGTACTATATTGTGGTTTATAAGGACTAGTTTCCCCCTCTTAGGGCAATCCACCTCTTACAAAGAACTTTTGACTTTTCCTTTGGCTTGGACTTCATCCATCTTTGGAAGTGCATTTGTAAATTTTTTGTTTATGACATAATAGAATTAGCTTTACTTAGAAAAAAAAATGTTTAGACACAAAATATCAATGACTTACCTCTTAAATCCATTGGTACTTGCTCTAATGTTAAATAGGCATATTGTGTCCGCTTCCATGTTAGTCTGATCATCTCCAACTTCCTACATACAAAGTTAAGGGGAAAATAGTCAATCCACTATATAATTTTTAAAATAGGTAGTGTAACAAAGAAAGAGGACAAACCAAAAAAAAGTCATGTGGGTAACTTCAAAACATTTACCTCTATAACTCATTACATAGAAAAAATAATCAAATCAATAGAAGAGTGAATTCCCCAATGAATGGATTACAAAATAACAATAATCAATAGCTTGGCACTAGTTATTTTTATGGGATATAAAAATCCCACACCAAAAATAAAATAGCGATTTTTCTAAGAACAATCAATCATACTCACACAAAATGATCCATCCAAAGCCTCCATTAAATTATAGTAATATTTAATTAAACATTTAGAAAACCAATCTTATATTATGTTCACACTGCTGTTGCTCTACCACCCATTAAAACATAATCAAAAGATGAGGTGGAGAGATCATGATTCATCATATTATCCTACTATGGTACAAATGAGTTAAAGATCTGGTCACGACAGTCACTTTTCCAAGCTGATCATTTTTTAGAACTATCAAGATCCTCCATTATTTTCTTCCTATAAATATATAGCACAGATTAGCATGTTTAAAAATACAATTAAATGCAAATTGTGTCCGTAAAAAGAAACATCTGTGGACACCAAATAGATTTTAGAAAAAAACAAGATGACCATTTTCCGGAAGCTATTAATTAAAAATAGTAAACATATTTCTGCTAGAATTGATCAATTTTCTTAGTTGTTTTTAAAATTGTCAGAAAAAAATTGTTTCTCATTTTTCTTATACACGTGGTGAACCATTTTCCATCCCCCATGAAAGTACAATCTGTTGGATCTTCACATGAAGATTTCATTCACATGTACATATAGGTATTTCTCTAAAAAAAAAAAAATGCTCAACAATTTCATACATTAATGTGAACTACATCTAGCTCTGGCTGCTATCAATAAAATCAAGAACATGATAGCAACTCTGACTTTGCACTATTTTTTTCCCCGCATCCTTATTTACCTATCCACTTACATGGGTTTGGATGACCCAACTTCCAATCCCTATTTTTTTACTAGCTTTGTTGTAGTGATGTTTTTGTGATCTAGTTTAAACAATGCATCAATATTATTCTTTTTAACATGTATCTTTATATGGAAGAGCTTGACTTTATTATCTTCCTATCATAAAAGATACTTAGGTTCACCTCCTCCTTTATCAACATGTACAGATATTTTCATCCACATCCGAGTGACTTTAAACCATGTTTTTCAAATCAATGACCGTTATATTCTTCTTGATGCCATTCATCTTTTTCTTTAAGTTAAGTTCTAGATCCAACTTCCACACTTATCTTAAGGGGACATAATCAATGTTATAGTGTTGAAGTGGTTTTTGGGATATTTTCACTATTGTAATCATTTCCATTTCTTCTTCCTCCTTAGAAGCTTCCTAGTGCTCCTTATAGTTTGGATCCACTGATTTCCTTTTCTTCATGTCATAAGTCAAGTATTGTTCATGTGGCTGGGTACAAGCCATGTCCATCAATTCCAGTTTGTAAAAAAATCACTGGCTTCCAAGGATTGTTTTCTATAGACCTTCAACATTACTAGGTATGGCATCTAGTTCTTTATTATACCTAGAATTGTCATTACATTTCAATTATGGTGTATTTTCCTACCTTTTCCCTTCTCTTACCTTGGCACACAATTCTAGATCCACCTGTCTTCAACATACCCAATAAGATAAATTCCAGGAATTTAACAGATGGTTTTGTGTCCTCCCCACTTATTGTTAGAGGATATCTTCCAACCTCAAGGTCTTAATGTGTATTTCCCCATCAAGCCGTGCATAGCCCTCTAATTTCAATCATGCACTGACTTACATTTCTTCCTCTCCATATATAGCCTAGGAAATAAAATAGTAATTTCTGCACCCACTGGTTTAGATTGGTTATAATGAATATCTCCTTGATATGGTCAATATGACTTTCATCATTTTATCATGATTTTGTTGGTTTTGAATACCCTGAATGGGTTGATATTTTTCATGTTCTTTCTTTGCCTTTGTTTCTTCCCAATAACCCGCATCTCTTATTGAAACCTCATGTTATAACTTCATCTTTCCCAAATAGACTAGGCTCATTAGCCTGTGGCTTCCAAGACTAGTCTCCCATATTATGAATGGTATCCGCAACTTGTGCTTCCAACCTACAAACCCTATCCTCTCAATATCATACATATTCACTAATCAATAGCCATGACTAGGTTTGTGAGTTTTGGCTTAACCTATATGGATACCCCACAACTTTCCATAATGTACCCAAAGAAATTTTTAATATCAATAAGATCCATAAATTTCCATGGATGTTCCATAATTATACCAATAAGATATCCAGATGAATTATATAATAACCCAAAATATTTACTATGAGGGTTTATTTTCATATTTATAGATCTATGTATTATTTTTTATTGTGTATGCATGCAACTAAAATTATGTAGAAAAATAGAGAAATCTGTAAAAAAAGCTGAAATATTGCAAACCACAATTGGCACAAGATATAACTTGGGAAACCTTTTCAAGAGAAAAATTAGCTAGAAGATGATGTTCTCTTCTCATCTAAATAAAAATGGTCAATTACAAAGAAGTAATCCAATGGCTTGTGGGCTACCACAATGCACAAATCATATTTCCTTTTTGTGTTATCTCCCTATCCCTCTCATTTATAATTATGATATATGGAGCAAAATGCACTCAAAAATTATGAACAAATTTTCCTTCTAGTGGTCCAAGCCATAACACAAGCTGAATATCCTTCTAGTATGTTTTACCTCTAACACTTAACTAGAGTTACAATTTTTACTCTTATAGATTCTTAATCATAATCACATGGCTAGCCCCTTTTCCAGAGGAATGTTGGTCAACATGGCATCTTCAAATTATGATTGACAAAATAGAAGTAAATTTCAAGTACAACTTCTGGAGGCAGTTTGATTGAGACTATTCTTGCACCATTGGAAAGGTATCTTCATGTAGAATAGGAAAATGGATGTGCCACTACAAATATTTTTTTACCATAAAAAATTCCTTTGATTCAATTCTCCTAGAAGGTTTCATACTCTCAAATTGCCAAATTGGGTCCCGCTAGTAAAAATGATGCTATGAGTTGATTCCTCCACTTTTTCCACTTTGCCATTGCATGGATGAAAAAAATACAATTATCAAATCCATATCATATTGTTGAATTTTAATTCTATAAATACTTATGAAGCATTTCTTAATTTCTTCTCCAAGATGAAATTCCTTTCCACCCAACTATAATGTGCCTCCAAATTAATTCCTAGACCATCACTCGAATAAACAAAAAGGTGGCCAAGAAGGCACAATATTGCATCCCCGAGGTGTAATTTCAACTTGTTTACATGCAACCACAAATATCCGTGTATTTCATATTAAACTTGGGGTCACTATTGTATAAATTTTTCCATCCAAAGTCACATGCCCATAAGATTCAAGAATTGTGTTAATACCACAACCGAGGGTTGATTGAGGGAGTCTACAACCTAGTTGGTGTTTCCCTCTTATAATTTATGTTCAAGTGAATTTTTAGTATGTATGTAGATAATTTAAGGATGGAAATTATCCTATAACTTTACATGTGTCTACAATAATTATAGGCTTTTGATCATTATGGATGATCATCTATTTCCCTAAATATAATGTTTCCACTATCGGCATGCATACATGATGAGCATACCTCCTTTTCATAGGTGGGGTATCTCTTACATAGTATTAGAGAGTGTTTCAATTAGTGTAGGACACCATGTCCTCACCAGTCATGATCGTATTAATATCATAGCCGCGTAATCTATGTCAATACGCTGTTTTAAAGGTTCATGAGGAAAAATGAAATATGTAATCAGTCTGGCTCTATAATTATATATATAATCATGATTTATGTATTTTTTGTGTAAAGAGAAAATAAATTTATTATTTTCATTCTTGAGGCGGGTTTCGTACTCAAGAAATGAGCTTAGGTCAAGCACATTACAAGTTTACAGGGTTGTCATTGAGTCTAGAAGTCAATTGAGTCATTGCCATGTATGGAAGACCCTTGTACGGATGTTACATATTGTAAAGAAAAATTATGTAAATTCAATATTTTCAAATAGACCTTCAGACCTTATACCATCAAAATTTCAAGTCATCCATATATGTCGACGAAAGGAAGCAATTGACCTAAAGAAGCCTATAAGATTACTTTCCTGCCTCATTTTAAATGCATCCACTCCTGCAGTAGGCTTCAAGGAGTCTATATGAAAAACAACAAGAAAATAAAGTGTAGAATACTTTACCCAGTTGACAACAAAAACGAATGACCTGATTATAGGAAGTTATTAGGTTCCAAGTTTCATACTTTGCAAGTCAAGTATCTTGGAAGAAAGGATCAAATCAAATGAAGAAGAAAGAGGAAGAAATTACTATTTTCTCCACACGTGAAAGAGTTGTGGTTTCTAAGAAACCATGGGGTCGAAATTATAGAAGAAACCATTGGGAGTCAAAGTTGTAGAAGAAACTACTAGATATCAAAGAAATCACATGGGAAGTTGAATTTTCTAGAAGGAAAGCTCATCAAGAAGCAAAGGATTGAATTTGTCTTGGAGGGGACTTTGGCAAGGGTCTGGAATTCTTCAATTGGTGTCTTTATAATAAAGAGAATAATTCTTGTGGTTTTTCCCTCTAAACAAGAGATGTTATGGCCTTGGTTGGATTTGCTGTATCTTGTGTCCTTTTTGTCTCATTGTTCTATATTTTTGTTAATTGTTTGATGAGGAATACACATTAATTAAGTTTAAGAAGAAGATAATCAATATAAGTAAAAACATATTGCGAGAAATTATCAAAGAAAGAGAAGTCACTTAATCTAGCTTCCCATAGATTTATCAACATGGCACGCAGCCAAGGTGCTAAACAAGGAAACGTAGCTTAAAAAGAACCATCAAAAACAGTATCAACATATCAAAGAGGACATTGTAGCATCAATAAGTGGATACCTGGATCGAGTACAAGGAAAATTCAATAAGGAATAACCCCACTCATCATCTTGAAGGGAGGAACTAATAAGGCCTTAAACCCATCTCATTCATTTAAGTGGTTTTACACTCAAATCATTCACAGAAAGATCATACATAAAAGAAATACTCAAGGAATCCTACCTCCACCCAAAGAAGGACTACACATTTGGCATCCTAAAGTCTCCATTCAGTTGGAATCAAGGAATGTTACCATCAACTAAAGAACTATATGTTGTCCTCATATTTGAATATAGTTAACTTTATCACAAGCATATTTGAAGAAGGACATTCTAGAAGAAGCTATCATTAACAGCGAAAGAAAACATCATCATCAATATAAATAAGAAATCAAGTTGAATATATCACCATCAAGGAATAATCTTCACTCTATAAGTAAGTATCCTTATATCTTATGATTAAATATACTATCAAATGACTCCATTCTGCAAGAGAAGGTAAAACAATTTGTTGTCTACCTGACCTCTTGAAGGAAGAAGAGGATTGATCTGATCTCACAGAAATGAATTCATTGACATGTTAAGGGTTTAATTGAACCGCCAAAGGAATAAGCAACTAAAAGAGATAGATATGGGCTGGGTGACCCTATAATCAATCAAGATTCTCTTCATCCCTTATGTAGTAAAATTGGAGAAGTCAAAAGACTTCATGAAAGTTGGTATAATTATTCTTTGAAATCAATACAGAAAGTAATATCTTAGAAACGAGCTATCTAAGATTAGTATCAAAGGAAGAGTGATAGCCTCATATCTATGAGGGTGTCACAATTTTGTTATACTAACTACAAGAGTTGGGGGAAATAATGTCTAACAAATACATGCCATCACTAGAAAGCTAATGAAGTACATTATGAATGGGGAAAGTTTGTATCAGCATCTTCCTGAAAGAAGGAAGCCACCGCATTTATGAAATTTGCATCGTGTAATACATTTAAGAAACCCTGTTGAAGGAAAGGAGGTAGGATCAAGAAAATAAGTTCAAGCATTTTTCTATCAGGCTAAGTGAAAAGAAAAGTTTGGAAAGTGTAGTCCCTCATAAAAACAAGGCCATCGACATGTCAAAAGATCCACATGGTTGTCAAAGAACATGGTAATTCTAAGAGATATCGACTTAAACCTGCAAAGAAAACAAGAAAGAAAAGAAATAATTGCATCCCATATCACTAAGAAGTAGAAGAACCTCGATGAGAATAAATCCAAGAAGGAAGGGATAGCATCTCACTATTGAGATTCTAGGTACATAGCAAGGAAAAGTAGGAGGTGAAAATTCAGACTATGTTAAAGGATTTTTTTAGATAGAAATAATGATATTATGCACTTTATTATGAGATGGAATCATGTTTGAAGTATACGATTGAACAAGAGTTCATGACATCATTAAAATAGATTGAAAGGATAGTTGAACAAGTTCACATGGATGTAGTAGTCACCATGAAGGAAATGGCTCTGTGACATCTTGAAAGCATAAATTTGTAAGTATGAAGAAATTCATTGGTCATGATAGAAGATAGAAAGAAATCATCATACAGCATCATCATTAGGGAATGAGCATTTGCAGGATGAGATAATCAAGATTATTCGTTGGAATTGCATTAGAAGGTTCACCTCTACTGGAAGAATCAAGTGTCTCACTAATCATTTTCAATTTTGTGTGGGATCCATTTTTTATAAGGATGATGGTGTGGTGACATATACAAGATGTCAAGATGGTTGAAGTATTTTCAATCAAGGAAAGGAAGTTGTCGAAGGGTGTCTAGATGGAAAAAGGAGAAAAGAGATATGTATATATTTTATGGATTAATTCATGTCATCGTATAGTTGTAGATAGCATGGGTGAATGCTATAAATAGCTAAGAATTATCAAAGAATTATCTTCCTTTGGGAAATTTGCATGAAGGTTATGTTTAAAACTAGTTCACATATTTACAAGATGAAATCAACATAATATTTCCTCATATGTAATATGAGATGGTTGACAAAGAGGAAGGAAATATGTATAGAAGTCCTTTCAAGAATATGTGAATAAAGGAAGAGTATTTCATGAGAAATGAAACTATGGTCACATAAGAAAGATATGATCAACCTCCTATGAATAAAAGAATTGGCTAATACATTCTGCTACAGTTGTATGAATAATCTTATAAATTCTAGATAGCCCTTTGGCATTGAAATGTGTATGTTTATATTTCAAGCAAGAATATGTCATGATGAAAGACCGTCATAAAAGTTGCAATTTTGATTTGATGTTCATTTTTTAACAACATCTAGTTAGGTTGAAATAGGGCTACCGAAATAAAGTTGTAGATACGTAACAAAGAATGGATGGAATATATTTATACAATATGACTGGAAAGATATTTAGATGAATAAAAGACAAGATAAAGACTAGAATATCACTGATGAAGAGAAGGATGGCATGGTTGATATGGTTCATGAAGGAAAGTGATGGATGGTCAATGACCTACAAAGAAACCTGAAGATCTAGGCTCCATATAATGATGAAGATAAAATTATTGACATCAGTGAGGATCTCTACAAGTAGATGAAGGTACCAAGATCTCGCCCAAGAGAATATATTTTTTTGGAAAAAAATCTCAAGTTCAGAGGGAGTTTAGATAAGTTCTAATAAGAGTGGATCTTAGGAATATTCTTTAGAATTATCATATCTTCCCTAGTTGAGAAGGAAAGATACACACACATATTTCTTGTCTTCATATTGTGAAGAAAGAATGGAGGAATGGTAAGAATACAGACCGATTTTGATACTCTTGAGGATGAGGTAGGAATCTAAGATAAGAGCAAGCCAAGAGGAAACTTGAGGACAAGTTATTCTGTACATAGGAATTGTCCCAAAAGGACATACCCTTTGAACAAATAGGTATACCTTGAGATACAATGATGATAATGAATGGCCGTTTATTAGTCCATCAATATGTCTGCTGTGAGAGATATTGTTAATAAGGCTCTATTTATGTGACAATAAGTTGGTTGTATGATGAGATGCTCGGTATAAGCTAACAGAAGTAGCTTATGATATGTCTTACTGAATCCAACCTTTCATATGATAATTATCTGGCTTGAGAATGTCCAAGTCCCGTGTATGGATTATGAATACCTCTTTAAATAAGAGTGGCGTGTTGAAATATGTAACTAGTTTGGCTCACATAATGACATGTAACTGAAGATTTTGTACTTGTTGTAAAGATAAATGAATTTATTATTTTTATTCTCTGTAGATCAAGCACCCATTGAGTGCTTCTAGGATTTCACGATTATACAAGCCAATCGAGTCATTTTCTCATGTATGGAAGTTCTTTTGCATACATCATGTGAAGAAAAACTATGTAAACAAAAAAATTCAAATATAATTCTCCAAGTTATCCTTGCCATCATCAAAAGAGCACTAAGCTAAATAATTAAAAATCATCCTAAAGGAATCCAATTGACCTAGAAGATATATATAAGAAGACTTAAATCTCATTGAAATTAACTAATGAAGCTTTCAAGGAGTTCAAGGAAAGAGAAGAGGATTAGGTTACAGTCAAATACTTTGACTAGGAAGGAGAAATAAAAGCGAAAGTTTTGAGATTGCTTTTGGGATTATACTCAAACTTGCAATATAATTAGGGCATCGACAACAGTTGAAGACCAAAATGAAGAAATCAAATTAGGTTCCTAAGTGGTATACTTTGCAAGTCGAGTATCTTAGAAGAAAGGATCAATTTTATAGAATAAAAGAGGAAGAAATATTATTTTCTCCACATGTGCAAGAGATAAGATTTCTACGAAGAAACTATTAAAGGAATTCATAAAAAGAAACTACGAGTCAAGTTTCAAAAGAAATTTTTGAGTGTCAAAGAACCGTTAGAAGTAGAAGTTGTTGAAGAAAGATCAAGGTGAAGGAAAGATTGACTTGGCCTTGAGGGGACTTTGACAAGACTTGAAAATAACTGTCAATTGAATTTGTATAAGAAGAGAAGAATTCCGTGGGCCCGCTCAATGGGTGAGGTTTGGCCCAAGGATCACCTACATTCTGGTGGTCCTTTGGCTTCATTGTTAATTATTTTTTAGTAGATGTTTGATGACAAGAACACAGCATGAATAAGTTGTAGAAGAATATACGTATATAAAAAGATGTTGCAAGTGGGCTATCACATAACTACTTATCTAGTTTCCCATATATTTCTAACAAGAAGCAGTAAGGCTAGGTCCCTATGTCACTTCATAGTCCTTGCATATTGTTAGTGTAAACCCCTTATTATGTTATTATTTGCCCTTGTAACCCCCATTTTTTTATTATTGTGCCCAAAAAAGTTAGTGTTAGGCTGTGGGTTTAGGATTGCTATCAGGCTCACTAGGATTACATTATGGCCCCATGGACTCCTATATGAAAGGAGGTTTTGTAATTGTGGTCATTCAAGAATTTTTTCATTCATGTAATGTATATTGGAGGTTTCTCAAAGTGTTTATTTTTAAGAAAGTGACATTCTTTCTTCTTTGGAGCCGGTTTCCTGTCATTTGTATCAGTTTGATTTCAGGGTTTTACTGCCTCCAAACAGTCATCGTGAATTTTTACAAATTTTTCTAAAAAGTTTTCAAAGATGAAATGCTTAGGGTGCAAGCTGAAATCCCAGGAATATTGTCTCAAAATTTTAGGGAGCTTGTCTGTGTAGTTTCAGAGATATGATCCTGTGCTAGGTATTTTTTCAGATTCAATGTCATCGTGCATTTGCGCTATAATTTTTTTTTTCACTTCCAGGTTCGAATCTGAAATTTTATGTAGGAAGCTGAAATCAAAGGAACTTTTTTCAAAACATTTCAGAGCTTGGTTCAGTAATATTTTGGAGAGACATCCAGCAGTGCTTTTTCAAGCTCCCGAATTTCATCTCAAAAAGGTGATCGTGGAAAATTTCAATAACTCTCTCTCTCGAGAATTAGATTGGAGTGCCGTAAAAAGGTGACACATGCACAGATTTCGTTTGGTTACCACTGTACAAAGGATGAAAAAGTGACACGTGGAAAGTCATAATGTTCGCTATATCGAACCAAATTCATAATTAGGTCATTATGGAGATTGGACAATTTTTTCTTGGAATCCAAATCAAGTCAATTCTGGTGGTATCTAAAAGAGAATTTAGAGGCTATCGTTGTTGACTTTCGTATATTTGAGAGCTAATCATTGAGATAATACACTAAATATCAAGTTCAAAAGAAAGTAAAAGGTATTTTTTCCGAATTGTATATTCTATTTGAAGAGTCAAGTTGAATTGATTGTATAGAATATTTTAGAACAGAGTTACTCGTATTGATTAAATGTCTTCAAAAGAATTCAACATCCATCAAGCCTTTGAAAGCTCACATGACCTATGAAGATGAAGAATGGCAACATGACATATCAAATACAAGAGCAAGTAATAA
Source organism: Pinus albicaulis (assembly GCA_034641835.2). NCBI lineage: Eukaryota > Viridiplantae > Streptophyta > Pinopsida > Pinales > Pinaceae > Pinus > Pinus albicaulis. Next base: position 301,811 of record JAXQQM020090479.1, read on the forward strand.
ATTTTCGTCTTACAAAGAGCAACAAAAAATGACATAGCTAGCGAAAAGCACAATCTAAGATAGATGGCAATAGGAATCTAAGATTGATGCATGGAGGTCATGGAATCTACATTGATGACATGGAAGCAAGACTTAATGAGAAAATGGAAAACATGAAGAATGTTCTAAAAATGTATATGAAGGTCGGACAAAGCTGATACAAGAAATGTTTCCTAATAGCAGTATTAGTAAAGAACCTCATGACATTAGAAAAAACAGAAGTCGAGACCAGACTTTCATAAATCTAATGTTGTGAAGAACTTGTCTCAAATATGGATATGAGGAACTTTGATAGAAAGATCTAAAGAAGGTTGAGCACATAGATGGAGCAATATTTTGATTCTATACGCAAAAACAATACAAAAGGGTATGCATTTCAACTTTACATTTAGAAAAATGACATTTAGTAGTAGAATAATGGCTTTGTTTCCGTAAAAATTGTCACTTGGCCACTTCTGAGAGAAATGACATAATATGAGGATACAAGAGCAACACCTTCTTTGTGGCCAATTGATAAATCTCAAACAAAATGGTTTAGTAAGGTAAACACATTTGAGACTTCCAAAAATTGAATATAAGGGTAACTGATATTCTAGAGGAACAGCCAGATTGATCTCTTCATAGGTACTCTGGTGTTAATAACATCCAACATGAAGTCTGTTGGAACTCAATTCATTGAGAAGGTATTCAGTTATAAGAAAGTTGAATATAAAATTATGGCGACAAGGAAGCCTACCACTCAATTCTATAAAGAAGGGAGGTTGTTATGTTTAGATTTTCAACCACAAGGTTGAGCACCAAAAATAAAGAAAAAGAGCAAAAGGGTTTACAAGGGCTAGATAGCAAATACACTAAAGGTCTAAGTAGCCGAAAGAAATTATTTTACATAGATTGTGAAGAAGAAGAAGAAATGAACAAGAAGAGGATATACACCGTGAACCTGCCCTAGAAGAGGAAGAAATAATCCGACCATATCATGTAATGCACCGTGCATCAATGCACTTAACTCTCAAGATAAAAGGACAAGATCAAGAAGAAAAAGGGTAATAGTGTTGATTGATTTGTGTAGCACCATAATTTTATTCATTGTAAGGTAGCCAAGGAATTAAATTGTTTCCTATACCAGCACTGTAATGCTATGATGTATTGCAAATGGAGGAACTATAAATTTCTTCCGGGAAATGCCATAATATTGCTAACCATGGGAGAATATGGCTGACTAGTCCAATGCTTTCCATTCCTACAGGGTCATCTTTCTGCACAGAGTAAAATGGTTACGATCTTCAGATGGTAGATTTTAATTTTCAAGAACTTTTCGAGAAATTTTTTTCGAAGGAAAGGAAGTTGAATTACGAGGTATTGGCAGAAGCCAGGAAGGATAATAAGTTCTAATGTCATGAAAAAGCTTCTAAAGAAAGAAAAGAAAGCACTACAATTATGCTCACTAGAAGTTCCAACATCAAAATCATCTATCTCTATATCTCCAACAAAGTCTTGGACAATCATTCAGAAAGTCGAAACTCCCAAAGGACTCCCACCTACCGTGATCATGATCATGTTATTCATTTGATTCCGTAGTGTTCTAAACATCAGCTTTATATATCCTTATGTCCAAAAAAGCGAAATTGAACGTATGATCGTTAACCTGTTAGAGGTGGGCAGACCAACCCAGTCAAAGTTATTTCTCTCAAGCCCCATTGGTACACAAGGATGATCATGGTGAATGTATCCGTATTATAGAGCTCAATAAGCCTACCATTGGGCAATTTGGCCTCATGATTGATGAATTATTGGATGAATTACATGGAGCAATTTATTTTACCAAGTTGAATCTTCATTTAGGATATCATCAAAATAGAATGAAGATCAAGATATTCTAAAACAACATTTCAACTCACAGAGGGTCATTATGAATTTTTGGTCATGCCTTTTGGCTCACTACAATGCATTCCTTCTACATTTCAAGGGCCGATGAATTCCATTTTCAACCCCTTTCCTTAGAAAATTTGTGCCAGTATTTTTTTGATGACATACTAATCTACAAGAGGTCTTGGAAGGATCATGTTAATGGACAAGGATGGGAAACAAACTGATGGAGAAACAATTATATGCAAAAACATCCAAATGTTTCTTTGGAGTACAAGAGGTGGAATATCTGGTCATATTGTATCTCACGAGGGTGTTAAAGTAGACCCTAACAAAATTAAAAGCCATTAAGGAAAGGAAAGTCCCCACAACCATAAAGCAAGCCAAAAGGATTTCTGTTACTGTGGTATTATCGCAAGTTTGCTAAGAATTATGGGAGAATACAAAGCATCTTCTAACAAAATTATTTAAGAAAGATGCATTTTCATGGGACTCTGAAGCAACTAAGCTTTTCGAATATCTTAAAGAGGCAAATGTGCCTAGCGTCGTATTAGCTATGCCGACTTCACAAACCTTTATTGTGGAATGATGTCAGCTATGAAATGGAATTGGTGTTGTTTTAATGTAGGAAGAAGAACTGTTTTTTAAAGTTGGTTCAACAAAAGAAAGTATTTATAGAAACTCATTTATGGAAGGAAATGTTAGCAATATCGTATGCACCAAAAAAATGGCGAACTTACCTAATGGGAAGACACTTCAAGGTAAAATTGACGATAGTCTTAAACACTTTTTTGGAACAAAGAATATCTTCGTAAGAGTTAAAAATGGGTCACAAAGATGTTGGGTTATGACTTTGAAATAATCTACAAAAAGGAAAGCTTGTAATGTTGTCAGTATACTCTCAAGAAAGAATGAAGAGGTGGAAGCATCGTTTGTGCCATTTCTATTATCCAACCGCATTGATAAATCAAGCAAGAGATGAATGGAAGAAGGAAAAGATGTATGGACACTCATTCAAAAGTTGCAGCAAGATCCTAGTCCATCCACATTTAGTTGGAAAAATGATTCCTTTTTTGTACAAAGATCGCCATCTTTGTAAGAATTCCCAACTAAAACAAAAAGATTCTTCGAATTGCAATAATTCTCCCTAGAGGACACCTTCGGATTTTTAAAAACTTACTAATGGTAAAGAAAGATTTTTTTGGGATGGCCTTAAATCCTATATTCAAAAGTTTGTGACAGAATGTTTCTTTTCCAAACTTAATAAAGTTGGAGACAATTAAGACTCCCAGACTTCTGGCAACCTTATCCATTCCAAGTCAATGTTGAGAGATATTTCAATGGATTTTATCACAAAAGCCTACCTAAGTCTCAAGGAAAGAATGTCATCATGGTGGTAGTTGATAGACTTACCAAGTATGCACACTTTTGTGCATTATCTCATCCATTTAAATCAAGCACAATAAGGCCACATTTACATTTAATCTGGTGTTGGCATGCAGTCTACAAGGTCAGAGCTACGTGAGATCCCATTTTTACCTGAAATTTTGGACAAACAGGGGTTATTTTCTGTCAGTAGCTCTCATAGTTCATCTTATCATCCTCCACCGATGGTCAACCTAGAGATAGTAAAATTTTTTGGAAGACATTTCATTGTTTTGTATCCTGAGCAAAGAAACACAATGGGTCAAGGTTACCTCTCGCCGAATGGTAGCATAACACTTCCTTCCATACTGTGAAAATGACCTTGTTTATACACTATGGATATCATCCACCATCCATCACATCATATTTAAGAGAAAATTCGAAGGTTCAACCAAAGGAATATCACATCGAGCATCAATAAGAAGTTCTCCAACTCTTAAAGGATAACTGCCTGCACAAAATCGAAATGAAACAAATGCGCATCAACATCGCAAACAGAGAAGTTTTGATGTAGGAGATTGGGTATTTTTACGCTACAACCATGTAAACAAATGTCCCTCAAGCAAGCAATAATAGATATGCCAATTATCATCAGCATATGTAGTCCTTAGAAGGTGTTGCAAAAAGATCGGGTACTACGGCATACAAATTGGAGCTTCCTCGCTATTATAAGTACATCCAAGCTTCATGTTTCATGCTTAAAGAAGTGTTATAGGTGAAAATCTTCCACTAAACAATATTTCCAAAACTTGATGAGGAAGGAAAAATCATATTGGAACCTAAAGTGGTCAAGAAACAAGAACTCGAGAGCTACGAAATCGATCAATTTCGCAGTATCTCATCAAGGGAAGAACTTACCCATTGAAGATTCCTACATGGGAGGATGAGAATTTTATACGTGCTGGGCCCAGTAGCTACTCAAGCATTGAGGACAACACTTTTTTGAAGGAGAGGGGGCATGTTAGGTCCCTATATCACTAGTATAGTCCTCATACGTTAGTGTAAAACTTTATTGTTATTATTGTACCCTTGTAACTCTCATTTTGTTATTATCAGTCTTTAAATTATTATTGTTAGGTCGGTTAGGATTACATTGTGGCCCACTAGGATTACATTATGGCTCCCCATGGACTCATATATGGTGCTAGAGGTTTTGTAAATTGTATCATCCAAGAATTTTTTCTATTCATGTAATGTATTGGAGGTTGCCCTCAAAGTGGTTATTTCTAAGGCATTGATATCTCTTTTCTTCTCTTTTTGGAGTCGTGTTTCCCAACATGCAAGAGTAGTGGTGGTAGGAGCTTGTGATGTGAAAACATGAATTTGGGTTACATATTTTCCTTTTTTTGAGAAAAAAAAAAATTCATTTTCTTTTGTTCTTCAACTTTTTGCAAGCCAAACAATTTTTTCGTTTAGAATATCATTTTGCAATAAAAATAAAAGTTGTCGTAAATTTTATTAAATTTTCTCTATTAGTTATTTTTTGGAATTTTTTTTATACACATTTGATATGTCAACTTGTGCTTTCTTTGAGTGTGTTTTAACAATCAAAGGATTCTCGAGACCATGTTAATACGCGTTATATTCTTTTTTGAAACTTTGTGTTTTTTTGAGAAACAAAATGTGTTACAACAATCTACAACGACGCCTTGGTTTTCACATATTTACATAAAGCCAATTGATGCATATCATAACATGAATTTTTTGAACTGTCCTATATGAAAAACTTCATATTTTATCATGTTTCGTGACGCGTGAAATTTCTCTAACATATAATTTATAAACTAAAAATCTAAAACTACCCATTGCGTACGACAAACCAATGTAATGCACCATACCCTTTTTCAATTTTTTGCGTTGTATTTTGGAAGATACAAAATTATGATTTCACTTAATCATAGTGACCTTTTGTAATGTTCCCAAATTTTAGTTTCAAGCTAAATGGAACATTAGAGTTAGCGTTGTCTTTAGCCAATGAATAAATGGATAGGAAGGCCCTATGTTCTCTAAGAAGGAATAAAAACACTTCAAGGTGAAAGGAGACCTCTTTTCAAGCCAATAAAACACCTCCATGTGTGAACAAGCTAATATCATGTTGATTCACTTACTTCGAACAAGTCAACAACGCATAAGTGTGGAGTGAGCTAGGGATCGTAGGAAGGAATAACACGCCTTTTGAGGGATATGAATCTCTCGATGGAAATGACCTAATTGGGTGGGGCCAAGGACAAAAACCCACATTATATTTAAGGAAGAGGATGGAAACCATTGCTCCTTATGATTCGCATTTTTATCATCGTATTAATGCACCTGCTTTTAGACTTTGCTCCTCTTGTTGTTTAGCAGGGCTGCAACCTGTTGTTTAGCACAGGTGTTCCCCGAGTGGGGATCCCACCTCTTCTCGTGAGCGTCTTGGAAGATTTTGTATTCATTTCCAAACGTTCTGTACAAGCTTCAACTTTCTTTATCAACATAGCTTACAAGATATTGCTCTATGTTGCAGTGAAGTAAAGGAGGGATTAAACTCACTTTCTAAGCTATTTTCTCATAGAGGAAGGTTTCTTCTCTTAAGAGATATGTTTGGAGAGGTCTTGAGAATATTTCAGATATGTGGCATCACACATTTATCATCATTCCCAACACATTCCAAGCTAGGGAATGCATTATTTTTGGAGGAAGCTTCTGGATGACTGGCTTCTTGCGTGTTTCCTTGTGATTGAGGTAGGTTCATCCTTTCAGGAGTGAAGCCTATGAGGGAGATAATAAGATCAGATCTGATATATTTCCAGCCTTATACACTCTTATTCTTTAGTTTTGTAGTGGTTATTTAGTAATTTTCTCAAGGTCACTTTGCTCGTAGTGTATGACAAGAAACCCCTCTCGTCTTGTTTGTATATGAGATTAAGATCTCATATTTAGTGAATTATTGCTTAATATATGGATAGATCCAATTTTTCTCCTCATTTCTGTTGGAACCCTCATAGGATCGCGTGTACTTCCTTTTCTAATATTTTTTGTAGCAACGTTGTTTTGGGGTTTTAGTAAGTTTTTCAAATACACTAGGTGTGGGAGTGTCCGTTTAATCCACCCAGTTGATTTGTTTCGTTCTAATATTGGATTTAGATGTTATATGATCGATATAATGGATCCAAGTGTTTTTTTACATTTTTCATGGCATACATTTGAGGAAATGAATTTTTTAGTGCATGCTTGTTGAGCAACCCCATTTTTCTTTAGATATTATAGTGGTATCGTAGCAAATTTCTTGGCTCACTGGGATTTCAGCCATTATGCCATTAAAAGTAAAAGGAAATGTGAACAGAGAGAAGACTCTTTATGTGGAGGAAAGAAGGAGAGGATTTCAAAGCTTCTTCCAAAGTCCGTACAAGGCATTTAAGAAGATCTAAAGAAATTGAAAGGAGATGGAATCTCCAAGGATTTGGATTCAGAGCTAGACGGACAGACATAGTGATGTGAGCTGTAGGCTAAGCACACTATGAGGCACAGTCACAATGCAAATCCCGCATCTATTATGGAGAGGCAAGAAGGAGGAATGACTAAGAAGAGAATCCTTAGTGATTTTTTATGAATATGAATCTCAAATCGAGAAGTTTAGAGATCATATCATTTTTCAAGAGTTTTCTTGCAAGATTCGGGTGGAGGGGGAGTAAGAAGCAAGAGTGTGGATAGATTTCTTCTATCTACTTTCGATGGTTCACCCACATAAGTCCAAATGTAACTGGCAGAATAACTAGATCCCACGGCAAAGACCACCACATTTCTCGAAGATGAAGCACTTCGGCATGTTAGTTTTTGCTTAGAGGGTAAAGGGGAATTTTATGCATGGTGATTTTTTAACTTTGTTCTCAAAAATGAAAAAAAAATTCTTTCTTATGCAAGATTCGTTAAAACATTGGTGGGGTTTGATGGAAAACTTCCCAAAACACATGTAGTGACTTCAAGAAACTCGTGAAACAAAAACTTTACATGATGGGAGGGACTATAAATCCACTGGGAAAACCATGAGAGGCTGACATCTTGCATCACACCTTGTTAGAGGCAAGACCCTTATATCATACTCCTAAACAAGAGGGCATAGAGATCTCTTTGTCGAAAGATGATCCAATCATGGGAAGGCTCATGCACACCGAAGAAGATGAGGGCAACATCGTTGTCACATATAGAGCACATCTAGTACCTCATGCAAAGGAAGGAGGAGTTATTAGCTCCCTCCCAAAGGAGGAACTCTTTGTACTCTTGTGCAAGAGGTTCCCTGCAGATCTCAAGACAGATCAAGCTGCTACCAATGAGCAAGATGATTGTGAAGCATTGTAGATGGAAGGAGAAGGAAGAAGGGCAACATCATTCGATGAGGAGCACACATCCTTCTCTCTTTCAAAGGGGAAGATGCCAAAAGGAGGCAGACTTATCTACGATGAGGGTGGTGGCAAGGTTGCCCATCTATATGTTCACTACCTTACATGGATGTCCATTACATGGGGGCATTCCAATTGTGGAGGCTACCAAATCTAGATTTTTTGGGAAGCACTGTCATTGTCTACCACTCTCGCATTCCGCAGGGGCAAATACTTTGGAGGAGTCTAGCATGGTGCAAAAGAATTTGGGATAGAATCAAGAGAGGGGAAGACTTTCCCATTTTCAAGATCACCCACTCTCACTACCCATATTGCGCCGACAGAGCCATCAGCAGGGTGGAGGATGGCATATTTATGATGCAGGTTACCGTTAGAGTTGAGAAACAGAGATATTTCCCTGAGGAATGGATCCTCCATGCATTATATATGGAGGCCATACCATGCTTACATTGGCCAAGATCAAGAGGTTCTTTTTATTGATATCTTTTCATGAGGCCAAATTCCAAAGATAACTAATTTCATTACATGAGCATTTGTATGAGGGGCATGGTAGAAAATTGAAGGATGAATTTAGCATAGGGGATGTCGAGTAGCAAAGTAACAGCATGAGGCAATATTCATATGCCGCATCAATGGCCATTGCCTCTCGAGGAGGATTGATCCATATTTGGAGGTCTCAAATTTGCAGAGTACTGCTGGCCCGGTGCATGCATGATTCTTGATGACTCAGACATGGAGATGATAGATATATGGTGGATGATATGGTCATTCCGGTCTTATGGCTTTTTTTTTTTTTTGTGTCTTCTTTGACTAGAGCTTCTAGTCTCGGTGGAGAAGCTTCGCATGACATGAGGACTTCTTTTTCTATGCACCTTGATGCATATATTTGCTTGGCGCAGGAGTTCACTTGGAGGGCATCCAGCATGATATTTTTCAGCATATGGAGAGATTCATAGCCCTAATGATGATATAGATGATGTCACAGCCCACTACCCTACTCATTGGGAGCAAAGGAGGAATTTTTAGTTGAGCTATCACCAAGGACCGAAGTACATGGTAAAGAAGGTATACATTTGCATTATGGTTTGCCTTTATTTACTTTATTTGAGCAACATGTTGTATTAAGGAGGCTCATCCCTTCTTATAATTTTTATCATGATTTACTTGAGGCCAATTGTAGCATTGAGGTTGCCATTCTTTTGGTGGTTTGTGGGGAGGCCATAAGATTATTGGTGTGCACCATTGACACCAAATTGTATATTCATGATTCCACCTTATGCGATGATGGTGGCAGTAGTACCATATCAAGTGTTTGTTATTTTTATTTGGATGCAAAAAGGGATGCACTCTGCAAGGGTTCCATGTGGGAAACCATGAACCATCATTGTCATATGGAAGCTTGTTTTTATTGCATTTGCTCACCACCTATTGATATTTTTACATTCATGGGAAGCATTGTTTGAGAGTGTCGGAGGTGTTAGAGATTCCCATTGGAGAAGGATTCTCCCCACTTCACATGTTGTACATTTGGGGAGAAACCATGGGCAGACCATGATTTCCGTATCACTTTTTTCCCTTCTTGTGGGAGGGACCACTTGAAGAACTTGGAGGAGGCACTTGCGTAGTTATTTGATGGGGAAACTTGAGCTAATTTTTTGAGGTCATGTTATTTCTCCAGCTCAAGATGAAACTTTACTCACCATAAAATGGAGAGAGAAACCATTTGGATGGAAGAATCCACCTCCATGCAACCCCAAAACATTGTATGAAACCGGGGTTGATGATTTCGACGAGCAACTCAGATGGCTCATTTCATTTGGATGGTAGCATGGGTAAGGGAGTCACTCACTGGGAATGAGATCTCCCATTTTTGTCATCACTCCTACCTTGAGGAGGCTAAGGGACAACAGCAAGCCATCACACCTTCCACCTTTGCTTGATGTGAGCCATTTGGTTTGCATATTTGGAGGAAACATTGGATGAAATTTTTATTGCGTATTATTTGATGCAAGATGGAGGCCAATGATGGGAGGCCACAAGAGGAGGAGGCAAAATTTTTCTCTCCTTGCCAGTTTCTCAGGACAAGTAAAAATTTTGGAGGGGGAGTACCGTACTCCCAAATTTTAGTTTCCAAGCTAAATGGAACATTAGAGTTAGCAACCTGTCTTTAGTCAGAATAAATGGGTAGGAAGGCCCATAAGTCTCCTAAGAAGGAATAAAAAAAAACACTTCAAGTGTGAAAGGAGACCTCTTTTTTCCCAATAAAATGCCTCCATGTGTGAATACACATCATGTTGATTTAGTCTATTTGACCAAGTCAACAAAGACAAGGTGGAGGAGTAGTATCAAGGAAGGAATAACGCTTGAGGGAGACACCTCGATGGAAATGAACTAATTGGGTGGGGCCAAGGACAAGAAAACACACATTCTATTTAAGGAATTAGATGGCAAATGCATTGTTCACTATGATTCAGATTTTTATCAATTATTGGTCTCCATGACTTTGCTCCTCTTCCCGTTTAGCAGAGCTAGAGTGTTGTTTAGCACAATGTGGTGTCTCTGAAGGTGATCCCACCTCTTCCTCGAGGGAGCCTCTGAAGATTTACTCATTTCACATCAGGTTTCTAGCCAAGATTTATCTTTCTTCATCACAAGACAAGCTTGCCAGATATTGTACTGTGTTGCAGTGCAAGAAGGAGGGATTAGAATCCTACCTTCTCGAGCTAGTTTCACAGGAGAATGCTTCTCTTCGAAAGATATTTGGAGAGGTCTGAGCACACTTTAGATCTATGGCATTGTAAGCCGTACATGTCCCATCATCATTCCCAGAGAAGTCCAAGCTTCGGGGAATGCGTTATTTTGGAGGCGTCGATGGATGATCTAGTGGCTTCTTTGTAGTGTTTCCTAGGATTTAGGGTTCATCCTTTCGTGGAGGAAGCCTTTAAGTGGATATACATCATATATAATATCTTTAAGCCTTAGACAGACGCAGTTCTTCATTGTTGCAAATGGATTATTCAATACTAATTTTCAAGATCACCTTTTTGTATTCAGAGTGTATGATAAGAAATTTCTCCCACTCTTTATATTTGCAGGCGTATAATTAACTTATCTTTTGAGTAATGATTGTATTATGTTAGATAGATATTTGTTCTCCTCGCCTTCAGTTAAATCTCTACTAAGATCAAATATCTTTCATTTTTGTGAAAGTTTGGGGTTTAAAGTTTTCTGCCTACACTAGGTGTGAGGTCCTGTTTAAACTCCACCAAGTTTGGATTTGTTTCTCGTTATAATCTTGATTTAATGTGTACATATGATCAAATCTAATGGATCCAAGTGTTTTTTTACATTTGGGGTGTATACATTTCGAAATGCGTTTTTTAGTGCATGCTGAGAAATCCCATTTTGGGATATTACACCTTCATAAATTGTTTAATTCGTTTTATTACAAAATTAATTAAAATTAGTAAATATTTATGAAATTCCATAAAAGTAATATTTCCTAAAAGTAGATTGAATTCGAAAATGCTTGCCTGGGTTTTGAGCAAGCTAATTCAAAATGTTTCATGGAGTTTAATCACCCAAAGAAGATATGTATTCGAGCTTGGCTCTACGTAATTGCGTATGTGTTAGTTTGGTCAACTTTAAAAAAATTGTTCGAATTTTTTTTGTGCCAACAAACATCAAGTCTAACAATATAAAACTTCGGCCAATTTTTATAAAATTTCGTCGAACTTTTACCCAAATTTCCGTCGCCTAAAAATACCACAAAGCCCCTCCAAAAAACATTTCCCGCAATATAAATTGTCGAAATGATTCATTATTTTTTCATATTTTTGTATAGTTGGTCTGATTTTGCAAAGGTTCTGATCTAATTTGGTAAAGAAATGTTTTGGTTTGAAGGACTTTTCTTGAGGTACATTCAAAGGACATTTGTAAAGGATTGTTTTGGGTTGAAGGAATTTTATTGAGGTACATTCAAAGAAAATTTTCAAAGGATTGCTTTTGGGTTTAAGGACTTTTCTTTGGAGATTCTTTCAAAGGACATTTCTTGAAGGTATGATACATTTTTTGTATGTTTTTTGGCCAATTTTTTGGTTGCATGGATTTGGGCTAATTTTCATTGTTTTTAGAGGTTTTGGGCTTAATTTTCAAAGGAATATTTTTAGTCTTAGTTTCTAAAGGACTCTTTTAGGCATAATATTCAAAGGACATTTTTTGGAGGTATTTTTTAAAGTGATTTTTTTTAGAGGCTTTTTCAAAGTATTTTTTAAAGTGGCATTTTTTTTTAAGAAGTTGGAATTAATTTTCAATGGACATTTTTTGAGGTATTTTTCAAGTGACATTTTTTTAGAGTATTGCTTATTAATAAATCTTTATAATGATTTTTTAAAATAGAGTTTTTGTCTAAATTTTTAAATGAATTTTTATATCTTAAGGAAATATTTTGAGCTTCGTTTCATTTTTATAAGACATTTTTTCACACAACTTCAGTAAGCATTAGATTGAGGTATGTATTTTTGCAAAAAATTAAAATTAGTTTTTTTAATTAAATATTTTGTGCTATTTTTTTTTAATTGAGTTTTTATATAAATTTATGAACGAATTTTTTTGAATCACATACTCTACTATCGTGGGAAATTGAAGGAATTGCACGAGAAAATATGATCGAAAAAGAGACCCCAGGAACGTAGAGAAGAGACAAGAGAATCTCGCAAAAGAAAGAGAGAAACACTCTCAAATACGAAAGGAAACTCAATTAGAATTCCGAAACACGTATGTAAATGTAAGAATATGAATTTGATATTTAAAATTTTCCTTGTTCAAAATGTGCAATTAATTTTCATTTGATGAATCTAATTGAAAAATATTTTGCAATGTAAACAGAGAGAGATATTCTCAAAATACCATGATGAGATACAAAATTTTGAAAAGAGATATTGAACCAATGATCGAAGATGGTGAAAATGTTGAAAGAAATTCAAGTGACAAATTGAATCACAAGGTATATATATATATATTGAACACATGCATGTATTGTTGAAATTATACATATCTATTAATTTAGTTATTTATTGAATATGTAAACTTATTATGTATTATTCCTTTGAATATGTACAAATGAAATCAATGTCGATGATGAGATAGAAAATATTGACACTATTATTATTAGGAGATAAAAGAATGACCATGCTATAAGATATCACAAACACATTTTTGATACATTTCAGTAAAGGAAAATGTGACAGCTCAAGACCAAAATGTCAAGGTCTCATATCATTTAGAAATTAAAATAAGCCACGACTTTGCTGGGTATTCAAAATCAATAAAAGATAAAAATGAAGGAAAATGTGATACAAAATAATAAATAGTGCTACAAATTCAATTAGGAGATACGTAAAAAAAAAATAAAATATAAAAATAAATAAAAAGAAGTACAAAATGGTTGTACGTAGAGCAATACATATGTATTCTATCAAGTACTAAAGAGAATCGCTTGGTTTCACTGCTTTTGTTCAACAAACCATGCATGTAAAACCTATCACCGTACGCGACACTTGTTGTTGTCGTTATCATTTGAATTTGAGTTATATTATGAGACATCACACCTTGGTAGGCTCTGAAATATTCACCTCCTCCTTCACTCTCTGATTTCATATCTCAAATTCTATGTGAAAGAGAAAACGATGAATTATTTGGAGAAAGAAATGGTTATGGTAAAAAATATTAGATTGTGGAAATTTGATCAATTAAAAACAAATATTGTATTGATATAAATGATCAATCATTATCCAACATGAAAGAAATGGAAGAGAGGTGAATATATCCATACATTGATTCAAGGTTCAAATAGTGCAAGAATTGAATTGAAAGAAGAAGAATGAAAGATAGATTTTGGAGAAATTTTGGGGCGTAAATTTGAACTTGATGGTAAGACTTCAAATTCAAAAAAATCCTTGAAGGTTTTCCACTGGGACCATTTTAGTCAAGAATGATTTCGTGAAAACTACACATTTCTTCCACAAAAATAAATTCAGTAGTGAATACTATCATTCCGAACAAGCCTCCATGTTCGTTCATATTCTATATAGACATGTTGAACAAAGCGTCAATCATATAGAAATCACGCAGTGAAAATTGACATGTTATTAAATAATGTCACTTTTATATCGTTGACGATCATACACATGAGATACATATATTTTTGTAAATACTCTTTGGAAAGATTTATGTGACTCTGAAAAGTCATGGAATAAAATTCAATGAACATTGGATAAGTGGTCAACTGATGTTCATTGTGTCAATTCAAATCTTCATGATCATCCTTTTGGTTGTGTTGTCTTCATAAGAAAACCTCGCATTAAACATTGTTGGAATTTCTTTGAGATCTGCCATGAAAAAGGAGAACATATTTGGCAGTAGGCATGCATAAAACAAGCACTTTGATATATCAAATCAACTCTCCAAACCAACTCTAGAACGCGAAAGAATTTTTTTCAATGGTGCACGTCGCTCTAAGCCATGAGACTAACTAATCAAGGGAAGTGCAAAGGTACCTCAATTTAATTTTTTATTGGATATCTAACTTTAAACAGTGTACATTTATCACAATGATTATCTTCGATGATATTTTGATATCATATTTATATTCTTTCTGATTTTTCCGTATATAGTTTTTTTTTGGCACATTAAATGAAGATGTATATCAATTGAAACATGAAACAATAAAAGGGACTCGAAAATTTCATTCAATTAAAACAAAAGTTTCCCACAAATGTTTTTGCATTGGATAAAGAAAATATTCTGTTTTTCTCATGTTTGCATAGACAACACAATCTAATGATGTTTGTGAAAACAAAATGTACAAAATATTGCAGCATAGAGCTAAATACAAAGGGGAAAATATTCCATGGTAATGCTTGAAGAAATGCAACGTAGGACTACAATACTATCTAATGGTGACTGCTTCTGATCTTGTTAGAGAAGGTAACTTTGAATTGCTTTCAAATGATAGATATCTAGAAATAAATTTAAACACACAAGTTTGCTAAGTTTGTTTTATTGTGCAGAGATGTTGTTGTACTTGCACCAACCGAAAAATGATGAAATGGTGAATTATTATTTTATGCATTGTATTGAAGGAAAAATGAAAATTATTAGAAAACTATAACGATCACGTAGTTTCCAAATGAAAGAGGATCTATTAATTAAATTTATTTTTTCGTACAAACTAATCAAAGTGATATTTTGTTTACTTTGAAGACTATGAGTTTGATGTCATAAGTTGTCAACATAGTCACTTGGTGTGTGCAAATACACATAAAGTTGACAGAGGTTCAATCAAAGAAAAACAAAATTAAGAAATGGAAAATGTCAAAATCCGATCATGAATGGATCATTGAAGATGGCATTCCATTGGAATTTTTTGATTGAACTCGCCCAACAATTTCTTCTCTTTTTGGATTCATGTCAGATTCCAAAACTCATTCAAAAATGAGTTGTCTTTGTTATGTTATCTGCAAGTGTTTACACATTAGCTGGTATACACATCATAGTATCAAATGAAAGTAGCTTTTCTATACATTCATTGATTAAAATGTTGCATGTATTGGATATATCTATATGTTCTTGAATGCAATTAACTCAGTGCAGCTTTTCTCGTGTGCATTGATGAAAATGTTGCAAGTACTGATATATATACCAGAAGTATTGGAGGTGTGTGTGTGTGTGTGTGTTCTAGAATGCAATTAAAATCTGCAAGTATTTTCTATGTGCATTGATTAAAATGTTGCAAGTACTAGACATGTTCTAGAACGGAATTAACCGAAAGTAGTTTTTCTATGTGCATTGATGAAAAATGTTGCACGATCGATATATATACATGTTCTAGGAAATTAACTGAAAGTAGATTTTCTAAGTATCGATGAAAATACACATATATACATATATATATATATATATATATATATATATATATATATATATATATATATATATATATATATATATATATATATATATATATATATATATATGTTCTAGAATACAGTTAATCGTTCAAGTAGTTTTACTATGTGCATTGATGAAAAATGTTTCACGATCGAATATATATTGTTCTAGAACGAAATTAAATGAAAGTAGCTAAATTCTATTGGCATTGATGAAAATGTTACATCGGATATATATGTTCTAGAAAGCAATTAACTATTCAAGTAGCTTTTCTATGCATTGATGAAAAAATGTTTCATGTACTCGATATATGTTCAGAATTTTTTTAATTAACTGAAAGTAGTTTATACATGCATTGATGAAAAATGTTACACGTACCGGATATACATTATAGAATGCATGTTTAAAATTTTATGATTGTTTGCTACCTAACAAGACCTAGAATCTTATGATTGTTTATATATATATATATATATATATATATATATATATATATATATATATATATATATATAGTACTTCAATCATTTTAACATATATATTCAAACATGTAAAATCATTTATACATGTACATATATTCACGTGTTTTTTTTTTGTTTGGAAAGCGACAACTTGAATTTTAAAAACAAAACATAATATCATAATCACATGCCAAATGTAGTTCAACTATCCAAAACTTGAGTTTTAAAACTTTTGATCATATCACAACATTACTGCCACATGCCATGCCAATTGTAGTTCAACTATCCAATAAAACATTCAACATTATATCACATGCCAAATGTAGATCAACCATCCAAAACTTAAGTTTTAATTTAAAAAACATTATAGATCATAACATTACTTCACATGCCAAATGAAGTTCAACCATCCAAAATCTCTTAAGTTTTAAAAACAAAACAAATTATAACACAACATTACTTCACATGCCAAATGGAATTTTTGACCATCCAAAAAAACTTAAGTTTTAAAACAAACAAATTATAACACAAAATTACCATGCCAAATGTAGTTCAACTCCATCCAAAATTTGAGTTATAAAAACAAAACATTATAGATCACAAGTATCAAAACTCTTTGGCAAACAAAGATGAGAGATCACAAGTATCAAAACTTAAGTTTTAAAAGAAAACATTATAGATCACAAGTATCAAGTACTGCTAACATTACTTCACATGCCAAATACCAATCCATAACACTTTAAAAGCAAAAAAAAATTTATTTAGCACAAAATTACTTCAACATCAAGTATGCCAAATGTAGTTCAACCATCCAAAACTTTTAAGTTTTGAAAATATATATCACATTCATATGTACCAAAATGTCTACATAAAATATGTCCAAATGGTAAGATCTCACAAGTACTTCCATATCAAGTTATATATGACTACATCTAGATAATACTATATATATAAAAAAAGTAAATTTAAGACTAAATCTATTGAAAATATAATGTTGAACATGCGCATGTGTATCATCCATCAAATACAAATGGATGTCTTTCCCAACAAAGTCTTAATCAGCGAGCTATCCTCACAGTGAAGTTATTGGGAATTCATAATGTAAATATTGAAATGGATAAGTTTTCAAATTGAGAGAGAATATAGAACTTCATGTAAAAACAAAATATAAAAAGAAAATATGCAATACCTCATGAGGTTCCCTCAAAGAACTACATCTACATGTATATATATATATATATATATATATATATATATATATATATATATATATATATATATATATATATATATATATATATATATATATATATGTTGGATCGTGAATACGACCACTTTTAACACTTATTTTTATTCATTTTACTCTTCTTTATCATGTCATTTATTATAATTTATCATATAAACTACTTTATATGACGATGCTCTTATGAATTAATATTATTTCTTCTCTCCTTTATTTTTTAATAAATTGATGATTATTATGTGCATAATTTTATCAATGATGGTTTATTAATATATTTTGTAAATATCACTCAATTTTTTTAGCTTCCAATACTATTTGTTGACGTGATTTGATTCCAAATCATCATCAAATATTCCAACTTAGAAATTTGCCGGAATAAGAAGTGACAGCTTTGCGGTTGAGATTCTGGGAAAATGAAGACGAATCCTGAAAACTACGGAATGCTAGTTTTGTCTAGAACGGACCCAATTAACTTAATTAAAGAACGTTTTTCTTCTCAAATTTGCATGTATTGAGAGAAACGCAGTAGTTCTTTGAGCATCTAATTCTTAAATTTCATCAAGCTATGAAGCGTCCTCCAAATTATCTCAACTTAACCACCCACTTGCCGTTGTTGAAATATGGATGGAAATATATTTTCTTGTTGATCAATTGTTAGAAAATCCAATATTGTTATGAAAAATCCTATTTACTATTTAATTTCTCCTCTCTTTGGTTATAAAGAGACGTTTGTAAAAGAGAGATCGTTGTTGTTTTTGTGAATTGTAAACTTAATCAAAAGATGTGTTATTGAAAACATGATTCCATTGTAATGTTGCTCCGTTTAATGATTAATTGAATTTTGTTCCATTCACATCATTTAGTTAGTTTCTAGTCCATGCCGGTGGTTAAGAGTTCGAATTTCTATGTGTCATGGGAATGTACTGTTATATTTCGATTCCCCGTGTTGCCTAACGATTTGATACATGTTACCGTGAGTTCATTTCATTATTTGTTTATCATCTTAATGTCTTTATGTATTACGTGTTATGTTTATGAGTTATTTCATTATTGTGATTCAATCTTATTTCTTACAACAGGTTAATTGAGACAACATATTGCTTACTTAGATTATTCTGATTCGCGAGTGATAGTGGTTCTATCTAATTAATTCATACCTATGCTTAATATTTTACTGCTTTATTATAATGGATTGCGTTTGTCGTTTCCTTCCTAATTTAACAAGAATATTATCTCTCTAATTACTTATCTTATTATGCTTTGTTGTTCGGCATTTGATGTTCCATTCCATTTGTTGCTTTGTTTGATCGTCCGTTTCAATTCTTTTTAACTTACAATTTGCTACCCATTTACCTTGTCGCTCAATTCCGTTGTGTTGTTCATTTCCACTCATTAGTTTACATATTGCAAGAGTTTGCTTTAAAGAGTTTTCCTAGTTTACTTTCAATAGTAGCTTTAGTTCAATTTCTATTTCCTTTTAATTGCTTTAAAGCAGATCACAATCAGAGAACACTAGTTATCACTTCCACATTCCCGCATTGATTGTCTTGTTCTGTTTGATTTCAATTGCATCAATTTCTAGGAATAGTTATTGCTATTTTATCTTCGATCAACATGTTTGCTGAAAGTGAGAAGTTGGATTTTATACTTGTTACGTTAATAGATTTCTTTTCAACAACTTGTTAGATTTCTTTCCAAAAAGTTAGACAAACCAACTAAATGTTGAACAACATGTTCCCATTCCATTGCTAGAGTCCGTGAAAAATATATCCTCTATAGAAACCTAAAATTTGAAAATTTAAAAATAACCTGCACCCCAGATCTCAATTTATAATAAACTTTTAAGCTTCAATTGTGAACTCTGTAACTTAAAAAAATTTATATATTTAAGTGAAAAATTGAATACTTGTGTTGTCGGATTTGGCACATCTCCTAAGAGGGTTCGTAAAGAAAATCTCTAAAATCTCTAAAATATACTTAAAATAACTCCAAATATAGATATATTCATTTTTTAATGGAAATTTTGAGGTGGAATATATAACTTTAAAACATAAATTTTAAAAGTGAAAAATTTTCCATACTGTGGTTGGATTTGACATTTACGGAAGTAGAAGGTACATCTCCAAGGAAGAAGAAGGTACTACCTATCCAAAAAACATCAAACGAAATCGAAATCGTTAAAATTTTTTATTATATATATGTACATGTACATGTGTGCACAATTATTTATTTTAAAAATATCACAAAAATAATAATATTTACACATATCTTGATGGTGAGAATCATCTGATTGTTTGAATCGCAGGCTCGAACGTGATATTAATATTTTCTTCATTCATCAGCGTGATAAATTGTTCGTAAGCACATATAATGATACATTTTTTTTAGATTAATGTATACAAATAAATGTACATGTATATATGTAATTATTACAAATTGTAAATGTGTTAAAATAATTGAACCCCAACTATTTACTACATACTGCTCCCATGTCCTCTCATGAACAATTAGGTCATGCCAACCATTGCGACAATTATTTGTATATGTTTTGAGATATTCAACACTCATGTTGTCAATCTCTTCATCTCATATAATATAAAAATTAAAGGCTATTACTCTCATGCTCTTTATCTAACAACATCGACTCCACCAATCCACCGTAAACATTGTCGATGATGGCATCCTCGCTTCACTAATTTGAGAAGTGGCTCTATCTCCGACTACATGCCCCTACACAAAATGGTCGAATAACCAATGGCAGGTCAATAAGAAACTAAACATCATGTTTGTCACACAATCGACCTTTTCTTAACCAAAAATTCGTATAATTGTAATTTGATTTCATTTGAAAATACTCAAAGGTAATAATTTTTCAAAATAAAGTGGAACCTCGTATTCCATGGGAGTCTTTCATAGGCCGTAAGGGTGTCTATCATATGCCAATAGTAGAAGTATCACAGTAAATAAATATTGCACCTTTTGTATCTTTCTTTCAACCCTTCTTTGAAGTTAAACACAGACTTGGCCACATTTGTTGTAACTCTTTGTTAAAACTCCATTTATTCAGACCCATCACTATTTCCTTTATTTTTCTACACTTACAAAATTATCAAGCAAGGCTCCAAGCTTTCTGCAATATTATCTACTAGTTTGTCAAAGAGCAATTCATTTCCGCTTCTGCTGACTCTCAAAGAAAAAGTCAAAATATGAGATTCTCTGAATTTTTCAGCAGAAGATGTTGACACCTTTCATGTACACACATGTTTCTTTCCCAAGGCATATTGAAATGTCACCAGATAAGCTGGTGGGTAGAAAACCTTTCTTCCAGAATGAAACGTCGCCTGGCATTTTTTGATCAACAGCCTGAGCATTTTCAGCCTTCATATCAATATATTAAATTTTTTTCTGTATCATAAAAATACATAAACAAATTTGTACAAATTGAATTAAAAAAATATTAAAATTGATGCATACCTCAATGTGGTTGGCTAGCATCCTGCCCAACCGAGATTTCTGTTAGGAACTGTTATCTCTGCCGAGAACTAACACAACCACCTATTGATTGGCCTCCGGGTAATAAATATCACCACCTTCACGCAACTTTAAGTAAAGGTCCATATTGATGTCATTCTATGATTGAAACCACCACCAACCTCTCAGAGATAAGAGAGAAGCTTCATATATTAACATGAATTTATAATCAATCTAAAATATGACATTACATATAAATATATGTACATATTTCATTGATTAAATTGCGTGAAATCCATATCTAATCGGTGAACCATGGAATGGCATGCTCCATTGATCGAGTAGAGACCTCTCCCTTAGCTCCTAAAAATAAAAAATGAAACTTATTAACAACTAATTCTAACTCACAAAGTTGATAAAACCATCCCATATGTACACACATGTATGTATATGTATGGAGATTTTAAGATTATATTTAAATACCATGAACATCCGATCCCCGATCCCCTCTCTGAGATATGGGATTCTCGTTGATCTTCATCATTCAATCCTCCATGATATATATATCTGTGACATTTACAATTTTTAATTACTATTTAAAATAAATTCAAATAAATTTCATAAAATTAATGCAATTTACTCGTACACAAATTATGTAAAATAACTTTCAAAGCAATAATTAATGTGTGAGACTCAATTTAAGTAAAAAAATTTATAAAAATGTTAAGTTCACTCGTATTGCGCTTTACATGGTGGGGAGCACACTTGGTATAAAAAATTGAAAAAACACATGGTCATTAAAACAAGCATGAAACTCCATCTAAACAAAAAATTTGTTGAAGTCCTCTCGTATTTTAATTTTATAAAAAATTGAAGTTCACCACTTGTTGCAAATGGGAAGTTCACCAAGTTACGATGGTGGTGGGGAATAATTTGTTATATAATTGAAAAAACAAATGTCATTAAAAAAGACGCATTTATATAAACACACACATATCCAAGATGTTACAATGTCCATCAATAAATTTTGTTAGACCGTCTTCAACACTAATTCATCTTTAGAGATTAACCTTGAATTTTTGAAGAAGCGAATGCCTAAACTAATTCATATTTGAGAAAGATGAATCTTGAATTTTGAAGAGTTATATCTCAAAACTAACTATCTTTGAGATGAATCTGTACTGGCATTTCACAGCATTGTAATTCATCTATTAATCTATCTTGATAGATAAATCCCGAATTGGCATTTCCACTAATAGATCACAGACATCTTATTCACATGTGTACAACATCTTACTAAAAATTGAAATTGGCTAAGTCAATATTGTTTATGGCCCATGTACCTTTAGCCTTCAAGTTAGTACATGCCATTCATTTATTACACACAATTGCATCAGGAAAATTCACAATTCCAGCATTTGGTCCATACTACATATTTAATCTTGCCTTCACTTCCATGCAATATAATATGCCTTATTGTTTGTTGTTCTTCTTGGTATATTCATTTTCCTTTATCTAATTCTGTTAGTCTGCAATATTGGAAGTGGGTTGTTGTTAACTGTCTTCTTTTCACTCCGGATTAGGATAGCAAGGAAAACATTCAGCATAATTTATTATTCAACCATATTTAGTGGTTTTTAATCCTGGCAAAGAAAAACAAATTCAATAAAAATATATATTAAATTAATATTTATCATAAATGTATGGGGAGAATGACACATGTGCATGGTTTATCTTAAAGTTTGACTTAAATTTATAGTAGAATCACATCTAGAAATTAGATGCATTAAAGATTTTTATTTCAGAGTTTAAGGAGATTTAAGTATTGTTGCTATACATGGTTCATGCATGGTTTGTATTGTGTACCTGCCTTAAAATTTCATGGCATAAATCACATTCAATAAATAACATGACTTAAGAAAGGATATATCTACGTATTTAGAACTTGTATAATGTTAATACTCTCAACCAACAAACTAAATCCATGGAAAAGCCAACCACTTTAGGTCTGGGCTTTCAGGCCTTAACTCTTCCTTGAATTAATGGGGGAAAGCCCCTTTGAGTTTGGGGATACTATCCTATGAGAGTTCAACCACTTTAGGTTCAGCTTTAGCCTTAAATTTTGCCTTGAATTCAATGGGGAGGAAGCTCTCAGTTTGTGGGAGAAATGACATTTACATGGTTTGCAAAATTATGCTGTATGCAAACACACATGTACAAGTTTTTCCTTAGAGTGGAGACTGCGAAAGATCACATGATCTTGTCGATGAATCCCATGAATCATGATCTTTGTCATATTCTATTAATTCCCTATTCTCTTATTTTCCATTGATTTCTCTTAAAGGGCTTTCGTAGGCATGGTCTTTCTTTCGATAGTTATCTCTTGCAACCATATGAATTCTTGCAAGGAGTTTCCACATGTTTGCCAAACGTATATGTAGATAGCTTCAATTGTTGTGATCATATGCTCAGGATTCTTAAGAACAAAATTTCTAATATGTAGATGCAATCATTCATTTGCATGTATTTATTTAATATTTTGGAATGCTTTTCAGTTCTGTGTACTTCTCATAGATTTAAGTGGGTAGAGAGTTATAAGATATTGAAACATCTTATGAGCAAAGTTGAAGGTGGAGAATGGATATTATGGAATTGTGCTTATCGTTTTCTCATTCAACTTTGTGCTTCGACACAACCTATTGTGTTTTTATATCTTTATGGTTGATGTCTCAACCTGTGTGAGCATGTGGGTCCATACACCACAATGTCTAAATCCCATGTGATTTTGTAAGTTACCATTTTCATCGTTGCTTATTCTATTTTTAATCATATAAATTAATTTTTTCTTTTTTCTAATATGTTGGAAAAAATAATTCCAATCACTTATTGGGTGTCATAACAGTTGAATCCAAATGTCATAGTCATTACGATGTTAGTATTTTCTTCATATTTCAGTCATTAATTATTATTATCCTTATATAATATTATTTAATAACCTGCAAGTATCACTATTTTTGATACTACATTCTCAATTACAAAACTATCATAGGAGACTATAATGATTTTAGACTAGTTAATGGTTTTGGAACTGTATATCAAATAGCATTCACGTGAAATATGGCAACTTAGGATGTAAACCAATGTGATTTTTGTGACATGACTGAGTACTCATAAGGAAGGTATAGTATACCTAGAAATTTTTATCATACAGTTTATAAGATTATATAAATGAATCTGAACTGGAACACATATATACAAGTGTTTTTCTTTCAAAAAAAAACTAATTGCTAACAAAGATACCAATGACACGATTTCGCAGGATTTCATCCCTAGAAATTTACAATCACAGAGATGAGGCCGCAACGCAGACGTGCTGAGATCCGAAGACTTGGGGAAGATGCGTATCAAATTTCGTGAAAAAAAAATTTAAATTAAATTCAAACCAAAAAATTAACAAACAAATTACAAAAATAGCAACTACAACTACAAAATCAACAAAGACTACCCCTGGCTATCATGGTGCAATTGAAAATCAACAAAATCACTCTCATCATGAGCTACACCGCAAATCAAAAAACTTACCCCGTCATGAGAGCAAACAGCAACAACACCGTGGACAGAGACGGATGGAGAAAGATGTGAACAAGAAACCTATAAATTCTGGCAGCAAAAGATATACTATATAAAATACAAGTCTGCCGAACTCGTTTAAAAGTACATTAATCAATAGTTTGGTCACCTTAGTTCATTCAACTTTGTTTCATGGTTTTCCATCTTCAGCCAAACCATGTTACCACGTCCACAAGACACTCACACAAACGGAAGAATGAGTTCGATTAAAATAATTTCGAATTTTATTAACTTTTAATAGTTCGATTCCAACATTTATAAAAATTTCGTCGAATTATTGAGAAAAAGTTTTCACTTCATATTCTCACAAGCAAAGAAACAACTCCAACTTCGTGTCAATTTTTGTTGAATGATACTAGAAAACTTATCTTTATCACCACCATTTATTATTTAAATCTGTTCCAATCGACATAAGAGAACCCAAACATGAACCTTGGTAGAATTTATCAAGGTTAAAGAAGTTGTGGAGATTTATTAGGTCGTCTAACAGCTAGTCCCAGCATTATGTGGATCTGGATAGTCCACATGCATCCGATGTTCATCCATGATGCATCCCAAATACTATATTTCCATATTAAAAATGAACATTTCTCCTCTATAGCCAGGCATGCAACTTGTAAGTGCTATTTGGAGAGTTCAAGACCCATGAATATGCTAAAATTGCTCTTTCCAAGTTCAACATGAGGATGTCATATACATATAAAACCACAAAGACGATGTGAATGATCCTAGGATACTATCCATCCTCTCATTAACATTGTTGGATACTATTCAAGCCAAATGGCATGAAAACTACTCCAAAATTCCTTCTTAGATTTGAAGGTTATCTTCGATACATCAATTTTCCTTAATTGGAACTTGGTGGTACCATTTGATCAATATTACAAAGAAATTGAAATCTCTTGCTGATTAAGAAGATCATCAATTCATGGGGTCAAGTAAAATATTACTAAGTTTGCCCAGTTCATAATCAATATAGAGTTCATGGCCATCCTTTTATATTCTACACCAACACATGGGCTCTTATAAGGTGATCTTGGTTACATGTGGAGCCTTGGATGAGCTCTTAATCTAGAATTTATCATTATGCAAGAGAGAGCATCTATATTGGGCCATTAGGGAAAGTATCACCAAGTATCAATTCAATTAAATATTTGATCTACCAACATAAACATCTATAAACATCCTCATTGATGAAGTGAAGATATTTCTATATGATTCTAGAATATTTTCCTCCTACTTTCTATTTCAGAGAGATATTTCATGTGCTAAGGTTATGGTGGTTGTAGTGACCTTCTTAACTTTATAAAATACTGAGAGGATAAACTTTGGAAGCTTAGTAGATTACCTTTCAACATTATTTTGTTGAGATCAATGTAAGAAATCACCATAGTTGAGACTATCTCTCGTACTCAGGTATTTACCCTTTAGAGAATAATAGCACTATGTGAATCAGACTATAAACAACATGACTTTTCCACATATAATATTTTTCTCAAAATAACATTACAAAATTTGAAGGGAAACAATTCACAAAACCTCATGTTTTAAAGTCTTGATGTTATAAGAGAGGAAACATTGCTAATTAATATGTCTTCATTTATGACTAACTAACCAATAGTGTATGGTTGGGGTGTGGCATTATCGATGACTTCAATCTCTTGACAACTCCTGCTGCATATCATTTTCTTTCAGCTCCCACTATTAACAATGAAATTTATTAAGATTCCCCTTCATCCACATATGTGTGAATGGAAGAGGTAATCCTCCTCAATATCCTCCAACTCTCTCCGGTTGGACATTTTCTGAAGCACAACGTAGCATTGGATAAATTGATAATATGATTTACTTTCTTTTTTTTTGAATTAGGAATCTGCTAATTCAAAGTCCACTTATTTCTCTGCTTATTTAAAAATGATTTTTCGAGGACATTCATCAGTTGTTGTGCTAGTTTGTAGAACTCAAACCACTTTCTAGTGTCCTTCTTCGACTTCCCACTACCTATTTTCCTGAAACTTGGTTGTATTTAGGTTGTATCTCCTCGTTTTGTCCCTTATTTTTAAAGTCGTGGCTACCTTTTCTAGGCTTCTATTGTAGCATACTTGCAACCTAGACTATTTTTAATTCCATTGCTTCAACGTATACCATATTTTGACAACATATTGATATGTGGCTCCCATTGAGGATATGTATAGGAAATAAATATCCATTTGGATGTAATAACATGTTGCCAATATGGTACTTAAAAATTAGGTTCCACTCGTATTCTCCGATACCCATCTTCGAGAATGGGTATGGAAATTGTTGGTCAAGTTTCAGCACCATATGGTCTTCTTTATCATGGTGGTTTCATTGCCTTATGTATTAGTCATCATAGTTTCCTATAGGGTAGAATTACTCCTTCGCAGCATCAAAAAAAGTGGCTCAAGTGTCCTACATTGAATATCAGACTCATATTCATTATGTTTCTCACATTAGCCTTCCCACCAATATATGACATGGGGAATGGCTTTTGTAGAGTATGAAAGTGATATTATCATTGTTGAATTTTTTTTGGATAGAGTAATATCCTCTAATATACTTAACTATTTCTCCAAAACATATGGATATATTTGGCCTTTGGAAAAGGGGGATACCAAATTTAGCTTATACCTTGAAGAGTGATGCACCTCCAAAAATGCCTCATGTTGAAGGAAGTTTCTGATCGTCGTTGGTATTCATCAAAGGATTTGGGTGAAATTGTCCAACGTCTCATTCTCTATTGTGTGATTTTATTTCAAAAAAAAAATTGATAGGATATCTTTTTTCATCATCTCTCTTTGCTTCCACCATGGGAGGCCAGAACACGGTTTGCAAGATAAATCATCTCAAGTGAAACTAGCTCGACACTCAAATCTCTAGCAGAACACCTCATATTGCTACATGTACCAAGAAAATAACAACATGTGAATTGCTTTGATTCCACTGTCAATGGTATAAATCGAACAGAAATTAAAGGAAGGAAAGGAACAACACACACACACAAAAATATAGCATATAGGATTATAATATAGTGAAAACCTAACTTTTACTAATAAATAAAATAATGGAATATAGTGGAACACAAATTGCCAAAATGGTGGTAGAAATATTTGGATGGAGAGATATGAGCTACCATACATGAATTCATAAAAATCTATCGCAAGAGGCTCAAATAATGGAATTTTAACATAACAAGAACCCTATAGGTTCAAACCCTAATCATTAAATATAAAGCACCAAAGGTTAGCTATTATGTTGACAAGGGAAAATGACCCAAAAAATGTACCAAGGGGACATCTCCAAGATGAGTTTCCAATTATGTCTACCACCATTTGGGATAAGAGACCTATTTGGATTCTAGCCTAGTAACTATTCTTTTATCTCAAGGATGTACAGATATATGTTCAATCATCATAGTAGGAATTTTTTTATTCTAATCAAAACTAACTAATGCACTAGGATAAAAATTACCACTACACTAGTAATAGAAAAGATAAATAAGAAATGGGCAATGAGAAAGTATACACATGGTCGTCAGAAATAAAATGTAGGAGAATGCCAATGCAAAGTGATATCAATTTTCATGTAACTAAATATCAAACCCTTTATCATAACACCAATAAATCCAATATAATTTTCTACCTTGATTCCCATGATTTTGCTCACCATGACCCTTGTGTTTCATGCTCCAAAACCATATCAAACTCTCCACTTAGATTTTTGGATTTAATATAGACCAAATCTCTATATTCAAGGCTAAGTACATAAACAAGTGTTCTCCTCCTCTGCAATCCACTTTTTTCTCCCAATAGCATACTGATCCCATGAGGAATTACATAGCCAACTCCGGCCAAAATTTTTATTATGCAACTATGATGGTTAAGAAGGATCCTTGGTTTAAATTTATTAGTCTTATTGTATCCCTTCCACTAAAACCTACTACTACAATGCTACAGCCACTTGAAACCATACCTTTGAGTTATCTACACCTATCATGGTAGACTAATCTTCATAATGAGTGCATTGTCTTAGTTCTTGTATAGACATTTCGTCAATCACATTATTGTAGGATCTAACTAGGGGAAAGAACTCCCATCTAGGAGAATTATATGACAAAATCATTTTGGATAGTGGAACAATATTAATATGATCACCCATAGCAATAGGATCATGATTAATTATATCCGTCAATTAGAATTTGAGGAGGAATTAATTAGAACAAACAAATAATTGGAAGAGCTAATAAAATAAAAGATTTAATTTCAATATATTCATTAGGGAATTATAATTAGAGGAAACCTATAGATTCTACCATGTAGAAAATATCCTCGACTACCCTGTTCACTATATATTCAAGGAGATTTTTCTACCTCGACAAGAATAATAAAAATCACATATGTATCCAAGAGGAAAACATGCCCAAGTCCAAAGGGGTGAATTCCTGTTAAAGGGAACCATAACTAACCAATCAAGGAAGTTCGAATATAGACATTTAAGAACATAAAAAATATTTTAGAGAAAGGTTCTACCCAAATGAATCAAACCTAAAGAAAAACCTCCAACTAGTTGAGCTCATGTACGATTTCTAAATAAAACCTTAAAACAAGAAAGATCACACCAAAAATAATTCCAAGAGTAAGAGGAGTTATTGCACATAAGATAATTATAATTCATCTTCTATGATAGATTCATCATACAATTGTACAACATATTACACATCTCTCAACAAATAAATAGTGTTGATATCCATGCCTAGTCTTTACCACACAAAGAAGATATCAATACTCCCCAGAAACATCGTATCACAAGTCATTATTAAGAGTATACTAAGAAAATTATGATGATTACATCATATTATGAATACCATGTGATATATTTAGACATTAAGAAAATATCATTGAGGAGAACTCCACTAAAGAGTATCACTGTCACACTAATATTGTTCTAAGATATGTCCCTATTAAATTTGTAAGTTATGAGAAGGTTGAAGAGTTTGTAAATGATCTACAAAGAAATTTCAACATCCACAAAGGGTAGTTTCTAACCATGTTTATAAACTTCCATGTATAACTCTCAGACAGTGAGGAGTTCCCATTTTAAAACTTTGCTTTATTCTTTCTTAAAATCATTGTATACTAGAGCTAGAGGATTGTATTTATATCCATTGCTTAATATCAAGAAGTCTTTAATTCCATTACTATAGTTGTAATCATATGAATATTTTCCTTACAGCTGTAATCGTTTTGAATAGTTCATTTATGTATGTATTTTTTTGGGACGTATACCGTTAAAATTATGATTGTTATGAGATTAGATGATGTTTCTTAGATGTTTATTGTTTAAATACAGCATTTTATTATGAGCTTCATAATATTCTGAAAAACAAGAATGATTACCGAGAATTTATATGGATATATTATCCCAATGGTGTGAGGCAGATAAATGGGGACCTCACACCAAGGATCCTTTGATTATCAAGTCATTTTCCTACTCAAAATAATTTGTGCAATAGAAGAGGGATTGAATACACGTTATAGAAGAGAGTAAGAAGAATACCACACAACATTTCATTATACGATATTTTTAGTATCCCATAATGGAGAGAACTTATTATCAAAGTTTTTTATCCCTCTTAAGATCAATCTCAATCCCCTACAAATCGTATATTTTTTCTATAGTTCCTTCCACTATTAAAAAACAAAAACAAACAAAAAAACCTTGATAATTCTCAAGGCCATTAAACTGAATATTAGAGCACATTCAAAGTCATAGACCTCACATTTATTTTGAAATAACTGAAATTTTCAATCAAAATGTACACAATTCTTTTGGTAGAATTTGAGATTACTCCAATGTCATGCCCTACTCCATGTGCAAAAAACATTTGCTGTCCATAAGAAGACCAACACCGAAATCATTTAGTTAGACATGTAAGAATGAAGGTATTTAATGAGTTAAATGTTACCAAATATACCCCTTCCTTTGATCCATGATTCCATCAAGCACCTGACATCATATTCATCGGATATGCTTATAATATGGTTTTAATATTAAGAAAAGGCTAGTCCTTTTGGTAAACCCGTAGGATACTTGCTACTAATTTGTCTCACCTCTAGTTACGTTATAAAGGCAAGACAATCAAATCTAGGTAAGATGAGCCTCATATGAAACACATGTTAGAATTTAAATTTAGTGAAGCTCAACAAACAATCATATTTGTAGAAATACTCAAGTGAAATGTTTCTTTGATATTTATCCAGACTATCTGGGCCCAATCATGCCAAATTAGAAAGAGAGTCTAATACTCCTTAATTTCCATAGGATTTGATGTAATGAATCCAGTTGTATTTTAGATGTGAATAATTATTGTTAGACACAATTAACAAATATTTGATAAATTAATAATTGAATGGTACTAAGATTTTTCCATTGTTTCATATGACTAAATGTAGAAAATTAGGGTAGATAGACCCATGAAAATCAATATGACCAAAAATCCCCATACCCTACCAATTCAAATAAAATATAAATAAAATTAATAAGTTTGGAGGTAAAAACACAAAGAAAGTTATATTAATCACAACTGTCTTCTCAAAACCAAAAGATCAACAATAAGAGGTATGGATTTATGTTTATTTTAAAGTGTTAATTCCACTCCTCATCTTGAGTTCAACGCTAGGTTTCTCTAAATCATAATTCATAACGTCCTCATCTTTATATAGTGTTTTATCTAGCTAATTTCACTGTAAGATACTATGGCTATCATATTATATTTATAATATTAATTTATTAACATTTTCTTAATATTTTTATGTTCATGATTAAAAAAAAAATCCATGTGACTTAGTTTTGAAAGTGTTATAATCTTTATTGACTTGAATTCTCAATTTCATTTCCTATAATTTTTCATAAGGATGTGTTTAAGAAAAGGCCTCATGTGTGAGAGAAAACTAAAGCAGAATCACTTCATAAAAGAACAAAGCTCAATAAGATGTTTAATGTTCTTATGAATGCCTGTGACAGAATTACAGTTGGACTATGGCCAACATTGTTACATAGGTTTTAATAAATTAAAAATACAATAAAGTCAAGACAATGTTGTAGATTTGGTAAGTGAGTTCATACAATGAAGGAGAGTAGTACAAAATTAAAAGTTTATTTCATATTTATAGCATCAGCATATGATCAATGATGCACATAAAGGTCTTAGGAGGAAAATTACTATGAAAAACACAACAACACAAGCTCTTGATCATGCACATTGAGAAGATGTAGCACAATTTGTTTGAGATTTACTAGAGGCCAAGGAAGGGACTATTGAATCCTTTAGGCCTATTTCTAAGACAGGGCTAAAATATGGTTATTATAAAGCTACATAGCCAAATAATGCTCCAGGCTTAGAGCATAACAGTCAAGGTAAGGTCAAAGAGAGTACTATAGTGCTAGATAAAGACCCACTAAAGCAACAAATGAGATTTAAAAGAACCAAAATCTCAGAAACTTTATAAACACAATAATGTATTTCCACATTTCTCCTTCATATAAATAATTAATCTTGTTAAATTATTAACCTTCCACGAATTCTTCTTAAATTAAATCACTACTCTAAAATACATATAAAGTAAAAATGAATATGACATAACAAAGATGTTTTAGATTGTGAAAGCTTAAAGCTAAAACTCAAATATCATAGGATATATATCAATGAATATGTACCTCATATAAAGTCAACTTCATAGAGTTTCTCAAGATAATATATAATCGTTACACACTGTTATGTGCAAATTGGTTCACACACGAACGATTCTATCAAGCCCCGATAAATTGTCTCCATCGGGCAAGTAACCCTCGTTGAAGAAGATCCCCGAATTAAATTTGATCTTGCCTTGCTTGCACTGCAGAACTTCATCGGCATATCCACGAAACCGTGTAGAGTGTCTGAATGCATCACTCACAGTCACAACCGATAGTCCATCTCACCCTTTCACCTATCTCCACTAGGTCTCCACCGGATTTGACATGTACAGTTAACCGTTGTATTTGTTCAGCTGTGTTAAGATACTGTAAAATTAATTAACTAATTAATTCACTCATCTTTCCAATGTTGTATCTTTAGCTACAATTAGTATAACTGTAGGGTTTAACTCACTTAACTAGTTAAACTAAATAACAACTCACATAACTACTCTTCCAACTCTATTACAACTTGCCACTATCAGCTATAATGAAGTCTCATGCAATAGAACAATAACCAATTCTAGAATTGTAAAATTCCTTTTTCCCACTAATGTGCCAACATATGTTCACCAAATAAAGTGCTCCAAGAGAATAAGTTACTATTTATTGTCCGATTACATATACACACACCCCATATGCATTCTATTTTTATATTATACGTTCATAAATAGACTTCACCTATCTTCTAAAAATAGAAATTCATCCAAATATAGAATTTTCAACCATCTAGAATCATATCCCAGTTAATAATTCTTAGAATATAAAGCCACCATTCTAAAAATAGACATACACCTAAAAATAGCTCATTGAGTCTCTACCTAATGAAGGGAAGACTTCACATATCATCTCTGTTGAACTACTCTCTCACAAGAAAGATTATCCTTCACCCCAATCCTACCCTCTGCATTCAAATTTGCCTCGGTGAGTGCCTTCAGTTAGAATATTTGCATCCCATCTTCCGTAGAATGACCAAGCAACATGATCTCTCACCAGACAATCTCTCGGGAGCCATGATGATGGCTCGCAGCATTCATATGCATAGATCTATCATGAAACACAAGATTAATCGAGATTTTAATGCAATTTATCACAACAGCTATCAGTATTCAATGAGGACCCAATGTTAACCTAGATCTTCACCCATAGCCTCACAGTTTGGGACCTTCTGCTGCTGTATTCGCTTCCATCAGATCGAGTAAGCACGGATCTATGTTTCCTACTATACTCTCGGCTGAAAAAAATGAAATGCAGATCCGAGACCGAAACTCCTCCGATGTGCTGGCTTTCCGTTGGGCTCGCCCCCCGCTCTGACCGCATCCGTGAAGCCATGAAACTTCACCTCATCCTTCTTCTCAGGATCACATACTGTATACCTGTATGCCTCGAGATATCCCGCACATGATTTCCCGCCTTCGAAAGAGCTTGTGAATAACCATTGTTTGACGAAGGTTTTTCATCGTATAGCATATGTTCGATCTTGCGTCAACTAAATACATGAGTTTTAACCCACCAACTCGTCGATAGAAAATATCATCCATTACCTGATGCATCCCTTTTCTCCAATTTTCCAAGAGGAGTATCCATGGTTTGCAATTCTCCATGAAACATACCAAGCATATCCCGAACATACTTGCCTTAAAGACAAACAAATACCTTTCTCACCGCCATTTCCAATCCAAGGAAATAATGATGAGAGACCATATCCTTCATCTCGAACTCCTTTGCAAGGTCCTCCCAGCGAGGGAGCCACAGCCTACCACTACCGCATTAAATCATCAACATAAAGAACAATGAGAAATCTACCTCCACCACAACTGGGAGAACACCGCTCACCTTTCTGGTGAAACCAAGTCCAAGAAAAAAAAGAAGGTTTATCTATGTACCAAGCACAGTGCTCGTTTCAACTCATACAATTCTCTTTCGAGTCCGCACACATGCACTCACTCAAGATCTCAAATCTCGTGTTTCTCAATGTACACTTCTTCCCCTCAATGATCCCACAGAACGCACACATCCATCCGATGAATGTTCCAACCTATTATATTATCAGAGAGTACATTATCCTTATGGAATAATACCATGCGACAGTGCAAAGGTTTCTTCATAATCAACTTCGATCCGTGAGATGCCCCAGCAACAAATCTTGCCTTATACTTCTCGACGCTCCATTCACAGCCTTTGTTTTACCTTATATATCCATCTGAACCTACCACTAATTTACAAACCGGCCTTGAAACAATCTCCCAAGCACTATTTCCGACAATGGAGTCATACTCCTCCATCATGGCATCCACTCCATGACCTTGCACTGCTTCCTCAAAGGAATATGGCTCTGCCATGATACACTTCTCATGAGAGTCATGGTCCAGCGTTAATCGTTAGGTGACTATCTCTATCCGTGCTATGAAGCAGGTCTCCCACTGCCGCACCAAGCTTAGCCTCTACCTATATGGTACGCTTTCTACCAGTCAATGTTTGTCTGCACAGAGTGGACTCCTCCACTCCATGAATCTCCCCCGTGACTCATCCACACTCCAGAGGCTTATCTTTGGGAACTGCTCCTCCTCTACATGCAAGTGTAGCTCTCTGGCAACAATCTCTATGGCTTTTCCTCATTGAATTTTACATCCCATCACACCATAGTCATCCATCAGCTTGCAAAATACACATGATAATTACGGGTAAGCCGTGTACCCCACAAATATCCCAACTTCCGTAGTCACTCTTAGCTTCTTCCTAGTGTCCTTGGTTACATGAACATAAACATATGAGCCAAAAAATATTTAAATGAGAGATCCTATTTACCAAGAAATATTTTCTTTTCATGTACCACTCTATGAGGACAATATTTTTGCACATAAACTATAGTGTTGCATAAATTTCCACCCATAAATGCATTGGTAGGCCCTAGTCATGTGTTAGTTTCATGTAGGCACCCACGATCATTCCGTTCTTCCTCTCCGTGACCCCATTCTACCGTGGGTTATGAGGCACCATGAATTCTCTTAGAATTCTTCTTTTCTATATAATTCTTCGAATTCGTTCGAGATATATTCACCACCATTACCGCTCGCGTAGCCTTCTTACTTTCTCGACTTTTCTCCACCAATGCTTAAACTCACAACTTTGAGAATGTTTGATCCTTCTTTGCATGAAGAAGATCCGTATCTACGAGAATAGTCATAAAAAAATAACATAAGACCTATGTTTTCATAAGCTGAAGCAACCGAGAATGGTCCACACACGTTCATGTGAATTCTAGGATCACCGGGCTACGCTTCTCATTTTCATGAAAGGTGATCTTCACAAACTTACCCATAGTACATCCCTTGCATTGATCTATCTGCAGTGTACCCTTGGGAATTCAATGAAATCAAGCATGAAATATTTAGGGCACCATGGAGTGAAGGTGGCCCACCCCCGTACCATAATTCACCCTCATCCCGGCTCACTCACTTCTTTCTTATTTGTCCCCCATTTCAAAGGCAGCCATCTACTCCAACTTGTAGAGATTTTAACTTGAATCCTTATCCTCTGGTTTAATCGTTGTTTTATGTCACAAGAAAGCTTTTCTCTCACCGAAACAACGTCACAACTTCCGTCCTCCAACATCATGACTACACTGCTCTTCTTTCGTACCCAGAACATGAATAACATCTTTAAAAAAATGGTTTATCCGAATCCTCTTCAAAGGTAATGGTTCCAATTCCGATCGCACCGTATCTACCATCATCCATCTCTACATGCATTTCCCTGACATCTTTCTCCTCCAAGTCACCGAACAACTCCTCATTCCTCGGCCATGTGGAAACAAGCACCACTATCAAGATACCACACCGATCCTATTTCACTTGAAACCAAGCATGCAACTGCAAGACAATAATTCTGGGTTACAGGCAAGGGCCTCACAATACCGCAACTATAGTAGCCTTCTTGTTCTTCTTTCGTGGGTAGTTAGCTATGAGATGCCCATGTTCATGACATGAAAATATCACTCCTTAAAAATCTAGCTTCTTACCTTTAGCCTCACTTTGGATGATTTCTCCTT
Organism: Pinus albicaulis; assembly: GCA_034641835.2. Taxonomy (NCBI): domain Eukaryota; kingdom Viridiplantae; phylum Streptophyta; class Pinopsida; order Pinales; family Pinaceae; genus Pinus; species Pinus albicaulis. Next base: position 338,078 of record JAXQQM020090479.1, read on the forward strand.
CCTTCGCTTTGGCATCCAAAAGTAAAATCCTCTTCATCATCATTTTTTGATGAAGAGCCATCCCCGGTACTCCGCCTTATCTCCTTCGCACTAGATCCGCCAAAGTCGCTCCTGTAAAACAGCTTTCTCCTTCCATCGATGTATCTCTGATAACCGTGCCAATCCTTCGAAGCCCAAGGAGAGCCAAACTCACCAAGTCATCATCCACAACTATAATTCCCACACTCCCCATCTCATTTCTACATTGGACAAACTTCATGAGATACATTGGGAATATTTTCGCCTTCTCCATTTTTATTTTTCAAGTTTATCTTTTAGCTAACTTCCTATGATCATTACTACTTTGGAAAATATCTCACAAAGCCTTCCATATTGAAAATGGAGGGATTTCCGTGAAGGCTTGAAACAATATGGTCTTTCACACCTTCAAATGCATTCTTCTTGTCTTCACTTACTTTCTTTTTTCCAAATGTCAAGTAATGTAGCATCCATCGTAAGTGGGCTTAGGAAAATCGCTATCGATGAACTCCTTCAAGCCATTATCCTCAAGCACCGTCTCCATCCTCGTCCTTCCAACCTATGTAGTTCGGGAAATGGCCTCGAGTGCATACTCCAACCGCAACCCATTGAAATCCATTTCAATGTTTACTCAACTATCACATCAAGAACTTGCAAGTAAATTGAATTGTCCACGCACAAAACTTAGCACCGTCATTAATATTGCAATCTCCAAAGGATTAACATTGCTCCCATACCATGTAGAAATTTATTAACACATAATGTTTTCATATTATCCCGATATAACAATTTAATCTTATGTTAAATACAGAATCCTTCCACTTAATTCTTTGTGGAAATTAAATTGCCAATTGCAAAACACATATGAAGAAAAATCAATCACACATAACAAGATGTTTTTACCAGAAATATTAAAGATAAAACCCCCAACTATCATATATTATGTATATCAATGGAAAATGTAACAATCTCATACAAACCTCAAATGTATAGAACTCGCACAATATACAATCGTCACACATGGTCATGCAAAAATTGGTTCACACATGCACCAATTTACTACCTCCCGACAAACCTCACTCTACTACGCAATCCCCCGTTGAAGAAATCCCCGAATGAATTCGATTGCTTGCTTGCACTATGTAATCCTCATTTTCATCTCCAATTTCTATATAGATGCATTGAATGTACTATTATGTCACAACTCATACTTCATCTCACCCTTTCACCTATCTCTCCACCGGTCTCCAATCGGGATCTAACATGTAAGTAGTTAACTATTGTATTTGTTCATTTGCAAGTAAGACACTACTTGTGAATTAATTAACTAATTAATTCACTCATCTTTCACTAGTGTAACTTTATTTACAACTATCACAACTCGATTTTAACTCACTTAACTCGAGTTATACTAAATAAAAACTCACATAACTACTCTTCCAACTATGTTACAACTATTACTATCAATGAGTACCTAAGTCTCCATGCATGAGTCACCAACCACCTAGAATTGCGTAATTTCAGCCCCACCTACAAAGCTACATCTGTCAGACCGAAATAAAGTGCTACAAGAGAATAAGTTAATATTTATTGTCTAATTAATATTAAGGGCTAATAATAATCACATGCATTCTATTTTTAGATTAGCGATCTATAAATAGGCTTCACCCATATTCTAAAAATATAAATTCATCAAAAGATATAATTTTCAACCATCTAGAATTGTAAGATCCTCGCTTAATTTTAGAATATGCTCACCATTCTAAAAATAGACATACACTTAAAATAGCTCTATTGACCCACCTAGTGAAGGTGCTTAATTTTCGCTAGGCTCATCATCTCTGTTGAATCTCAACAAACTCGTAATAAAACTTTACATTGAAAAATTCTTAAGTGTCTCCTAAACATGCTAAGGATTGAGGATGTTCTGCATTGCTAGAATGGACAACAACCTTGCCAGACTCACATTTTCCTATTACTTTCATGTAAATTCATCGGGATGTACTTATCCTAACTTGAAAATATTTTTATACTCTGAAGTTTTACCACTAAACCTCACGTGAAAGAGGGTTCTCGATTACCTCAAGGGTTGAGGCACCGAGAGGCAATGGTGAGGGTTGTTATAGCAAATACAACAAGATGTCGCAGGTGGTTAGTTGAACATAAACATCGTTTGGGAGTTAATTTTGTAAAAAATGTTCATTTAGCACATAATATTCTTTTTTGGAAAGAACTATTTGAGGATTAAAATCTTCTTTTAGGACAAGGACATGCCATCGTAAAACACCCCTCAAATTGTCAAAAAACATCATTTACGGCCTCAAAACAACAAAACTTGGGCTTGAAAACCATAAGGAAACTACCAAAAATATAGATACTATTAATTCATAGAAGAAGTAGGTTTCCACCAACATACACCTAGATCAAACCCTTGTACTATCCATGCCGAGACAATTAGAAAATTTAATGTCTACCAAAAAGTTCACTCACCAAATCTAAGAATACCAGATCTCCAACCGTGGATGTCCATAATAACAAGATTTGTATTTAAATTTAATAATTTGACCAATATGCCGTAATTAAAATAATGGCTAAAGAAACCATGGAAATGCTCTCATTAGCCAAATATTAGGAAAATCCTATGATCCTTGAATTGCGTAATGGTCCACTTTTAGACCAAAATGGATTCTAGAATATTCAATATCTCCACTTATCTGGGAATTATCTTTCTAATTCTTTTTTATTTTTATGGCCTAGATCCCATATTTGAGGTCATCCTCTAATCCTAAGATGCACATAGTTATTTACAACTTATGCATGTACTAAATATAGATTCGATAAGTACATGACAACATCCCTTGGATATTCCATGAAGAATCTACAAAGATAAACATCTTTCTAAGCCTAGTGAATAATCCGGGAGAACTGCAAGGGATGGAAGATGATAATGATGATAATGGTACAACCAATAACTATTTTTCAATAGAAGAAACATGTTTCTTCAATGATAAGATAGAGTATGTTGTAATCTATAGTTTGATAACAATCTTTCTTCAACCTATAAATCAATATTTTGATTTTTGAACTCTATAAATGAGAGCTTATCAAGAGAGTGTTACAATGGGACTACCCTAAATCTTGTACCCATGGTTATCCCAAAAATATGGTTGTTCTAATGAGATTAAGCTACAAAATAACATGAAAATTAACTACATTGAGCCCCAATAAAAAGAATAATTGGTTTATATTCTACAAGAATAAAAATATGTATTCACGTGAAGTACTTAAATATGTAAGTAACCCATCCCGACTTATGCACACAACATATATTTATATTCTGTACTATTGTGGACTTATCCATCAACCCCAAATCATAGGAACACGTCTTTAAATACATAATCAAGAAAGAACTTCAAAAGTTTCTTAACACAATTTTTGTTAATTGATCTCTAATATTTAATGGGTTTCTCCTCTAGTGATAATACCCAAGAAGAATGGAAAGTGGGAGGGTTTGTATACTTTAACAATTACCAAGGATAGATTCAAATACTATCTTCCCTTACCCTTCAATGACCAATTACTTAACACTTTATTAGATATGTTCTTCTTCCTTCATAATTCCCATTTACCTTGCATAAACATTTTCAAATTTTCCCTTAATAATAGAAACACCCAACCTTTTACATGCCCCTAGGGGACCTATTCTTATTGAGTCTTACTTTTAGGCTCGTAATACACTAGCTACCTTCCATCAAGTTTTGATTGTATATATTTTTATATCTAATTCATAACTTTGGGATCTATACGGGGATGAATTTATGATTATGCCAATACATTTGAGGAATTAATAAATATGGAAAGTATTTAAGAAATGTAGAGAAAATAATCTTTCTCTTAGCGACGGAAAGTATCAAATGCTACTTATATAGCATAGTTCTTTTTCATCATATCTTTATCGTATAGATTAAAATTTATTTGGAAAAAGTCGAGGTAACTTTAAATATTCAAAGTCCAAAAAATGAAAAATAATTTATGTAGTTTCTTGTGACATGTTGTATACTATCACAAATTTATCGAAATTCTTACTAAGGAAAATATCATTTTTTATTGTTACTTAATAAAATCACGGATTTTATTTGGACTAACAAGTGTGAATATTCTTTTCAAGCTCTAAAGAAACATATATGTGGGTCCTCGACTTACAAGGACTTAAATGGCTCATTCCATTACACATTTCTATAGATGCCTCATATATAACAATTTAATTTATACTAAATTAGAATGAAGAAGGAAGTCATATGATATCTATCATGTAAAAAAAATGGCCCTTGCAAAACTAAACTATGCAATAACAAAAAAGTTTTTTTTGTATACACTATCAATAAATTGAGGCATTATTTAATGTGCTATCATGTTTTCATACACAATGATCACTTTTCCACATGATATTTGATTAATAAAAACTTACCAATGAGATGGAGATGCTTTACCTATTGAAGATATTTTTCCTAGTGAGTATATTTTTGTAGTATCTACTCACACATTGTAGTATGAAAATATCACTAACTATTTGTATAGAAAATTTCCAACCACATATCTATAAAGGAATGACAATGCATCATTATTCAAATTACTAAGTATTCCTAGATAAATGGCTTCATTTTTCTATACGGTATAATGTTGATATAAAGTTGTATTAGAGAGATGAAATATATGGAATCCTTAATGTTCATCATTATGATCCTAGTGGTGGGAAATTTGTTGTCAAAAGGAACACTCACAATGCACTTCACCTAGGTTATTTTTGTCCTAATTTATTCCAATATGAAATTATGTATAAAGTTGAGATAATTCTGCAAAATGCATTGAGTTACATAGTAAGATGAAATGTCATTGAAACCTAAAATTTTATTGAACCTTTGGAAATGACCCTACTAAGGGGCCAACTGACCTCCATTAAATATAAAGTTACACAGCTTTTCTACGACAATTATGTCAAAATATGGATAGAATCAAAGAACATCGAAGGCCACTAATCAAGTTGTGGAAAATTTCCCAATGATATATTTATTCATTTTAGATGCCACAAGAAAGAAGTTTTAATGGAGGATCTTGGTTTGATTTTCATCTAATCAAGATCTTACTTGGAAGTATAAAAAATTCAAAATAGTATCTCATCATTATGCTATCAATAAGCTAATGGATAGGTGTGGAGAGTATCAAAAAAGTAATAGAATCTATTTTCACAAACACCATACACCACCACCAGGATTGGAAAAAATAAACTTTGAGAGTTTGGGAATAGAACAACATGGTAGAACAGTAGGGTTCCACTCCTATGGCCTTCATATATCCCAATAATATCATGTTTCTAATAAATTTGAAGTTCAAACATTAAAAATTTCCTACAATACAATTTATATTACCATATAAAAACAACATCATTTAATTAATTAATCAACTTTATGAGATTCATCAAGAAGAATTATGTCATAAACTATTATGCTAAAAGAAATATTGAAATGTTGCACGAAAAAAATTGTCAAAATAATTTCAGAAAGGTGACCTGTTCATCATGACTTTTAGAACAATGGTTTCAAAGAGGATTTGTAATTGGGGAAGGAACTACAAAATATATTATATGTGATAAATGTATTCATGAATTTATTCACTCACAGACAAGACATGAAAACTTCACCTATGCATTAATTATGTTAGAGCATGTACTACATTTCCTTCATTTGTGATTTCTCACAAGAGATGGACCTATTTCTTTTAGAAAAGGGAAGTGAATTATTTAATAGGTTTAAAGTGTTCAAAGTCTTTATTGAGAAAAACATGGAATAATATAAAGTACTTAGATCATATAATGGTGGTAATTATACTTCAAATTCAGTGCAAGGAGGTAGGAACCAAGAAGGAGCCAATATTTATCCAAAACCATATAAGAATGGGGTTGCAGAAAGAATGAATCCAACATAGGTGTTTATAAGGTCATTAATTCATGACTAGGACTGTCCAAAGCTTTTCACAAAGCATGCAACACAATAGTCTACATCACATAACCACAACTACTGCACACATTCTGCTCAGGACCATGTGCTAAGCAAAAAAGAGGACTAAGTTGATCCTAGAAAGAAGGGCTTTGTTTTGGTTATAACAGACTTAAAAGGCCTATAGGTTCTATAATCCAAAGCAGAAGATATTAGTAAGTGAGTTTTCCAAAATTTTAGGAACACTTTGTATCCAGGAAGTTGCTGTAATGAGATTGTTTTACTGAGAGATAGACAGAGGAGAAACCTGTGGTTGAGCCATGTCACTAAAGATATCCAGCAGGGTAAAACATTCAGTGAGGATAAAGATACATTAATCCCTTCCAATTATTTCACATCTTGATGGTTCACACATGCCAGCCATGGGATGCTTAAGAGTATGTCAGACCCAGGAGCACAATTAGGGAGAGAATGTTTCCAAGAAGTTTCCGACCAGCATGGAATTGAGAGTACTGCACTTGTTCTAATCCTTCTAGTTTATAGTGATCTAGATTATATAAACATATTTTTATCATCCATAATGGTGCATTCGGAGGTGGAAAAATGAGGAATTATCTTACGGGACCGTTTTTACCAACCGGGCCCAATTTGGCAAAACAAGGTCTAAAATCTTCTAGAGAATTTTGAGGCACGAAGTGACATTTTTTTGCAAAACTTCATCTCTTTAGCTCCACACCATTATAATTTTGTTTTACACAAAAATATTTTGCAAAATGAAAGAAGTGCATTAGTCGAAGTCTATATGCAAAAGTTATGCCACTCAGAATTGACCTTCTTGTTTTCACACCATAATTTGGGAGGATGTCGCATCGCCCCCACTATTCCTTGAAAAGGGGATAGCTAATGCCGTTTGTAATGTAAAATAATCTATAAGAGTCTATATTGTAACACTATTTAAGAGGTCATGTAGCCAAAATTAAACACTAGTAGGCTATCGTATTTGTGTTATAACCGTGCCACTATGAGGAAGAGGCATTCCATTCTTTCCAAGAGAATTTTGTTCCTATGCATCGAGAAAATAGTAGTGAGATATAAAGATAGATAACATAGAGATTATTTATGAATTTTAGCATCCCAAAGGCTACATGGCCATTTTCCTGTAACTATAGCTTTATTTTCCCGCATGCAGAGAGCAAAGGGGCCTCACCTTCCAATCTAGTTTTCTCCCAATAGGGTTTCCTACAGTATATTTTGTGTCTTATGTGCGTGTGAGTTTATTTTTTTCATTCTCTATTTTTCTTCATAATTTCCATTTATGCTTTTGCATGTGTTAATTATAGTTAAATCTACATATATTGGATTTTAAATAAACTATAATAGTGTAGAACTTTCATATTTAATATAATATTATCAAATATATGTTGTGACGAATTAGTCCATGGAATATCCATGGTATTTTATGGATTGTTTGATATCGCAGCAGCCTTCTTTGGGTATTTTTTTGGAGATTTCAGTGACCAGATCATGGGGAGAAAATCTAAAGCTCCAATCTATATTCATGCATCTATAAATGAATCCCCACAGATCCCCAGAGGTGAGGTTTATGCAGTTTTGGCTTGCAAATTTACAAATATCAACTACAATGTAAGACTCTGCTGAGGCCTTGAATATCAAGCTAGGTATATATTGATAGGATGGAGGTTTGAATGTAGAGGAAAAATTAGAATAGGATAAGAACATTCTGTGAGAAACATAGAACTAGTTGAAGAAAGGACCTCAAAAAGATCTGTCCGTTGGGGTTCAAGTGTCATGGAAATCAACCACGTCCCTATTTAAAATGAAATCAAATTAGATAATAATTCATACCATGGCTAATATCATGCTCTAAAGCCGAACCAAGCCAAGTTGTAGCACTGAAGCTATTTCAGCATCCATCGGATTGAGTGAAGCGGAAAACATCTCCCTATGCCACCTCAAACAGAGGCTGCTGACCAATTGGTGGAGATCCAATATGGAACTTGGACAAGGAGGGAGAACCTGGGCCTGACTAAGTGACATTTCAATAACCTCATTAAGTCACATTTTCATCGCATTGGGTACATGGAGAACCAAAGGATCCGGTGACATTACTTCACAAAAATTCGGGCCAGCGTGCAAGAGTACAACATGAAATTCGTAAAGGTGGCTATACGTTGGGTATCTATCCAAAGAAACCATATGTACACCTCAAGTATTTGTGGGGTCCGCACCACCATCTCTGATGAGGAAAGTGATGCCATCGTGCTCAAATTGGTGGACAAGGCTTGTGTAACAAAAATAATACCCAGAAAACATAGGCCTAAATAGAGCAAGAATCAAGTGGATCAAAGTAGAAGGAGAAACAAGATGATTCTAAGTAGGGAAAAGAAGAGAAAGGGGAAAAGAGAAACCACAATAATTAAAGAAAAATATCCTAGCAACTACTACAACATTGGATGCATTCACGCAGGAGAAGTGTTGGAATTCAAGACCATAGCTAACCTAGAAAATAAGAAAGACAACCAAGAAGAATTTTATTGCCAAAAACTCCTAGCAACCACATGAAAGTAAATTTTAGAGTGATGAGAATATCATCTATAAGCCAGCCACAAAAAGAGAATACAGAGTAGCCTTCTGTAAATAGTGAAATAAATGACCAAACTCTTCCATATAAAGACAAAGGTAGGTGTGCCAAGAAGACAAAGATTTGATTCTCTATTTTACTCAAGATTTCAGCAACTTTTACCTAAACAGATAACAAGAGTTGGGGCAGAAATTTGTGATCATCTCAAACTCCAGCATATCCATTAGCATAAATAAGGATTCAAAGTTGAAGGTAACAAACAAGAAGACCAGATTGTTAACAATGTTGATTTTATTGATGAAGTGTTATCTAGATGTTTCCTTGATGTATTTGAGTTGTTTTTGGGAGTCCATACATGTTCATGTGATCCATATTCAGAGGAAAGCTAACCAAAGACTGTATCATCGAAGATGGAAAATTTTTCATCATTAATGCACATAAAGGAAAGTAAAAAAAAAATTCACTATTAATTGTCAACCAAGCCGCAGTAGAAATTGGGATCAGTCCTGTATGAAGTATAAGACATATTTTTCAAAGAAATTCATTTTGCAAAGGATTCAATAAGAGTGGTGGTACAGTCCTGAGGTATTAAGTGAGATAGAACAAAATTGAGGATTTGTTATGAGAATACAGCGGATTTTTTCCAAGAGCCAATGTTACCACCCAAGAGAGAAGTGACATGAGATCCACCATATTTTACCTCCCCATTGCCAAATATTAGGTTGGGGCAGGGCAAATTAAGAGAAGAAATTTAAGTGAAGAAAAAGTTGGTAACAATGAGTTAACAGTATCATTCATTCAGTACATCACCATGTGGTTCACCTATCATTATTTTTTCAAAGAAGGATGGGAGTTGGAGGGTGTGTATATAAATATGGTACATGAACAAAGTCATGCTCACAGAACAAATACCCCATGCCCAGGATATGATTTGTTGGATTAGTTGTAGCAATTAAACATTTCACCAAGTTGGAATTGAAGTTTGATACCACGGAAGTTCAATTCAGCAAAGAAGTATTACATGGAAGACCACCTTCAAAACCAACCAAGGTTTGTATGAGTGGTTAGTTGTGCCATTTGGAATATGTAATGCACTAACCATGCATTTATGAGAATAATGAATGATGTATTGTTCCCTTTTATCAATTTCTTTATTGCTCATTTGGATGATATACTAGTTTATAGTGCTACCTGGGAGGAGAATATTTCACATTTGACATAGGTGTTGAATACTAGTAAAATCAAATCTAGCAAATTTCAAGAAGTATGATTTTTGTAAAAGTTAGCCTTGGTGTATATGGGGTATGTGATCAAAGAGGAGATTTATATAGAGTCTTTCCAATATGGAGGTCATCATGAAATGGGAAGTGCCTACTAATGTTTCTAAGATCACAGAGTTTCATCGCAATGTCACAAAAGATTCGAGGAATTTCATAGTCTTGTTTTCAGTGGTAGCAATACCCACGCCATAACAGCAAGGTAAGATTTACATGGGGAAAGTCCAAAGAAAGGACTTCGATGAGCTAAAGAAGAATATTGTCTAAGCGCCGCCCGGCATTACCAAAATTTGAGTTACCCTTTGAAGTGAGATATATGAGTAGGTATGTTATGTGATTTGTCCTACCTAGGAGGAATGCATGTATGCTACAATACGAAGTATTTCATGGGGAATTTATTAACTACCCTACCTACGACAAGAGCTTTATGTCATGTTGCAAGTTGTGAAGAATTGGAAAATATGGACTACAAGGAGACAACAATCCACACAAATCACTACCATAAGACGCAGAAATGCCCAAAGTAAGCTACAACAAACTAGGAATTACAAGGGGATGGAATTTTTACAAGCAGCTTCATTTAGTGATAAAATATAGGAAGGGCATCATGCTGCTGCTCAACATGGCCAAGTCCACCTACATCAAATATTATAGCTTTGAGGACTATTATGCACATGGAGCCATTCACCCAAGATGTATATAGAGAGTCATATCCAGAGGATGAGAAAATCAAGGAGGTGTATCAAGAAATAATCCCAAATCATGTGCATGATGGTGATAGCATTGTTTACTACCATCTCTAGGATGGGTTACATAATTTCAATAAGCTTAAACAAAAAGTGAGTGATTTCGCTTGATTAGAGAGGATTACACCTTCAAGGTTGCGGTGGAACTTTGGGGTAGGAAAGAACATGGCTAACTTTCAGGTATGTGTATTGGCCCAAGATGCAAGAGCAAGTAGTCAGGTTAATAAGAGGATGCATTCTTTGTTGTACTAGAAAGCCTAACAAGAAAAGGTCTATTCACTTGTTTGTACCTACTTGTCCTTGGGAAATCTATTTCCTCATGGAACTTGTGTAGGTTTATTTATAACCAGAAGGGGATATATGACTACATGTTCTTAGTACTTGACAAAGTTCAATGGAAAGATAAGGTGCTTTCTATGTCTGTGAAAATACTATTAGCAGAAATAAGCAGTAAATTTGTTCATTACAAAATCTGTACTTTATGATACCAAGGAGCATAATTTCAGATAGGGTTGCTATTACTTTTAGCATTTTGACTACATTATGGGAGAGTATGGACACAAAGTTGAGAGATCTACATCATTCATCCACAAGACAGATGGGTAGAGGAAGTAATAAACATGATTCTGGTGCAAATATGATGGGATACAACTAGAAGCATCCAAAGACCGTATGAAAAATATGGTATATATACAACATTCTCACAACAAAGAAATCCACACTTCTATACAAATTCTCCATTTGAAATTGTTTGGATATTTACAACACTACCTTTAGATATTGCATATGGGTAGCAAGGAGGAGTGAGGAAGATCTTACAGAGATGCTTGAGGGCTAAAATTTTACATGATGATCAAGAAGATTCATTACAGGTAAATGAAACACGCAAGTCACAACAAAGCATAAGTCCATGTATTGATAAAAATAGAATAGAGAAATCATTCAGGGAGACATTTAGGTACGGCTGTATACATAATAAGGAGAGGCAATAGGGACTGTAAGAAAATCCAAGGATTTGAGGTAAGGTCCCTTTGAGAGCATATAAAGGTGGGGGCCATAATGCCTACATCGTATTTTACCACCATATGTGCATTTACTCATTGTGAATGTAGAGGAATTGAAAACTTCTATGAGCCTTCCATGTTAGATTAGAAAAAGGAACAGGTCCTACCTCTCCGTGGAGTATTTGGCACCAGATGCTCAGGAAGAGTTTGATGGTAATATATACTTAAAACAGGTTCAAAACTAGAAGAAAAGCAGCATGACCTTTGCATATTGGATTGAAAGATAATCTTCAGTGCTTTAATATTCCTAAATGAATTGGAATATTAAATTTTGTTTTTGCTTCTCATTTTGATGAGTAAGAGGGCGTGAGACCCATAAATCTCCTCAATAGAATAAAATCATTAATGGAATGGAGATCACCTAGTGGCTTGATAAAGCACCCTTATGTGTGAAAAGTAAGGATCATGTACATTGGGTCAACAACTTTGACCAAATCAATAGCGTTGTTTATGGAGGAGTGGGCATCTATCAGTGGGACAATGGAGTTTTGTTGGAGACTCTTTGCATGGAATTAGTGACTTAAATGAGTGGGGAAAAGGTGAGGAAGCTCACCACTTATATAAGGAAGAGGATGGAAGCCATAGAGGAGATGCATAGATTATTATTTTGATTATATGGTCCGTTTTAGGACATATAGCTTTCTTCAACTATTTAGCTAAGATTGTAGTGTTGTTTAGCATAGGTGTCTTTTATCAGAATCCAAACTCTTCTGAGAATCCTCTAGAAGATCTTTGCACTACATTTCCACATTCCGTAATTTGGCCAAGCTACAACTTTATTCTACAAAGGCAGATTCTGTTAGATATGCCGAGTTGCAGAAAGTAAAGAAGGAGGGTTTCATTGGGCACTTCGAGCTTGTTTTCAAGGGGGAGGAAGATTCTTTCCATTGGGAGATTAGTACATATATTTCTAAGATCAAAACAAGGTGATATCATCCCCCAAAGCAGTTGTACCATGACCACGTTATTTTAGTGGGTTGTTGGGCAACCCAAAAAGGGCCGAAAAATCAAAACTTAAAATCTAGCCAAACCATTTCTAATTTTTTCTAGGTTTTTTTTAGCAGAATCCACATAAAAACCCGAATCATCATGAGCACTCCAACAACCTTCCATACATACCTTCTTCCCAAAGAGTAGCGTCTTCTACTACAAACAGAGGTAGCAGCACATATTTAGTGCTAGTTTCCTTTAGTGTATTTCAAATTACCCATCATGTGGCTTGAGCATTCATTTTGGAGCACTATGTACTTTATTTTTCTATCGATTATAATTGATATGTTCAAATGTTTACTAATAGATTAAGGATGTCTTAATGTAATTTTCAGTTCCAACATACTGCATTTTCCATATTTTATGCTATGTCTTATTTTGATTTATTTGAATGTTGCATATGTTCTATATTCCCGTTTTTCCATTTGGGAATACACATGAAAAGCTAAATGGTACAAATTTATTATGAAAATTTTCACCTCATTCATTAAGAAAATCTTTTGTGGACCAAAAATCCTCTAAATAGGTGGGAAGTGTGATCCACCTATCACCGTATTTTTTCACCCATATCAATGCATCTGTGAGTGGAAAAGGTGGAGGAACAATCTACGATACTATTTTTACTAGTAGGACCCATCTTGAAAACCTGATTTGAAACCTTCGGGATCATTTTGAGGCATAAAATGACATTTTTTTTCGGGTAAAATTTTTTCTTTAAAAAATATCATTTCATGTTTTTCACACACACATATATTTCCAATGATGCAAGAAGCGTAACAACCGTATTCTATATGCAAAATTCATGCCACTTAGAAGTTGACCTTCCCGTTTTCATACCTATAATTATGATGCAGATGTCGCCAAGACCCATTATTCCTGAAGATGGCCATGTTTGTGATGTAAAATATCATAAGAGTCTATTGCAACTCTAGTTAAGATTTTATGGTCAAAATTAACCACTAATAAGCTACATGAGTTGTGTTATAACCAAGCCACTAGGAGGAAGAGGCATTCCATTCTTTCAAGAGAAATTGTTCATAGTTGAGTAAAGATAGCCAGGAAAATAGGAGGTAGAGAACACAGAGATGATTTGTCATGTATCATCCCCATGGGACACGGGCATTACTTCTTTGTAGCCACCCTTATTTTCCCAACAAGAGAAAGAGAGTGAAGAAATTTCACCTTCCAAACAGGTTTTCCCAAAAGGGTTTCCTTAGAGAGCATACTTTGTGTCTTATGTATGTGTGTGAGATTATTTTGTTGTTTCATATATTTCTTTATAATTTCAATTCACACATGCACTAATTATATTTAAAGCTATAGAAATTGAAGTTTAAATAAACTACAGATAGTGTAGAATTTTCAGATTTCTAGTACAATACTATTAGATCTTTTGTGACTAAATTGTCTAGTGGAATATCCATGGAAGTTTACATCAATAGGAAGAAAATAAAGAATTTGGGAATACAAGAGAAGAATGAGGTACCACTGTTAGGGTGAATGATGTTTGGGACAGTGCTATAACACGTAAATCATGGCAGTAATTTCCAAGTGGTTCTACAAAATCAAGCATGATGAAATTGTATCCTATGAAGTTCAAGGTAATGCTTGTGGTGAGTAGTTTGGTTAAATAAGGAGTGTCCTATGAGGATAAATTTCCTATAGCTTCCATGTACACTTTAGGGACAAAATATATTTAGCTTCATTTAAGGGATGGAGGATACATCATATGGATGTGTAGAGAACTTTCCTTAATAGAATCATTGATGAAGAAGATTATATAGAGAAAAATTAGGGCTTTGAGGTAAATATGAATCGTACCCACATGTAGGCTTAAGAAAATACTATATACCAAGTAGGCACCAATAACATGATATTCTAGGATCAACTGATATTTTCTAAATATGGACCTGGTGTGCTATTTCCGAACAACCCCCATTATTTTAGAATAGTTTCCTTAGGAAAATAATGGGGACCTTTAAAAATTTGACTAGAAAAAACAAGACCCTTAAAGTGATCGATTAAAATAGAAATAGATATAAAGCTAAAGTGCATCATTTTATTGATGAAAGGGCACTTAGCTAGAAAATTCAAAAGAAACACAAACTTGCAAATCACAATCGCAAAATCACAAAGACATCACATAACAACTTAAGCCACTCCAAATGAATTTGTGATGCGATATCATTAAAAATATTTAATAAAGGAAAAGGATTCCAAACAAATCATGTTTCATGAAAAGATAAACACAGGATCTTCTTCCTTTTCCACGTCACTAATTGCACATTGCAAATCGCATTTCCATTCAAATAATTATTTGATTCCCGCTTGCTTTGCATCTTTGAGTGATACATCGATCAATCACACTTTTTAGAGACCACTTTCCACCATCTACTCACCGAGATTGCAAGTATGATATCGCATTGAATAATTTCCATATTTATTTCCCTGCTAATTGTGTTTGAAATCTTTAAAAAACTTTAATCTTTTAAACCCAAAGGATGTTTATAGCGCGAAAAGGAATTAATCTAATTGAAAATCATAAAATATGGCTTAAATCATTATACAAATGAATCTAGAGATAATATATCTTATTAAATTTAAATGTCTATTATACATGAACCTATCAAGTCATTAATGCCATAACTTAACGCGTTTAATGAAATTTCAAATGTGATTTGAGTAACAAAAAAATTAATGTTTTAGATTACTCTATGTGCAAAAGTTTCCTGTATTTTCCATCAATTTTATTGTTATGATTACTCGTATTTTTGATGAATTTGTCACTTTACTCGTGTTCTTCTTATTCAAATGAAATTCCAAACAAACAGTCTTAAATTAAGGCTCATGAAGAAGTCCAAGAAACCCATGGCTCCCTAACTTTGCAGCCTCCTACTAATGAAGTAACATAAATATCACCCTATTCATGGATACATGTGCAATAGAGTATGGTTCTCCGCTTTAAAGTAAATACATGCTGAAGATGAAAACTTCTGTTGCATGGTAAAGAAAATATCACAGACACTTACAGATACCTCATGTTACTATTTCCGATGCTAACTTTTTCCATGCACTTTACACGCCCCAAGATTTTACCATATATGGTAAATGGATTATTAGCACTCAACATTGAGATTACAGAGTCTTCCTAACAAGAAGAAGAGGTAGTATGAAAGATAGGGCCATCCAAAGCAGAAGATTTGAAGAAATCTACCATCTTACCTCAAGGTGTAGTGATAATATTTCAGCACAATTCACAAAGAAGAATAAGTTGTATCAGATCCCACAAGCAATTTGAGGAAAATTCATAATTAAGAATAAACATGACGATAAGGGTACATTCCACTGCCCACTTGTTGGTCCCCAATGTTATATTTCCACTATGATGTTCAGACTTTGGCTAACTCCTAATACTGAATTATTTGTTGAATGGGTTCCTCTTTATGGATGTCAGCTTTTGCACTCTCACACTTCCATGGATTGGGAACCATTTTATCAAACACATTTCTACCGTATCCTCAGGTACATGAAAATCATTTTGTTTTATCTAATATCCTTTCCATATCCTATATGAGTGTCGCAGAATATGTGATGTAAAGGTATAATCAAATTTTCCAACCATGGGTTGGAAATGGACTATCCAGACTTACCTGGGTTGTTATCTATATTTATCATAGAATTGTATGGGAATATAAATATGAACTACTTTCGTACAATATTTTCCACAAGAGGATATGTCTCTACTGTTTCTAATTGTGTTTGATGAAAATGTCTCCATATTTTCCAAAGAAGCTTATGTTGATTTCACATCCTGTTGGAAAAGGTCACCAGTTTGGGGAAGAGTTATTCATTTATGTTAGAGCTTTTTGGAAGTCAGTTTCAGCTTGCCACGTCCTACCATTTATGTTCCAGCCAAATTTCTCGCATTACAAATTTCTTTATCAATAATAGAAATATGATTGATCAGTTGTTAGATGAAAAGATCAGTATTCATTCATTTCCCTATTTATCGTAGAAACATGCATTATACAATTTCAAACATGTTGGGTTCAATATTAATCAATTCAATGTTTGAAATTATTTGAGTACTTCAATGGGGAAAAATGACTCTAGACCAAGTTGTGATTAATTTTAGATAATAAGAAAATAATACCATTTTCCATACAGAATAAAAATTGGTTGTATAACGATGACTGTTGATTCAATGATATTTATTCAACAAGAGAAATTAAGCATCACGCCTTAATCCTCAACTAGCAAAGTCTGAAAGCAATACAAGAATAGTTGATGAAAGGTATTCCTTTAGTATAATATTTCAGAGGTCCTAACCTATCCAGTATCAACAAATGAAAGAGAAAAAGGCAGGAAACAATAGTAGGCATAAATTTCCAAGATACTAAAGTCCTTAGTGGAACAAAGCAGAGTAAGAGTATTAGAATTTAAACAAAGATCCATTTTTTCAAGTGATCAGATGAATTTAAAAAAATCATTTAGATCGTTAGGCTTAAGGGAGACGAAGAAGGTGACTATCGATCAATGCGAAAAAGTTGAAACACCTCAAGGTAAAAAGTCAATCTGCTGCATCGTTGGGGTCAATCATAACCATAGGTAGAAGAATTTATTCGTGGCCTACCCAACATCATGCAAATTGTGCTGGTATTAGATGAAATACCTCCTTAGATATATTTACAAATTTCAAGTAGACAAAGCTATGACTGCTATAGGCAAAGGAAGAGGAGAATAACAAAACAATCTCAAGATCTCGCTCCTTGGGATGTCTCTATGAAATAGTTTTGAAAGAGTCATGGCGCAACCACATTCGTGATCCAACACGGGCACCTCCTAGTTTTCAGTATATGCATCTACCACCATTGACAAATCCACAGTTCAAAAATTAGTCAAAGAGGAAGCATGAAATAATCCTTCAATTGCTAACACCAAGGAGAGAATCAAATCATTAATCAATTATACATACGTGTCACACCAATAGAGCTTGAATCAATTGAAAGCCATAAAGACTAAATGTGATGTTAAAGTAAGATGCTCATATACATCAATCCATAACGCATCAAGAACAATTAAAGATAATTTAGTGGATGTAACTAAAATAACTTTAGAATTAAATACTTTGTTACCCTTAAAGAATGCTTTTTTCTCTCAAAAATATCTATCATAATTGAATAGTGTGAAAATGTTCACTATATCGAATCAAATACCGATGACCAGTTGATCAATCTTGATGAATTATGATGTATGACTTAAATATGTCACCTGGAAAGATATTGCTTGTTAGTAAATAAAATATGCATTCTACTATTATACATTTAATATAATTCTTTCATTATTTTAGGTGTTCTAATTAAATTTTTATATCATTCCATTAGGTCATCTCAAAATTGTTTCATCAATAGCCCTAATTAATAAAACTTTAATTTCCCCAAATTCATATCATTATTGGCTTTCATCAAAGGTCTAATATTTGTTAATTAATAATACTTTTAAATGATCATTTCAATTTTCTAGATCTATCACAATGCCAAAGTTAATCATGAATTCAGCTATCTTATTGGTCCCATTAGATCATTAGGTTTCATTGTTCAAGGTCCTAAAAATGCACTAATTCATTTGCATATACTAAAAGATGAGAGGATCCAAATACTAAACTTCTTTACCAGAAAGGTTGACCTCCAATATGGTTTCCAAAGTTGTAATTGATTTAAGTGTAAGTTTCTATCCAAGATGTAATATTTATTTCAAACAAGAGATGACTTTTGATTTTTTCATTTAATTCTTTATGTCATTAAATATGTAATAGTGATTAGTTCCAAGGCTACAAACCCATATTTGAAGCATGCCAACACATAAAATTTCAAAATGGTGTTGCTCTTGAAGTTCATCAATTGATCAAATTTCAAAGGAGTTGTTCTTCAAGTGGTTCAAGTGATCATTTTTACAAGCATTAAACCCTAATATCCTCTCCTATTGTTGTAGTTTTCATGTGAAATAGAGAGTTATTTGAGAATATTAGGCATAAGGAGGTCATTCCGCAGTTAGCATGAGGTCATTTCCAGTACATAAACCTCATGTCTCTATCATTTTTAATTCATTCCAAGGGACAAATCTACTCGGCACATAGGATTGGTTTTTCTTCAAAATGTGTTTCAAATCAAACAAAGATTAATTTGATAAAGTGAGATTTTTTATCCATCATAAAGCCAATGAAGAAAAGCTCTACGCTTTTGACAATTTTCATGGTTGTAGAGAAATTTTCAATAACACAGTGCCATGTGAGAGTTGTTACAATTTCAGAGTGACCTTGGGAAATCATTGCCATCACAGATGATATCCAGATGAATTTCTGGATAAGTTCAATGACAACTATACATCAGGAGATATTGCCAATTAGCTATCTTGAGTCAATTTGGAGTTGAGGAAGGCCTGCTAAAGGTTTCCTCAACATCAATCAACATTTATAACCTCATTCAACATTTTGACTAGTTTTGGGAAAATCCACTTTTGAGACAAGTCAAATCAACTTCAATAACAAAAATGTAGATTTGGAAATTAGACAGTAATAATATTTCCATTTGAAAGCATCAGAGGTCAATTTTGATTTGAGTAAGGTCTCCAAATGTTTCTACAACAACACTAATTCTATGACCAATGCCAAGGCTATCAGTTCCGAGTAATGTTTTAGAAAATGACACCATTTTGAAAAATGGAGGTAGTTCGGAAATCCAAAGGATTTCCAACGAGCCATCAGTATGTATTTATACTAGGAAGGCACTCAAATTTAGCCTTTTCGAACATATATTTATTTTTTCTTCTCATTTTTACACATTTTACAAGAACTGTGTATTTGCAGTATTTAGAAAATTTCTGAGAAGTTTCAATCTTGACTTTAACTTGGGAAATGTTGAATTTACCTATTTACAATTATGAATATGAATGTACTTTAATTTATTAAAATTTACTAGGTAAATACATTAGGTAAATCAAGTACAGAGGTCTAATGAATCATTGGTAAAAAGTTAGGTTGAGTCACTTTGACCACCCTACACCTAGGTTTCAGCTTCGTACTTTAGTAGATCGATCCTTTCTCATGTGATCTACCCCAGGTTGGGAGAGGTTGTTTGAGGCCTATATCATGTCATTTTTTACTCATTTTTTGTAGAGGTTGGGAAGTTGGAATTTAGTTTTTATTTTCTAATATCTAAGGAGATTGTGTATTCGGTTTTCTTGGCCATTAACACAAGAGGAGTTGAAGCTTGTGATTATGGGATACCTATGGTATTGAATGTCTTTCATTGTTTTTTATTCACATATGTGTGAATGTATTGTTCATTTCTTTTTCATGTCTATTATTATGATCTTTTAAGTGTGAATTTAGAATACATGTTACTAAGGTTTCATTTTGGGTAAATGATCATATTTTATTTCTACATCTTTCATTCGTTAGTAATATATCTTTATGATTTTCTTCAAATTTTACATTAAAATTCATCTCATAACCATTATCTTCAAGGATTGACATTTTACCTACCTTCTCATCCATCCCCGCAACCCCAACTCCATAGCCTTGCCTAACTTTCCTTGACCGTAATTTCATTATCCTGTTGATTTACCCAACCAAAACCAAATAAACA
This sequence comes from Pinus albicaulis, assembly GCA_034641835.2. Lineage (NCBI taxonomy): Eukaryota > Viridiplantae > Streptophyta > Pinopsida > Pinales > Pinaceae > Pinus > Pinus albicaulis. Next base: position 358,414 of record JAXQQM020090479.1, read on the forward strand.
ATCCATGGCACATCATACTCCAGTCTTCCAAAACCCTAATTTCTCCAACCCTCCTGGCTATGACCTTTAGAGATAGCCCTCTCAGCTTTTATAGGGCTAGATATCAAGCCAAAGTCATTTAAGTCACTCTCGTTGGGATTCCTTCCTTAGCCTTGGGAATCTGTGAGTGACAACATATTGGTGTTATTGTTTTTCAGTATAATGAAAGATCATATCTTTCCTTAGGAAAGAAACGGCAAAGATCATATTTGATTATTGATGGTGATGTTGGTGAGATGCATATGAAGGTTGAAACATTCACCTTGGACTCCACTGATGTAAAGACTCCACCGGAGGATCGACCTCGCCATCGCAAAACAGAAGAATATCACACATAGGTCGTATTCAAAGTGAATTAGTGGTCTAAGATAATAGGCTTTCTTGTAAGCCATTTTTCTTTTCCCCGAAACTATCCTAAATTTTTTTCCAAATGCTTGTTTTGCTGAAAAAATACATCAAAGTTTTGATTCGCCTATTTTAAGAGTGTAAATACCGAGTTTCCTGATTTTGACTTGCTAAATCAAGACTCTACTCGAAAATTGTGCCATATCCTTTTCAAGGTGATGAACCTCAGAAGAGATCAAGACCGATTCTATAGCTTCTCTTACATACTCCCAAACCTTGTAAAATTCCGTATAGATATGTCCACCTATCTTACCTCTTATACTCCATGTTTTACCTCGTGTTTGACTAAGCAAATATGTCTGCTGTTTGATGGAGAATATGGCAAATATCACTCATTAAGAAACACATTCGTAGTTTTGAATTTTTCTCGAACTTTTGAGGTCAGACAGAAGATGATGATAAGGTCAGATTCACTTCATCTTTGTATAATGTAGTTTTAAGAATGGTTTTAAAAGCTTTCCAATGTTGTAACTATTTTTATTTTCATCAGCTTTCTTTTTAAAGTATTGAGTTAAATGGGTATCAAGAGTAATCATTTTCTTATTTTAGAAGAATACATGTTTAAAGGAAACCAGAGAAACACAGTAAAATGTTTTCACTATATCTAATCAAGGCGTGTTTGGTTTGATCTTGATGATATAAAACTACCTCCTGTCTTCACCCTCTAAATCTACCCGAATGCCTTTGATCCAGAAAATGGAATTTCGATTGAGAGAAAGGGATATTGCTAGCACGTGAAAAATTTACGCGGCAATAGTCGTAGAAGTTTACTCTGTTGATCAAAAGGCCAAATTTGAAAGGTAATAGCAAAACATAGAGAAAGAATGCTTCGACATCTTCAAAACTAGTTTGACATTTTTTGGAAGTACAAGAGAGGAAATGATGCAAAATATCACCAAGGAGAGATGATTTTTTGCTTATATAACTTATTATGTCGACGAATTTGAAGAAAAACAAGTTGTTGATCTCAACATTTCTTCCTATATTGCTATCAGATCTTATGCAATTATTTTATCTATGTAATAAAGGACAATAAAGAAATCACTTTATAGATTCTGCCTTGTGAGGGAGAGATTCGTAGATCCGATATGCATGCTTTATGACATTCTTCCTTTTGATTATTTATCTAAGTGTTGATCAAGATAACAGGGTCACATGCTTCAAATAGAAGTCAATCTTTACAGTACCTACCAAGATGTTGTGGCTGAAGTAGTTTCGTAGTTCGAACACAAAGGATACAGATGCATTTACCTACGGCGTTGATGAGGAAAGTGTAGAAAATTTGAAGTAAGTATATGATCTTTGTTTTTTGTTTTTACTTCATTTCGCTCATCGTAGATAATAACTTAAAATAAGAAATTAGTAGCCATTATATCGCATTCCACAATCAAGAGTATATTACCTCGATCGTGAGCTCCTTACCCTTGTGTTTCTCCTCATTTTTAAAATAAGAGAAAACTATGAGCATGCAGATAAGTGAATGGCCTATGCAGATAAACACTATCCTAAACTAGTTGAGGAAATCAATTGGGTACGTAGAACCCTCCTTAGATCCATATTTGCAACCCCCAATCTGTATTGAATGTCGTTGCGTATGAATGATTGGAAATTAAAACATATGATCAAGCGACAAAGATGATTCTATACTATGCTTAAATACTAATTTTGAAGAAAATTTTCATAATGCCTCAGAAATAGCAAACATGAGTACCATATAAAGTCATGGTATTATTGAACCAATGGAAAATAGGTTGCAACAATCTTTATGGAAGATATCTCAGTGAAAGTCCTTCTCTATTAACCTAATTGTGAGTCCGAAAAGAGACAGATATAAATCACATCTAATAGTCTGCTTCATTGTCTTGTTTATCAAGAGTCTCATTCCAAAGCTCATCTAACATTTATGTTCATATCGAAAGTAAGGGTAAAGATGAAATTACATTCAAGGTACAAAGATTATCGAGAGAGCAGAAAGTAGTAATGTATTAGATGGGCTAGAAATCAATATGTCTATGAATATCCTTCCGCAACATTCTTTATGTCACCAGGCTTGTTGATTTGTACCTCATTAAGATTCACATTCCATTTGTATTGAATTCTTAGTTGAACCGAGAGGGGGTGAATCAAGTTCAATACATACATGAGCTTTTTAAACTTTCATCAGATTATTTACAGCTTACTTTTGTATTCAACCTTAGTATATGAACAATCTTAATATGTTGCAGCAAGAATTAAATTAATGTAACATTAAACTTATTATGAGAGCAGTAAACATTAAGCAGATTTGATAAATCATCTCAGCACACAGGCAACACAGATAGAGACAGTAGATATAAGTGGAAACCCATAAAGGGAGAAAACCACATCTTATTATTGTTGTGATGCAAAGGCAAGCTCCAACTCCCTCTCACCACTATTTTTCTGCAGGCCCCAACCCACAGGAGGCTCCAACCTCAATTTTGCAAGCTACAACTTGCAAGGAATCTCCTTCTCCCTTCAATTTTTTGTAGGCACCAACCTACAGGAGGCTCCAACCTCAGTCAGCTACAACTGACAGCTATCAAGCTTCAACTTGATAGGGAATCTCCAACTTCCTCAATTTATCACAAGAAGTGTTTGCTGATTTACCTCAGATATCATCTCTGTTCTGTAGCATTTCTTTATGCTCCTCTCTTCCTTATCTTCTCTGCCTAAATATTCTATACTTTTCATTCTCTATTCTTACTCTCTCTAACCTCACTATGCATATCAAGATGATATTAATTATAGAGAATTCCTGATCACTGTTTGTATTCCTCTAGGAATTCGAAATGGATAGTCATACCTCTTGGTCTTCAGCCTTCTCATTTCTTTTCAGCTCACTCAGAAAAATGTAACTATAGATGCTTATTTTAATATTATAGTGGGATATTTGCTCTCTTCCGGAGAATTTTCAATGCATCACAACAATATAAATCAATTAAAAACATTTACATTCAATTACAATGAAAACTCTAGCTCAACTTATTCAGCCTTCAGGATTGCTGCGCATTCATCTTTTCTTCGACTGTGTTTGTCCCTTTCTCTCCTCTGTATGCCTTTCTGTTTATAGCTGCTGCGTAACTCCTGTATTTATGTAACTGCACTTTTTATATCATGCGAATCTAATAATGTCCTTTCATATATTTATATATATATATATATATATATATATATATATATATATATATATATATATATATATATATATATATATATATATATATATCGTAATTTCAACTCTTGGCATACTTATACAAAGTTTTAACAAATAGACTATCATTTTATATAACATATGTAACTTCTGGCGATGTACTGCTGAGAGATAATTTTAATACATAAAATGCCCTTATGGGCCCACTCGCCGATCTTTCCAATGCGATGTATCACTCCTCGACCTCTTCCGATTGTGATTAATCGCAATCGCAATTTCCATTTGAATGTACCGATGTCTCAATGCTCCGATGCTCCGATTCTGATTATTCACTGTTATGACGAAACTTCAAACATATATCAGTCGTGGTTTATAAACCCATCGGGTCCGGTCTTTCATCGCAATCGTAAATCTTTGTTAACATGTTCCACTTGTGAACTTTTTCCGATGCAATTGGGTGAGGGTCCCACCATATAGAACTTTGTTTGTTTTAAAACCAAGCATTAAGACCTTTGGTCCCTTGTCAACAAAATGCTCCATATAAATATATATATACATATATAAGCTTTTAGCCTTTGAATATAAAGCACAACGTCAGACATATATATATATATATATATATATATATATATATATATATATATATATATATATATAAGCTTATGCTTCCGCTTTAATATAACCTTTAGCTGGGGTAATGATTCTTGGAATTTTCTGTAGAGGGGTCCCACCATATGGTACTTCGTGTATTGTGCGCTGCGTATATACATATACTTTGGTCTTTCTCTGATGCAATTAATCACTGTTCACCTTGAAATGCGGATGCGATTAGGCCGGAACTCAAACCTATCAAGTCACAGTTTATAAGCCCATCAGGTCTGAGCTTCAATCGAAATCGCAACTTTTAGTTGCATGTGATCCACTCCTCCTCTTTAACTCTGATGCAATTGACCACTGTTCACTGGAACTCAAAACATATATGAGTCATAGTTTATATGCCCATCGGGTCCGGATCTCAATCACAATCGCAACTTTTTGTTGTGATGTTCCGATGCTCCACTTTAACTCCGATGCGATTGATCACTGTTCACCAGAATGCAAAACATATATGAGTCATAGTTTATATGCCCATCGGGTCCGGATCTCAATCGCAATCGCAAATTTCTGTTGTGATGTTCCGCTGCCTTTATATTCTCCGATGCGATTCACAAGGGTCCCACCTTATATTACTTCATTTCTTTCGATCATAAAGCACTCCACTTATATAAATTAATATATATGCTTTGGACCTTTAGTCGTTTAATCTTGCGCAATATATGTAACGTGCTGCATATATATAAGCTTCCGCTTCCGCCTGGGTTACGATTCTCGGGATAAGGTTTATATATATATATACTTTTCCGCTTGGATTAAGATTACCGAAATTGAGTTTATGTATCCTCCGGTTGGGTAATGATTCTCAGAATAACGGCTTATATATATATATATCGTAATTTCAACTCTCGGCATACTTATACAAAGTTTTAACAAATAGACTGTCATTTTATATAACATATGTAACTTCCGGCAATGTACTGCTGAGAGATAATTTGAATACATAAAATGCCCTTATGGGCCCACTCGCCGATCTTTCCGATGCGATGTATCACTCCTCGACCTCTTCTGATTGTGATTAATCGCAATCGAAATTTCCATTTGAATGTACCGATGTCTCAATGCTCCGATGCTCCGATTCTGATTATTCACTGTTATGACGAAACTTCAAACATATATTAGTCGTGGTTTATAAACCCATCGGGTCCGGTCTTTCATCGCAATCGCAAATCTTTGTTAACATGTTCCACTTGCAAACTTTTTCCGATGCGATTGGGTGAGGGTCCCACCATATAGAACTTTGTTTTTTTTAAAACCAAGCATTAAGACCTTTGGTTCTTTTGATCTCGCGCCAAAGGATATAATACATATGATTTGGATTAGACCTTTGGTCCCTTGTCCACAAAACACTCCATATAAATATATATATATACATATATAAGCTTTTAGCCTTTGAATATAAAGCACAACATCTGTACCATGCTATATATATATATATATGTATATATATATATATATATATATATATATATATATATATATATAAGCTTATGCTTTCGCTTTAATATAACCTTTAGCTGGGGTAATGATTCTCGGGATTTTCTGTAGCGGGGTCCCACCATATGGTACTTTGTGTATTGTGCGCTGCGTATATACATATACTTTGCTCTTTCTCTGATGCGATTAATCACTGTTCACCTTGAAATGTCGATGCGATTAGGCCAGAACTCAAACCTATCAAGTCACAGTTTATAAGCCCATCGGGTCTGAGCTTCAATCGCAATCGCAAATTTTAGTTGCATGTGATCCGCTGCTCCTCTTTAACTCCGATGCAATTGACCACTGTTCACCGGAACTCAAAACATATATGATTCATAGTTTATATGCCCATCGGGTCCGGATCTCAATCGCAATCGCAACTTTTTGTTGTGATGTTCCGATGCTCCACTTTAACTCCGATGCGATTGACCACTGTTCACCAGAATGCAAAACATATATGAGTCATAGTTTATATGCCCATCGGGTCCAGATCTCAATCGCAATCACAAATTTTTGTTGTGATGTTCCGCTGCCTTTATATTCTCCGATGCAATTCATAAGGGTCCCACCTTATATTACTTCATTTCTTTCGATCATAAAGCGCTCCACTTATATAAATTAATATATATGCTTTGGACCTTTAGTCATTTAATCTTGCGCAATATATGTAACGTGCTGCATATATATAAGCTTCCGCTTCCGCCTGGGTTACGATTCTCAGGATAAGGTTTATATATATATATATACTTTTCCACTTGGATTAAGATTCCCGAAATTGAGTTTATGTATCCTCCGGTTGGGTAATGATTCTTGGAATAATGGCTTTGCCTCTGCCTCTGCCTTTCTGCGATAACGGCTCTGCCTCCGCCTCTGCCTTTGCCTTTTGCTGTGCCTCTTTCTCTGTCTCTGCCGTTGCTTCCGTTCTGCTGTTTGACTGTTACATTTCGACATTCTCTTCCACCTGTCTCCTTTGATTCCTTTGTTCACTTCTTTGCTGCCTCTACTACTTTTTTGCTGCCTCTACTTCTCTGCTACTTTGCTTCTCTCTTTATTTTATATACTCCTTGACTCATGCTACTCCTTAATTCTCCTTTTGCTACCTCTGCTTCTTTCAATGACCCTATATTTTTTGCGCGACCCTCTCTAGATATTGATGCTTTGCTGCTTTTTTTCAATGACCCTGTCTCTGCTGCTCGACCCTCTCTACATCTTGCTGCTATGCTGCTTTATTTGCCTTGTTGCTGCCTCAAGTGTTCCTCCTTTTCCATCTCTTTTGCCATCAATGACAACATTTCCAACAGTCTCCCCCTTTGGCATTGATGGCAATACACTTCCTCTATTTTCCTGTTAGGATCTTTTCTCCTGTTGCTTTCTCTTCCTCCCCCTTTGACATCAATGGCAAGGGGTTTGAATTCTTCGTGTAGATTCTATCCTTTGATCCTGTGTTTTTATCCTTTTTCAACATTTCATGCTTTTCTCTCTCTGAGATCTTCTAGCTTTGTATGCTACTGCTCCAACCTTTGGATTAGATTCACGTTGGGTTCACCACTGACGCTTTAGTATTTTTATTGATTCCTTTATGCTGGATGTATTCTTGCCATAATCCTTTTGATCCCGAGGACCTGTTTCATGCTTCCCTTGCTAGCTGATCTCCCCTTGGAATGATATTTTCGTTTCTGTTCTCCCCCTGAAACTATGCTTTTTCTTCATATCAAAGAGTAGAATCTACAGATACTACCCCTAGTCTGTCTCTCAAATATTCAAATGGTTCTCTAGCAAGAGGTTTGGTAAATATATCTGCTGTCTGTTCTTTTGTTGGTACATACTCTAGTTTTACTATCTTCTGAGCCACTTGTTCTTGAAGAAAATGATACTTGATTGGGATATGTTTAGTTTTTGAGTGAAGCACAAGATTTTTAGATATACTTATAGCACTTGTATTATCACATTTGATTGAGATAGGTTCATCAATGCTTACCTTCATGTCTTGGAGAGTTTTCTTCATCCACATGACTTGTGTACAACATGCTGCTGCTACTATATATTCAGCTTCTGTTGTAGACAAAGAGATAAATGTTTGTTTCTTGCTTAACCATGCCACCAGATTTTCTCCTAGATAGAAAGCACCTCCACTTGTGCTTTTCCTGTCATCCACATAGCTGGCCCAATCTGCATTTGTGTATGCTGTCAAAGTGAAGCTTTTTCCTTTAGGATACCAAAGTCCATATTGTACTGTTCCTTGTAGATATCTGAATATTCTTTTGACTGCAAGAAGGTGATTTTGTTTAGGTGCTGCTTGATATCTAGCTACTAGTCCTACAGCTAGCATGATGTCTGGTCTTGATGCTGTCAGATACAACAGACTTCCTATCATGGATCTGTAGAGTTTTTGATCTATATCAACAGATCCATCATCAGCACACAGCTTGCATCTCATGATAATGGGAGTTGACACAGGTTTGCAGTCCTTCATTTTGAACTTGTTAAAAATTTCTTTTAAGTTATTTTCCTGTGAGATGAATGTGCCTGTGTTCTTTTGCTGAATTTGAAGTCCTAAGTAGAAACTGAGTTCTCCAATAATGGACATCTCAAACTCTGATTTCATCTTCTCAGCAAACCCTTTTGCTAGTTCATCTCTGTTGCTTCCAAACATAATGTCATCAACATATACTACAACAATCAGGAGGTCATTTTCATGGGCTTTTATGTATAGATTATTGTCTACTCCACCTCTCTTAAAGCCTTGTTTTTGCACATATTTATCCAGTCTTGAGTACCAAGCACGAGGAGCCTATTTCAGTCCATATAGAGCCTTTTTTAGCCTGCACACATAGTCTTCTTTGTCTATTAAAGAGAAACCTTCTGGTTGTTCCATGTAGAATTCTTCTTCTAGATCTCCATTCAGAAAAGCAGATTTTACATCCATTTGATATACCTTGAAGTCTTGATAGCATGCAAAGGCCAGAAAAATTCTAATGGCTTCCATTCTGGCTACAGGAGAAAATGTTTCATCGAAATCAAGTCCTTCGATTTGTGAATATCCTTTGCAGACAAGTCTGGCTTTATTCCTGATTACCTGTCCTTCCTCATTCATTTTATTTTTGAATACCCATTTTGAGCCTATGACATTTTTCCCAGTGGGTCTAGGAACTAGTTCCCAGGTATTCTTTTTCTCAATTTGGTCTAATTCTTCATTCATAGCATTCACCCAATACTTTTCCTTGCTGGCTTATTCAAATCTCTTGGGCTCTCTTTGTGATAACATGGCTATGTATACCTCTTTTGTCTGTTCACTTAGTTGCCTTCTTGTTTGGACCCCTGCCCTCTTGTCTCCAATGATCTGATCTTTAGGATGATTCTTCTGAGTGTATCTTGAGGGGGCTTTCGAGCTCAACTCTGCATCTTCTGTTGTCTTGCTTGTTTCATCATCATTTTGGTTTTCTTCTTCATGGTTGTCTGATGGACTGCAGCAGTCTGTATCTCGTGTATTGTTTGGAAGTTCTTCATCAAATCTTACATCAATACTTTCTACTATTTTTCAAAGAGTCTTGTTGTAGCACCTGTACCCTTTACTTTTGGAAGCATATCCTAGAGAGATCCCTTCATTTTCTCTTGCATCAAATTTCCCAAGATTTTCATCATTATTCTTTATATAACACTTGCTTCCAAAAATTCTAAAATGTTTGATTGAAGTTGGCTTTCCATGCCATAGTTCATAGGGAGTCTTGTCACTGCTTGGCCTTAAGTGTGCTTTATTAAGGATATGCACCGCTGTGTGTACTGCTTCTGCCCAAAAGGTTTGAGGAATATTACTCTCTTGCATCATGGCTCTGGAAAATTTTTGAACAAATATGTTTTGTCTCTCAGCTACTCCATTCTGTTGAGGTGTCCCTGCAATAGTAAATTGTTGTTTTATTCCATATTCATTGCATAGATCTGCAAAGTCATAATCAATGAATTCACCTCCTTTGTCCGATCTGATGCATTTTAGCTTGCATCCTATCTGATTTTCTGCTAATTCTTTGAATATTTTGAATTTGTCCAGAGCTTCCAATTTATTCTTGAGAAATGCAACCCATGTCATTCTAGAGAAATAATCTATTATCAGCATGAAGTAGGATTCTCCACTTGGTGTTTTAGTTCTTGCAGGTCCACACAAATCCATGTGCACAAGCTGGAGTGGTCTTCTTTTTGATAACTCATCTTTGACCTTAAAGGATGTGCAGGTATGTTTACCCAATTGAAAAGATTTGCATATGGTATTAGAAGGCCTTTTTATTTCTGGCATGTCTATGACCACTTTCTTCTTGCTCAGTCTGATGATATGATCGAAGCTGAGATGTCCCAATCTCCTATGCCATAACCATGAATCCTCAAGTTTACTAAGATGTCATGCTTCATCTTCCTCTTTCACGATGTAACAATTGCTCTCTGTTCGAACACCTTTGAGCAGAGTCTTACCTGTGGTGCTTGACCTGACTTCACAGTCTTGTGCTCTAAAAAGAACTTCGCAGCCTTTATCACACATTTGACTGACACTCAGTAAATTTGCTTTCGGTCCTTCTACAAATAGTACATCTTGGGCCTTACCTCTGCCATTATCTAAGCTGACTGAGCCCTTTCCCTTGATTTTTCCTGATTTATCATTCCCAAAAGTAACATTACCAGTTTTCTTTTCATCAAAATTTATAAATTTTCTCCTGTCTCCAGTCATATGTTTTGAGCAGCCACTTTCCAAATACCACTAGCTTTTCAGGTCTTGAGCAGTTAGAGCCAAGTCACATTTATTCACTTTCTTTATCCACTTGAGGCATCCTTTTTTTTGGTATATTTTGAGAGATGATGAATCACATCCTTTCATAGGACATTTGGAAGGCATATGTCCAACTTGATTGCATACACAACATTTGATCATAATTATTGCAGAATTGTGAGTATGATTCATAAACCTCCTTGAGGTGTTGAACATCAATCTTTGTCCATACTTTCTACATTCAATAATTTTATGGCCAAATTCCTTACAATAAAAATAGTAACCATAGAAATTATTTGCATACTTGATGTAAGGTTGTCTTCTCCATTTGTTTGCTTGAGACAGTCTCTTCACTGTTTGCACCTTTTGCTGGTTTGAATCACTCCTTCTTGCATGACAGTATGCAGCAATGTGTCCCAGCTTGTGGCAGACATAACAGGTGGCATTTTTCATAGGAGGGAAGAATCTCCTTTGATGGCTTCCAGATTTGACATACTCAGGAGTATATGAATATTTTTCTGTTGTTTGAGTATTTCTTTCATTCTTTATTATTAGAGGATTTTTCTGGGTTCTGTCTCCCTCCTTACAAGTTTCTTCTTTTGTAGGAATTATTTGAGCTACTTCATCATCCTTCTTTGCTTTTACAAAAATAATCTCTTTGTTTTCCTTTTCTTTGCTTTTACTTGATTCTCCTTCATAGCCTATTCCAGTTTTTATCATAGGAGATCTTTGAGCAACCAGAATTTCATTCAACTTACTAGAGATTGTTGTTTGAGAAGAATTTATAACCACTTTCCTTTGAGCATTTTCTAATTTCTTCCTGAGACATACTACTTCTTCTTCCAACTTCTCTTGTTCTTGAGTTTTCTCCTTGATTTGCTTAAGTAACATGTCCTATATCTTCTTGGCTTCTTCAAGCTCTATCTTTCACTGCATATGGACTTCTGAATTCTGTTCTTCTTGTACATACTTGAGAAGAATGTCCTTTGTTTTCTGCATTTCAGCTTGAGTCTATCAATCTCTTCTAGAGCACTTCTTAGCTCCCCCTCAAGGTCGACTTCACCTTCTTCTTCTTCATCTTCTAGCAGGAGACCTTCAAGTTCTTCTATGGCCATCAATAAGAATTCAAAGGTTCCTTCTTCACTTGAAGGTTCATCTGAGTCTTCAAATGCACTGTTGTCTTGTTGAGCATAGAAGGATTTTTTGCTGAACTTCTTTCCTTTCTGCCAGTTTTTTGATGCATTTTTCTCTATTTCTTGAGCCTGATTCCTTACTTTCTTGTGAGGACACTTAGCAGCATAGTGTCCCACTCTTCCATAGTTAAATCATTTGAAAGGAAGTTTGCCTTTGTATTTACCTAAGCCTCTATCAAATTTCTTGACAAAATTTGCCTCTTCTTCATCCGAGCATGAGCATATGTCTTCCTTTTCTTCTTTTTTTTTTTGAAGGCTGCCTCTCTCGTACTTGGCTTCTTCTGTGGGAGCCTCATCTCGTATGCTGTTAAATTTCCAAGTAGGTGGTTCATGGTCAAGGTCTCCCAATCAGCTGTTTCTTTTATTGCAGACACTTTAGGATTAAACTTGGATGGAAGAGATCTTGGAATATTTTGCACAATTATACTTTTTGGCATGGTTTCTCCAAGAGCTTTCATATTGTTAACAATTTATGCAACTTTTAGGAAGAAACTGTCAATTTCTTCATCATCATTCATTTTTAAGTTCTCAAACTGGGCTCTATAGACTTGAAGTTTGGCAGTCTTTACTTTATTGTCTCCTTCATGGATGTTCTCCAGAGTATCCCACATCTCTTTGGTAGTGTCTTTGTGCATTAATTTGATAAACTCTGCTTCACACAATCCATTCAAGATGACATTCATGGCTTTTGCGTTAGCTACAAAATCTTGTTTGGATTCTTTCTCTGAGTCAATTGCCTTTGGGGTATATCCTATTTCCACAACACCCCAAACTTCTATTCCCAGAGGCATTATGTATGTCCTCATCCCAATTTTCCAGAAGGCATAATTTTCACCTGTAAAGAAAGGGGCTTTATTGGTTGAGCATCCTTCTTTACTAGCCATCCTGAGAACCTAGAATCTCCTTTCATTTGTTAAACTGGTACAAAGGAACCCGCTCTGATACCAATTGTTGAATTCTTAGTTGAACTGAGAGGGGGGGGGTGAATCAGTTCAATACATACATGAGCTTTTTAAATTTTCATCAGCTTATTTACAGCTTACTTTTGTATTCAACCTTAGTATATGAGTTGTCTTAATATGTTGCATCAAGAATTAAATTAATGTAACATTAAACTTATTCTGAGAGCAGTAAAAATTAAGCAGATTTGATAAATCATCTCAGCACACAGGCAACACAGATAGAGACAACAGATATAAGTGGAAACCCATAAAGGGAGAAAAACACATCTTATTATTATTGTGATGCAAAGGCAAGCTCCAACTCCCTCTCACCACTGTTTTTCTGTAGGCACCAACCTACAGGAGGCTCCAACCTCAATTCTGCAAGCTACAACTTGGAAGGAAGCTCCAACTCCCTTCAATTTTTATGCAGGCACCAACCTACAGGAGGCTCCAACCTCAGTCAGCTACAACTGACAGCTATCAAGCTTCAACTTGATAGGGAAGCTCCAACTTCTTCAATTTATCACAAGAAATGTTTGCTGATTTACCTCAGATATCAACTATGTTTTCTAGCATCTCTTTTCTGCTCCTCTCTTCCTTATCTTCTATGCCTCAATCTTCTATACTTTTCATTCTCTATTCTTACTCTCTCTAACCTCACTATGCATATCAAGATGATATTACTTATAGAGAATTCCTGATGACTATTTTTATTCCTCTAGGAATTCAAAATGGATAGTCATACCTCTTGGTCTTTAACCTTCTCATTTCTTTTCAGCTCACTCAGAAAAATGTAACTGTAGGTGCTTATTTTAATATTACAATGGGATATTTTCTCTCTTCTGAAGACTTGCCAATGCATCACAACAATATAAATCAATTAAAAACATTTACATTCAATTACAATGAAAACTCCAGCTCAACTTATTCAGCCTTCAGGATTGCTGCGCATTCATCTTTTCTTCGACTGTGTTTGTCCCTTTCTTTCCTCTGTATGCCTTTTTGTTTATAGCTGCTGCGTAACTCCTGTATTTATGTAACTGCACCTTTTATATCATGCAAATCTATAACAACACCTTATATATATATATATATATATATATATCGTAATTTCAACTCTCGGCATACTTATACAAAGTTTTAACAAATAGATTGTTCTTTTATATAACATATGTAACTTCTGGCGATGTACTGCTGAGAGATAATTTTAATACATAAAATGCCCTTACGGGTCCACTCGTCGATCTTTCCGATGCGATGTATCACTCCTCGACCTCTTCCAATTGTGATTAATCGCAATTGCAATTTCCATTTGAATGTACTGATGTCTCAATGCTCCGATGCTCCGATTCCGATTATTCACTGTTATGACGAAACTTCAAACATATATCAGTCGTGGTTTATAAACCCATCGGGTCCGGTCTTTCATCGCAATCGCAAATCTTTGTTAACATGTTCCGCTTGCGAACTTTTTCCGATGCGATTGGGTGAGGCTCCCACCATATAGAACTTTGTTTGTTTTAAAACAAAGAGTTAAGACGTTTGGTTCTTTTGATCTCGCACCAAAGGATATAATACATATGCTTTGGATTATACCTTTGGTCCCTTGTCCACAAAGTGCTCCATATAAATATATATATACATATATAAGCTTTGAGCCTTTGAATATAAAGCACAACATCTGTACCGTGCTATATATATATATATATATATATATATATATATATATATATAAGCTTATGCTTCCGCTTTAATATAACCTTTAGCTGGGGTAATGATTTTCGAAATTTTCTGTAGAGGGGTCCCACCATATGGTACTTCGTGTATTGTGCACTGCGCATATACATATACTTTTCTCTTTCTCTGATGCGATTAATCACTGTTCACCTTGAAATGCCGATGTGATTAGGCCGGAAATCAAACCTATCAAGTCACAGTTTATAAGCCCATCGGGTTCGAGCTTCAATCACAATCAAAAATTTTAGTTGCATGTGATCCGCTGCTCCTCATTAACTCCGATACGATTGACCACTGTTCACCAGAACTCAAAACATATATGAGTCATAGTTTATATGCCCATCGGGTCCGAATCTCAATCGCAATCGTAACTTTCTGTTGTGATGTTCCGATGCTCCACTTTAACTCCGATGCGATTGACCGCTATTCACGGGAATGCAAAACATATATGAGTCATAGTTTATATGCCCATTGGGTCCGGATCTCAATCACAATCGCAAATTTCTGTTGTGATGTTCAGCTGCCTTTATATTCTCCGATGTGATTCATAAGGGTCCCACCTTATATTACTTCGTTTCTTTCGATCATAAAGCGCTCCACTTATATAAATTAATATATATGCTTTGGACCTTTAGTCGTTTAATCTTGCGCAATATATGTAACGTGCTGCATATATATAAGCTTCCGCTTCCACCTGGGTTGCGATTCCCGGAATAAGGTTTATAAATAGATATATATACTTTTCCGCTTGCGTTAAGATTCCCGAAATTGAGTTTATGTATCCTTCGACTCGGTAATGATTCTCGGAATAACGGCTCTGCCTTTGCCTCTGCCTTTTCGTGATAACGGCTCTACCTCTACCTCTGCCTTTTCATTTTGCTGTGCCTCTTTCTCTGTCTCTGCCGTTGCTTCCGTTCTGCTGTTTGACTGTTACATTTTGACATTCTCTTTCACCTGTCTCCTTTGCTTCCTTTTTTCGCTTCCTTGCTGCCTCTGCTACTTGTTTGCTACCTCTACCTCTCTGCTACTTTGCTTCTCTCTTTGTTTCATCTGCTCCTTGACTGATGCTACTCCTTAATTCTCCTTTACTGCCTCTGCTTCTTTCAATGACCCTGTCTCTGTTGCGTGACCCTCTCTACATCTTGCTGCTATGCTGCTTTTTCTCAATGACCCTGTCTCTGCTGCTCGACCCTCTCTACATCTTGCTGCTATGTTGCTTTCTTTGCATTGTTGCTGCCTCAAGTGTTCCTCCTTTGCCATCTCTTTTTCCATCGATGACAACATTTCC